>WHUX01000029.1:0-454942 GCA_015179025.1 Terfezia claveryi | reverse complement strand
AGTGTTGGACGTATGGTTGGACTTGGTCCAAGGCTTTATCCTCCAGTAGGCCGTACACGTAGGCCAAGCGGTGTTGGACGGTGGGGAACTTTGCGGCGTCCCCATTTAGCTTGATATTGATCAAGTTCTTCCAAGGTTTGAGGCGGGACCTTTCGCCCTTGAATTTCGGTGGAGTGAGGAGGTCCTGTGTTTTGGGGGCCTGAGGTGCCTGATTCCCAGGGTTTATGGTGTCCAGGGCCCTGGTTAGGGTTTGGACAGTCCTCTTTTCATTGGCCAAGTCCTTCTGGCAGGGTGTAAGGTCCTCTGTGAGTATTGTAATTTCATCTTCGGCTCTGGCCAGTTTCTGTTGGGCTTTACGCATGGCTGCTTCTAGTTGCAACCCCATGGTGTCCGCAGCGAGGTAAATGTCGATGATGGTGTTGCGATAGTTGTCGAAGTCGGTCTGATTTTTTGGGATTGGCAGTGCTTGCCAGGCTTGGAACCTAGCTCCTGGGAGTGTAGGAGTGGTTTCTTGACTTGCCATAATGTGGACGTACCAGTTGGTCAGGACGATCCAACGTAGTGTAACGACGGCTCTGGGGACAAGGCGACCAAGGGGTACACCGGGGCAAGGGCAAGGCTAGGGTGACACTCACGTAGGAACGCTACGTGTGTGACCGAGGAAGGCTGGAACGGGGGCAAGGGCGAGGGCAAGAGAGGCAGTGGCAAGGGACACGAGACAAGGGGGGTGCACAAGGGAGGTACACAAGCGTTGGGAGAGGCAAGGTCCTGTATTGGGTATACAAGACGTTGGATGAGGATCCAACGAGAGGGCGGAGGGACGAAGATATATATACATGATTCCAGGCCAAGGCCGTGGAAGGAATAAGCTTCCCGAGATTCCTATCTCGGAAGCTAAGATAACAATCACCCATCGACGACACCCGAACAAGCCTGTTCGAGTGTCAAAACAGCACGACACCCGAACAAGCCTGTTCGAGTGTCAAAACAGCACGACACCCGAACAAGCCTGTTCGAGTGTCAAATCAAGACTAAGAACACGGTTGTGACAGCGTCAACCGAGACATATTTCTAGGCATGCGTGAACGAACCTAACACGAGAGCACGTGCGCCCCCTCTTTGCACAGGTAACTCAACCAGCCAGTCGGCGGCAGGTCAAGCTGAGGTTAGGACTCCCCCAGTGCACTCTCAAGATATCCCCCATCTATATGCGGAGACATAGCTAGCTAGGTACGTGAACTCGCCAGAAAACCAGCAGACTCTATGTGAATGTATAGCTAATTGCTCTTAGGACTCCGCCAGTGCAGTTCCGATATATCCCCAATCTATATGCGCAGATACAGGCATAGCCAGGTACGTGAACTGGCCAGAAAACCAGCGGACTCTATGTGAATGTATAGCTAATTGCTCTTAGGACTCCGCCAGTGCAGTTCCAATATATCCCTAATCTATATGCGCAGACACAGGCATAGCCAGGTACGTGAACTGGCCAGAAAACTAGCGGACTCTATGTGAATGTATAGCTAATTGCTCTTAGGACTCCGCCAGTGCAGTTCCGATATATCCTTAATCTATATGCGCAGACACAGGCATAGCCAGGTACGTGAACTGGCCAGAAAACTAGCGGACTCTATGTGAATGTATAGCTAATTGCTCTTAGGACTCCGCCAGTGCAGTTCCGATATATCCCTAATCTATATGTGCAGACACAGGCATAGCCAGGTACGTGAACTGGCCAGAAAACCAGCGGACTCTATGTGAATGTATAGCTAATTGCTCTTAGGACTCCGCCAGTGCAGTTCCGATATATCCCCAATCTATATGCGCAGACATAGGCATAGCCAGGTACGTGAACTGGCCAGAAAACCAGCGGACTCTATGTGAATGTATAGCTAATTGCTCTTAGAACTCCGCCAGTGCAGTTCCAATATATCCCCAATCTATATGCGCAGACACAGGCATAGCCAGGTATGTGAACTCGCCAGAAAACTAGCGGACTCTATATGAATGTATAGCTAATTGCTCTTAGGACTCCGCCAGTGCAGTTCCGATATATCCCCAATCTATATGCGCAGACACAGGCATAGCTAGGTATGTGAACTCGCCAGAAAACCAGTGGACTCTAGCTAATTGCTCTTAGGACTCCGCCAGTGCAGTTCCGATATATCCCCAATCTATATGCGCAGACACAGGCATAGCTAGGTACGTGAACTCGCCAGAAAACCAGCGGACTGTATGTGAAGGCATAGCTAATTGCTCTTAGGACTCCGCAAGTGCACTCCCGAGATATTCCCCATCTATATGCATAGACATACCTAGGTACGTGAACTCGCCAGCAAATCCACGGACTTTATGGGAACGCATAGCTAATTGCTCTAGTAATAGGCATTGCTCATGGCAGTGGATGACTACATCAGCCAGCAATTGGGTAGCTCTAGGTATGTGCAGTCTCGCGATATCAGCGTTCTGTTGTTAATAGCTATATGGATATTATTAGATCAAAGCATGGCGATAACGACTTTGCAGACGGCTCAGATCAGGGAACCGCTAGGATTTTTGGAGGCATATGCGCAGGATGAGTTCAAGTGGGATGCATGAGGGAATGGTTCGTTGGAAGTGCATCTATAGCTCAGCTATGTATATAGAAATTCAAACGTACATAGTTCTTGCAATGTATAGCTGCTATCACCTCCATGCTCTGAGTGCACATAGTGGTTTGCCTATCAGGTAGTTGTGCCAGGGCGTCGATGTTAAAGACACGCATCATGGCGGCACCTCAGAAAACACGGCGCCAGGGCGGTACCTCCCAAGACATAGCGTCAGAGCTCGTTCCTGATGATTGTGCAGGAACATTAGGGTCAGGAGGAGGACCATGTGGTGCCAGTGTCAGCAGGCAGCCTGTGAAGAGCCGGCGTCGGGGAGACAGAGAAACAGCGGAGTGCGCCGGTAACTGGCAGTTTGTCATTAGTGGCACCGAAGGCGTCAGATGCCATAAAGGCAAACTATATTCCTTTGTGATGAAGACATCGTCTCAGCCTTTAATAACGTGAGAACCAAAGGTCTTCTCGATATCCTCCAGAAAGCAGGAACACCACATAGGATCACAAGGTTTATCAACAGCTTCCTGCAACCCCGCTCTTTCCCGGTCTTGTGGGATGGACGGATAAGAGGCAATGGATATATGGACCAAGGAGCCCCCCAAGGCAGCCTGCTTTCACCAGTCCTCTGGCTTATCTACATAGGCTACACACTTAACAAGACGACAGCAGCCCTGAGTTCTCAGCAGTTTACTAACCTCAAGAACACAAGAACAAATACGATGGCAGCCAGAACCCCAATGCCCATATCCATTCAACTATTCTCATATGTCGACGACATCAACCCCTTGATAATAAGCAACCTTAGTACTAGGGCACACGGGAAATTAGTCGAACAAGTTACCAGTACTCTCGGGTCGGTTGCAAAAGAGGACAAACTTCAATGGGATCCGAGTAAAGAGTCCAGGCTAGATTTCCATGGAAAAGGCAAGATTCAATACTGCAAGACACTAGGTATCATAGTGGCAAGCGACTTTTCATGGAAAAACCACATCAAACAAAGGACATCTAAAGCATCTAGCATGTTAAAAGTATTAACTAGTCTAGGCAACCAGAACGGAGGGATGAGCCCAATGGCCCTCAGATCCCTCTATACAGGATGTATACGAAGCATCTTTACATGGGGAGCAGAGCTCTGGAAGTCCTCACATCAGCAACTCCTACAACCCATGCAACGCCTCGAGTACCAGGCTTTACGGAAGATTACAGGAGGATACCATGGCTCAAGTCACCAAGCGCTAGGATGGATTACGAACGTTGAACCCCTTCCGGACAAAATAGAGGATATGAAACGCTGCTGGGCAGCAAGAGCAGTCAGGACAGGCGATCGACAGGTTAAGGACTACATCCAAGGGGACATATCATGGCAAATCAGCAACGATTTACACCGGACAAGGACCCCAATCTCGGAAGCCTTCTTTCTAAATGGAGCCGATGTAGAGGGGCTCTCATGGGGAGACAGAAAGGACACAACACCTTTCCCCCTAATTCATAAGGTAATTATGAACCCCAAGTCAGAACGCTCCAAACAGTTAGGCCATTGGGCAGCAGGCATAGGCTCGATACGAGAAGAAGGATGGAGAGTCTGTTACACCGATGGTACGGGACGAAAAGGGGTGGTAGCTAGTGGGATCCACAGTGAGGATCGAACAGGAGGCACCCCCAAGGACTACGGGGGCTATCTGGGAGACCACGCCACAGTAGCGGATGGCAAATTATTCGCGATGCAACTAGCATTACTCAACGAAGACTCACCCATGATATCGATCCTCTCGGACTCTCAGGCTGCGATCCAGGCAGTCATCAATATGAGCTCAGGCTCCCCACCCAGATCCGGGATCGAAACAGGCATCAAGTCCCTGATCACCACAAACCCGCAGAGGGACCTCCAGATCTCGTAGGTCAGAGGCCATTTAGGCATCCCAGGCAACGAAAAGGCGGACCGGCTCGCCAACTTATAGTCCCACCTAGGGGAATTCACATGCCAGGAACAGACAACAACAGAAGGAGGGCTACGCGCAGCCTCCAAAGCGAGACGGAAAGAAGCAAGAACAAAGGTGGGCTTCGGGGTAAGAAGAGTGGAGTGGAATCGACAAGCCCTGTCAGCCTACACTTGGTTAAGAACTAACAGAGGCCCGCAACGGAGCTGGCTTCACCATATCGGCAAGGCGGAATCAGCAGCATGCACATGTGGTCACCCCACTGAGACCGGAGAACATATCGTCTTCGAATGCCCACGCTTCAACCGGATACGCAGCGGCTTATTGGGGGGGAGGAGGAGCTGGGAGGAGCTCGACGAACTGGATTGGAGGAAAGAAGGGGAAGGAGAAGAGAAATACGAAGCTACGGAGGCCTTCTTCAGCTTCCTATACCAGGAGCTTATGTAGTGAGCTGTCGGGAATGCCGTTGCCGTCGGGAGAGATGAGGAGAGAGATTTACGAATTTTCACGAGTTTCCTTACGCTTCAGCCTCATTTATCTCAGTTCTGTCAGTTCACGCTGTTATTTCCAGTTTATCTCATCTTCTAGTCCTTCAAGTTCATCATTTCGCAGTCGAGTACCAGTCAGGCCTCCGGGTCATCGGCTAGGTCCGTTAATGACAGCACGGGTCCTTCTGCAATTTCGGGTATTTAAGTTTGCGTGGGGTTGGCAGATTAACTTGCCTCTCCCTTGAATCCACCGGGTTTCCGCGTGGCTCCTCATAGCCCCCCTAACGGGGCTGCATAGGAGTACTGAGTATTTAAAAAAAAAAAAAAAAAGGCGAGATGGGCTGGCCGATCGATATAGTAACATGCATAGCGCTTGCTCTGGGACACGTGCATACTTGTGATCTCGCTCTGAGTCAACCCATACTTCTACCAACTTGAATTCTTCAATAAGGCTCTGAATTTCTGCCCTGGAGAATCGCAAGTATGCTAGACATTCACTGTATTCCCGACCAGCTTCACCCAGTGACCAATTCTGCCGTTCGTAGGCAACTGGCGCTCGATATCGTAGTGGCTCTCTGCTTGCGGCACCCTCCGGCCCCTCTTCAGGCTCTGCTGTATCTATAGAATGCAGCAATAGCACCCCCCCAGCCCAGGCAGTACTACCAGCTCATCTTCGACGTTGAGTTGTCGTGATGACTAAAATGTTATTCTGTATACAGATGAACCTCATTACAAGCATATCGCCGGGGCCAGGTGAGGTATGCTTGTAACGAATATATTCTTATATTAAGGGAAAATAATTACATATGGAAAGAAGGTAGCGCGGGCTTAAGAAGAGGTACGGAAAAAGACTGAGTACTAGAAAACATGCGAAATAAGACTATGGGTACTAGATACATAGAAATAATAGGAGAGATCAGGAAGAGGATGGAGGTTCCGGATGCAGAATGACCCAGGAAATCAGTAATCCTGCGCTGAGCATGGTGACGCCTGTGTTGAAGATTCAGAAGCTCAATGCGCTTTTCTCATGGTGGAGGCATGTTATAGCTCAGTACTATTGCCTGTAGGTTCAGTTTGAAGTGAGAAGAGGAGCAATCTTTCGATGTGGGCTAGGGCTGCACAAGGTGTAGATGAGGAGGTGTGATTCAAACCAGCGTTTGATATGTCGCCATGTGGACTTTAGGTTTAGAGATACACTCGGTAATCTGTAAGTATTCGCTTGCGTGTGGGACTTGTAATCTATGGAGTTGTGCGTGCTCTGTTGTGCGGGCTTATTTGTTATCGATAAGCATACCTAATTAAGTAACAAGCATACCTAATTGAGTAACGCGCAACTCTTATTACAAGCATATGTATGGTGACTAAGCCAAAAAAATAAGAATATTCTTGTAATGAAAATATGCTTATTTACTATGGGGAACACTTGAGGTATGCTTGTAACGAATATATGCTTGTATTAGGTATGCTTGTAATGAGGTTCATCTGTACCGGGTTGTGAAAACCACTTTTCTTACCCGGTCAGATTCATGGGTAATTTGGTACTACTAATGCTAGCGCGTACAAAGTGGTAAAATCCCTCTATTCAGACCAGGTGTGCAGCTTGCATGCAGCATGCATCAATTAGACTGATAGGGATAAAAAGGTGAACCTGGATATCTATAAAGGCTCTTAAAAACATTTGACGACGGTTAGGCTCTGTACATACGTGGTATCAGAATGACCTTACGGGTAACGAATTCAAACATCACATCAAGCTCGTAAACATCCTATACAAACATTTTTCTAAACGATATATCATGACCGCTCCTTCCTCTTCATATGTGATTGGAGCTCGATATAGAGGTTTCTTGTGATCATTGTCATCGCAGGAGGAGCCCAGTCATCAAACATTGCCCACATGAGCATGTCTTCTGCCATCGTATGTTGTTGCACGTTGATAATAACTTAGAAGCGATGTCAATTGGAACTTGCAAAACCTCTGTTTCTACACTTTCGTACTCGCGTTAGCTGGGGTTGTGAGATACATTTCTACATAGCCGTGCAAGGGGGGTACCAAATTCATTGCCATCTAACTGTATATGGATACTATATTCAAATTGTGTTGATGTGTTGATGTATAACCGTTATAGCACTGGTTTACCAATAAGTCCACAGCAACAGCAACTCCTACTCCCCCGCCGGCACCACCTCCGTTGACATCCGCTGCAACGCTGGTACTGGAGACAATGGTTACTTATTCTTCAACGGCCACGTTGGCTTCGCTATGGACGAAGCCATCCTGGACCAGTGCTTGTCTATATGGCTAAGGCACCTAGCATTGCTACAATCTTTGACGAGTCAAGTGGATGGTTAAGGTTTACCTTATTGGACCGAGTACAAACAACATGGCCGAATAACCAATTGTATGTGAAGAATATTCATAACTCCCCACATCGTTGGCCATGAGGTATTGGGGAATGCTGACTGGAAATCACCGTTCACACACTCAGCATATTGCTATCCATTCGATGCTTGGCGCAAACTCCCCCCACCCTATCGGGGTTCCTCTTACTGATGAATTTGAGATAGCTCAACGTTACGTTACCTGCCCCCAAATCAGTACCACCAGTGTAGGAAGCGAAAAAACCCACCTATAGGTGGATACTCTTCTAATGACCCTGGTGTCAACGTCATTTACTACCCAGTGCAGGGCTACCAAATGCCTGGCCGGGGTATGTCTTCACTACTGTATTATGAGGGAGAACATTAGGAAATTTAGGCGGGAATTACCATTGTGGGTTCAGGTGCGTCAGGCCATCATGAAATGAAGTACGAGAAAACTAAATATAGAAAGTACCTTTCAAGGCTAGTTACCCTGAAAATAGTTTGCATTTCTCTTGTTTCACAGAAAATAATTTGCATTACACAGCCACTCTCCAATTATATTTTTTTTAATTATATCAGTCTTCTCCAACCTTGAGAAAGCAAGCCAGGTGTCAAGCCTGGCATCCTGGAATTTTTTAATCACTATTAAGCGATCAATGAGCGGTCAGTCCATCCTCCAGAGTATCGACGGAGATTTGAGAATTACTCACCCCAATGGATACGGGTGCAAGGTCTGTCCCACATAGAGCGCCGCCTCCGCACTCGCCAAAAACACAAAACTAGGCGCAATTTCACTTGGCTGACCAGGCCTCCCCAGCATACTTTCCTTTCCGAACCCCTCCATCTCCTCCTCAGATCTACTGGCCGGCTGCAGTGGGGTATGCACCGGCCCTGGTGCAACTGCATTCACACGGATTCCTTTATGTAAGATGTTTTTTGACAGTGAGCGGGTGAAAGATACAATTGCTCCCTTCGTGGACGAGTAGTCGATGAGCGTACGAGACCCTCGGAAGGCAACGATGGAAGAATTGTTAATTATACTGGAGCCGTGAGGCATGTGAGGAATGGAATACTTGGTTAGAGCGAACATTTGCAGGATATTTGATTTGAAGGTGGATTCCACCATATCTTGAAAGCGTTAATGCCATACTATAGAGTTTATGAAGTCATTCCCAATTGTGTGAACATACCTAAATCGATATCCTCGAAGTTCTCGCACTGCGTTTGTTTGCTGGCATTGTTGACCAAAACATCGATACGTCCATATTTTTGGATATGCTCATCCACCACAATCTTGCAGTTTGTGTAGTTCATCAAATCATAGGCTAGGCAGAGACATTGTTGACCTTCGTTCTCCACCATATTTTTGGTGTCATTTGCATCGACTTGCTCTTCGGGGAGGTGGACGATGGTAATGTCGGCACCTTCACGGGCCATGAGAACAGCCACAGCACGCCCAATTCCGGAACTTGGGGGGATTAATTAGCGTCTTTTCCTTCCCTTCTGGATTTTGAAATACTTACTCTCCGCCCGTAATAATCACCTTCTTATCCTTCAGCTTACCAGTCCCTTTGTACTCCTTCAATCCACTTCCCGCCTCGAGCCTTGACGGTTCAGAGGGTGGTTTCATCTTCTTCTCAAGTCTACTCATTTTATTATAATTAGCCTCTAGAATATACTCATACCCTACCATGCTTTGTATCCACTCACCCAGGCAACTCCTGACGCTGCGGCGGGATATTAGCAGTGAACTCTCCACTTTCTGTTGCAGTCGACATATTTCTAGCAATATAGAAACTAGGAGGCTTTGGGGACGGTAAATGTGTCTTTCGTGAGGTGTGTAGTGCTGCTGTGCGGACGAATCCCTGAAGAAAAGGTTTTGATGTGCGAAAAAAGAAAGTAGAATGGAAATTCATTGTTTATATGCCTTCCTGAGGATTACGACCTGTGAACAAGTGACCCAGTGCCTTGATATGGCTGTATCGTTTCGTGCCACTTTTTTTGCGGGCGTCATTGGTGATTTAAGGATTGCATCATAATGTCATTGATGGCGGTTTCGCCTCAAAGTGGCGCACTTTTGGCGAAAACTGGTATTCAGATTCACACGTCACTGTAACTAGATAGCTGTGAGGAGGTGGAAACGGTGGTGAGAATTCTAACTGGGAAGTCACTTCCTTGTTGGGAATGGCCTGTACTTATGGCATTAGCCACTGTTAATACCAAGAATTTCTCCGGCTGTTATATTTTATTTATGGACTTAATACTTCGTGTGGGGGAGGTATAGTTATCCACCTGGAAGCCGGAGGGACATGTGAATTTAATCAGGTACAAGATATCTCGCTCCTTCTCTTAATATTTGTCATTGAAAAACAATGCGTTAGAAAAATTAGGCACTCCCCCAGGTGTCCTCCCGTCGTGCTCGAATTCAAATCCCTCAGCTAAGCAACGTTGATGTTATAAGATCCTAAATGCAGTGACAAGATGCTGGATATGAGACACTAGATATGAGTAACTGAATACTAAACACAAGGCGTGCAGGACATTACAGAAAGTAACCATGGTGCCGGATGTGAAAGGACAATGAAGATAGGGCTTTGACACACAAAGTGAGACGACAGTCGAAGCCCCCACTAGATCCCCTGGATATTCTCGCACCAAATCCCTGACGTCAGGAAATAGATATCTTCCATTATTGGATAGTTCTTACCCATCCAAAACATATCCAATGACAAAGGTTTGACTGTAAGACGCGAGCCTCGCCAACGGCATGAATAGATGGTTCGTGTACTTGAACGATTCAGCAATATCAGGGATTGGTGTATTGTTTACTACCATGCGCGTTATTGGTGGATAGGATTACCAGAACCGTAAATACGAACCTCTGACGTATCGCTTATAATGCCGTTTGTAGAAGTGGTAGAGTATTACGTAGTGAAGAATTTGCTTGGTAATTGCTATGGGTAATTAAGGCTCTCCCCGGCCTAGAAATTCAACGGCGTAAAAAATGGGCAAGTGTTCAAATACCCATGATGTTAGCACGCGTAATGTGGGATTATTCAAAGCTAAATGAAGGATACTGTTTTGTGCGTGTTAATTAAGCTCTAAAGTGAATGAAGGGTGTGTCAAATATATCGGTTGCAAAGGTTTCTGTTTCATCAATCCCCAAATTGCAGTACTGTAGGGTACTGCAACGTTATCCGTCTTACTGAGAGCGGAATATAAGTTTACTGCAATTTTCTGATGGTTATGATTGAGCATTGATGGATTCTGCCGACATTGTCGAGATTGTGGCTATTATGATAGTAGATGTTTATGATGGGAGACAATGCTGAAGCGCTGTCATCTGAACACAGACTATTTTGAATTTAGCAGCTGAATGGATCAGTGCCTTGTGCCATTAGGCCTATGATACTCCAATCTACAATATTCAAGGCAAGATGTCAACACCATTGGGTTGAGGGTAAAATCCAAATTCTTGTAGTACCAGCTGCCTAACAGCCAAAAATCATTCAAGGATGAAAAGGTGTAGCAAAGTAATTTTTTTCACTTGTGCTTTAGCAACAAGAATGGCATTACTACAGAGCTCTGTAACAATGGCACTATAATTGGCCTTTCTTTGTATGCTGCTGATAACAAAATCGCTCAGATTCTTGCAAATAGGAAATATTCAAATCCTGGTTTCTGAAACACCAAGTAGGCCAAATTTTGGGATTATATTGTAGATGTATGGTGCATAACTGCTCAAAGGATCTAGGGGCAAATGCAAAGGTTTAATTTTGTAGAGATGATTGCATGCAATTGCATCCTATATGTCACCAAGTAGGCCCAAATTCTGGAATTATAATGTAGATGTATGGTACATAACATCTAGGGAGAAATGCAGGGGTTGATTTGATAGGGATTATTGCATGCAATTGCATCCAATATGCCATTATAGAAGGACAAGCCCGAAAGACGACTGTCAGCTAGCCTGGCAAAATCGCCTGAATGCTGGTGTGTATTTTACCTAGACCTGGAGAAATCACGGCTCATCCACCGATTTGTGTAGTCGTGACTGGGGCTGAGCCAGAAGTCATTGATTGTGGTGCATACTGACGTTCCCACAGCAGTGACCTCGATTTGAACACACTCTATTAAGTTGCATGCCTCGTTTTGCATTGGAAGCATGCATGAACAGCCTCAGCCTCGTGCAGGGAAATCAACTGAGGCTTCAGGAGATAACCGTCCAGTCTCGAGGCCAGATTGGATCCTCTCGGAGTGGACACCCTTATTGTCGATGGCCTAGGAACAACAACCAGGTGTTGGGCTTGTTTACTGACCTTGACTAGGTGCAGAGACATATACCACGATGCGCATGTGTGCAAGTTGACAATGGTGCTGGGGAGATCCAGCTGTGCTTACTGCAGCACGAGTAGCCCATAAGGCTAACCTATTTATTGGAGTACGGTTGTAACTTTGAATGTCATCCACAGTTTGGAAAGCATTGACAGTCGTTACCTGACGCAAGTACTGATATTTCTGGTAACAGCATCAACGAGCATTAAATATATCGTTTTTGAATTCCATGGGAGCTTTCAATGATGTTGTCCCTAGCCTGGCGGACCCTGGAAGAGAGTTTGTGATTCAGAAAGATCAATGGGCTTGCCCCAGTATGGTGTGTTTGGAAAAAGATGTCATTTAGAACTACCTATCTGGTTGGCACAAGCCTCTCGTAGCTGCAGAGGGTGTCGCCGAGGAGGCTTCACTTCGCGTCCTTGCTGCCCAAATCAGAGACCGGGGAATTCTGGTAACCAAACTCTTGCCAAAGGGATTCCCCCTGAAAGTGGGGAGCGGTTGAACGTCTCACATTGTCAGGCTGACGGTCTCGGTTCCAGAGCATCTCTAATTCAGCTCGCCCGCACACAAGTTTGTCTGGATCGTCAAACTGCAAAAAGCAGGCTCATAATTGACATCTCTCACCCAAGCTCGATCAACTTACACAGCCCAACTTACAACCATATACCCAACTTTCCTACGACTGAACCTTCATACTAAAGAACGAGAAAAGGAGTGGTATCACTCAAGAGCTTTGAGGGTTGTGTGCAAGAGGCGTCTAAAGTGGGGACAACCTTTTTTTTGTTGATTGGATAAAAATATATGAAGATAAGTACTAGAAAATATGGAGGAAAAAACAAAAAAAACAAAACAAAAACAAACGTGTAGCGCGTAACCGAACATCTGAGACTTACGTATAAGCTGTTTCTCCGTCCACATGAAGCTTTCTCCATGTATGTAGGCCTCGGTTTTGATTTTAATGCTCGATAACTATAAGACAGTGCTGTCTAGTAGCGGCTTTGTTCTAGGCTCGCTCCTAGTTCTTTCTGGTGCCTTTTATTTATCATAGTTGGGTTAGTATCACGCTGTGTGGTTGGAGATGATTTATAGGCCCTCAAGCTCGGTTCGTGTTGGCATGACCAGGCCTAAGCCATCACATACATGTCAGTACATCACCATCACCAATCATGAACGAAGGTTCCAATGTACTTACAACTATCCTACTGTATATTTAATCTTTTGAAACATGTGCGATATCACGAGCCAGGAATGCAATGGCTCGTCTACGTGTAATAATTATACTACATATCTCTGTTGATTGACCGTAGGAAGAATAATCGAATCGAGCTACCGGCGGAAGTTAAGTGAGGTGATGAGGTGATGATGATGTATTGAGGTGTATTGGAGTTTTTTTAGAACTTGCGCGCCATTATTAGAAGAATACTGCTGGAAGATCTGATGTATTCTCGTCATGATCATGCTCGGGAATGGTCGGGTCTGAAGGTTTTAACCTTACGGACCCACTAGACTAGCTTCATCCAAACTATCTAATACAGTAGTTCCTGGCTAGGTAGTGTTGTTTATGTCCTTTCACCTCCCCCCAACACTACCACCATAGTAAAAATAAACAATACCTCCCCCCAACATTACCCCCATAGTAAAATTAAACGATTCCTCCCCCCAAACACACTATCACTATAGTAAAGAATAAACGATAAAGACAAAGAAAGGAAATAATAAGTACAACAATAATGAGACAATTAAAACAATTAAGCTCTCAATCGGCTATGGTATCTCTTCATCTGTTCACCTCCCCCTGAACTGGCATTCATGTTTCTGTTCGCATTCTTTTCATTTGAGGATCTGTATAATATTTGTGAGTAGTAATTCCAAATGTAATAGTAGTAGTATTTGCAGTAGTCTTCAAGAAGTCAGGTATAATAGTGTGTAGTAGTAGTAATAGTAGTCTTATAGTAATCGTGTATAATAGTAGTTAAGGGTATAGTAGTCTTATAGTTGTAGTGTATAATAGTAGTTAAGGGTATAGTAGTCTTATAGTAATAGTGTATAATAGTAGTTGAGGGTATGTATAGGGAATTAGCAAGTGAATTATTACCTTGTGCGTGAGAAAGCCGTATATGTTTGTGTAGGTTGTTGTTGCTAGCAAAAGTGGATAGGCATAGTAAGCATTGGTGGTTTTCGAATCGAAGCCCAAGGTTTTTTGCATGTTTGAGGAAGACATCTCTTGCTAATGGTTTTGTAAAGATATCTGCTGTTTGCATGTCTGTAGATACCCATACTACTTTGATAAGTCCCTCCATTGCCTTTTCAGTAACGAATCTCTGTCGAATGTCAATATGACGTGTGCGATTGTTGGTGGATATGCCGTTGGCTAGTGCATTTGCGTTTATATTGTCCCCTTGTAGTTCGATTGGGATTGGTAGTTGTAGTTCAGCATCGGTAAAGACATTTCTTATCCAGCAAATTTCTTCACTGTAACCATAGTTTGCGCATATTTCACATGCTGGTCCTGTAGTTCGTCTTGCATAAGGTTCCATTCTCCAGTTATGAGTGTTATTAGTACGTTGAGGGCCTTGGTTTGTTGGGGTAGTAATAACGTTGGTACTTCCACAGTGGCAGGAAGGTATAGTGCAGTAGGATGGTGTAGTTGTGTTAGACATAGCTATGGCCATTGGTCCGTGCATTGATCCAGAGGTGATTTGTCTTGAAGCTACTTGATAGCTTGTAGTATTGACGCTTCCTCCTCCAGTAGTAATAACCTGTTGGATATTTTGGACTTGTGTATTGGACAACATCTTGTAGTCGTTTTCTGCTGCCAATAGTTGTTGAGATACCACATCAACAGTTAATAGTCCGCTTCTTGCACGTAACGAGTGTTTTAGGTTCATAAACTCTTCTCCCAGACCGTTCAAAATTCTATGGGCTATCCTGTTGTCCGGTACTTCTACACCTACACTGATTAGTTGAGTAGCTAGTGCAGATACTTGACCTATCCACTGCTCCATAGTTTGTTGCCTGGACTTTCATGCTTGTCCGAATGCCTCTTCTAGTCTCATAACATTTGTGACGTCATTCGAGGCATATCTCGCTGAAAGGATTTCCCATGCCTGAATACCTGTTCTCGCATTAGCACATAAACGAGCTTGGTCACGTTCACAGGATAAATGAATCAAAGAATGAGCATGCTGTTGTCGTTTATTCTATATGACTCTCTCTTGAACTTGAACTATAGGTGGGATATCGTCATGCATGGTGTCCCAGAGATCCCTTAAAATGAACAAAGAACGCATATCATCAGCCCAATCCTGGTAGTTTGTTCCGTTGAGTTTGATGATTTTCGTAACGTCGACTCCATTTGAGTTAGGCATCTTGCAGTGAAGTGGTCTGGAAAAAAATGAAGATGTAGATATGAAGATCAAGCGTTACCGGATCATAACCTAGAAGAATACTGCTGGAAGATCTGATGTATTCTCATCATGATCATGCTCGGGAATGGTCGGGTCTGAAGGTTTTAACCTTACGGACCCACTAGACTAGCTTCATCCAAACTATCTAATACAGTAGTTCCTGGCTAGGTAGTGTTGTTTATGTCCTTTCAATTATACTATTGTCGGCTTGTGTTGAGGCGCGATCAATCACCACCATTCATAGTAAAGCAATGCGAATCAATATAATGTTTTTTCTATAAAAAAGCGAGTCGATATAAGCTGGTAGAAGCAAGAGTGTTCGTGACCTTATTAAGGAGGATGGTTCATGTGATGATATTATTCCTAGAGATTACCAACATCTGATGATAGGGGGGAGGATACTGTAACTCTGTATTATCAACCTCCACCAATCACTAACCACTAAAGCTTAGGTCATAAATCACCAAAAAACTGTTGGTTTACCCTGAATTACTTGCTGTAGAAACAACCAAAATAGAATGAAAGAATTGATATTTTATACATAGCTTCTTATCAGTATGTATTTCTAGAGATAGACCACAAGAATGTAGTTTTCGAGTCCAGGTCTGTCAGAAATATTTATCTCAGTTTCTCTTGGATTGTCTCCCTAACCTCCGTGAAATCCTCCTTGAACGCAAGCCCTACCCAAGAGATGCACAATGGAAATTCATGATTTTAACAACAACGTTCCTTGGATTGATTTATTTCAAATAGTTTGTACTTAGTTATTATGGCATACTTTCGAGTCAATTATTACAAAGAGTAAGTTGCACCCGATTCTTACGTGTTTCGCTGCAAATTAGCAGTGTAAGTAGGTAGCTAACGACGTGTAGGGCCTCTAGCTCTATGAATGGTATTCTTAATCCTTGTTAGAAGTGTATTAGGGAATTTGATGTACTCGATTAGAGCTATTGAATAAACAAATTCCAATCAGGGTATTCAAGAGAATAAGCAAAAACTTCTCTCACACAGAGCCCTCAAGTTGAGGACCAACCGGAGCACGTTGATCAGAGAGTGTATCCGCCATCCTTTTGATAGCGTCCGTTGCTTCTTCCAATCTACTCGCCAAACTCTTTCTCCCACTCGTTCCTCCCACAGCTTAATATGTGTTTGTAGATATTTGGGATTGAACTTGCTCTCCTGGGCTTAGATTTAACTAATTTTCAAGCACAGGCCACATTTCGAATATTAATTCCGAGGTTTCAAAGGCTGAACTAGTCACAGGCCTAGACATGACATTTGAAATGGTGAGTCAGAATTTGGCTATGAAGAGGAGTAGAGAAAATATAAAGTATAGAGGTAGTCAGTCACTATCATTTGGGAAAAAAATGTACCCTATAAAGTGAAATGCAAAAACTCAATCCAAACAATACAATAAGTCCACGATCCCACCAAGAGCCATGACAAGCCACCCAGGATTGCGGGTGGATTCAAGGATCTGACAATAAATTGGGGTAGACGTTCAATTTCCCGCAGTACTCCTCCCACAGCAAGAACATATTACCCAATCGCGGTATTCAGTTCATCTGTATTTTCCTTTGTAGGAGTTATGGTTTATTCATGTAATATTCAAGTTATGTGAAAATTGCAATTAGGGTCACAGTGTGATTAGCACGCAACTTTCATTTCAAAATAAATTGAATCACCATCTCATCTCGATGGCTGATGTATAGTAGTACCACAGATCATGACAAGAAATTTATTACATAGCTGCTCCCAGGTAGCTCTGAATTAAAACAATTGCACTCCTCAACACTTATGCACCCTTTTTTGTGCATCGATCAAACTACAGTATGCCTCACCAGATATAAGATATTATAATGACTTTCCCCCACGCACTATATGTATATTCTCTAGACTTTCTAGAAACTCTCAACCAGATCGGTCTTGTTTCATCAACTACAAAGGTTCACCTCTTTTCGTGACCTGGCTGTCAATTTCCTAGTCACATCGGTATTATAATGAGTCGGATCAACATTATTTGGGATGTACAGTATGAATGAGAAGTCACACAACAGGATCTAATTATAACGAGGAGATAGTTATTAAGGTTCAGGCAATTGTACCAGCAGACTCTGGTGCTGGTGCTCGAGCTTAAATATCTGAAGTGCCGATCTTGACATGCCGTTCCCCTAGCAAGTCAAGATGGTCAACATGTGCTGACCTTCTTCACTCGACTGAATACCGATTGGCTTTGACCAGGGGTGGGGGGACGTCCTAGGCGCGAAACTTGGAGTGGGTTTGCATGCGGCGTCAGAATGGGACGAATCGCCCTTGTCTTTCGCCTTTCGTGGTACAAATTTACCTAGCAACCTTTTGGGCTTGAATTTTGCATAGTGTTCTGGTTTACATTGGATAGGCGCTGGCCTGCCGATACGCATGCCCACTTCCTTTGCGATTCAAATTTGTGGTACTTCATTGATCTCGTGGCAATACTTCATAAGTTTCTGCCGTCTTGCTCCCTTGTAAATTTCAAGTACATATAAAATTGCAGCCCCACGCAGCGATACTCCGTTATAGCCAATGGTCTAAATTCACATATCGTACAAGCTCGTGAGACCCAAGACCTACTCTGATCATGAGACATCAACAACGCCCTGAACGTCCCCTTTTAGGACCAGGGTCTTACTTTCGAGTTTACTGTATATTCCTACACAACCCTCCTCAAACATTCTAGAAAAGAGATATCTACCTACGCGCGTTCGCAGCTGCGTTCACAGCGATGAGATCACCGGCACATAGAGCGCCTATCTCTGCTTATTGTACCCGATTTATTATTGTTTGGTCAGTCATGATAGTTCCGCTGTTACGGTAATTGAGGTGATGTGCTATCCTGTTTGTATCTATTGCACTTGACGTTGACGCCTGGAAAAACATACATAGCACCTGACATGTTTGCTTCATCCTTCGAAGATCCTTCTCTCTGTATCCGGAACATCCCCTCTCTCACCAACAACAATCAATAGCACTCAGGCTCCAGGCCTTGGGCGTTGAGACAGTGTCAGCATGGACCACATCGCTAGCAGACTTACCACTAGGCTGCCCAATCGCGATGCTATAGGCTTCGACAAAGGCCTTCATTTGTTCAAGTTCAGACCAAACCTACTAATTAAGACAGGTGACCTTCACGATGATGACAACAACGAGCTCGATATAATAGAAAGTTATAGGGTCGACTCCAACAGAGGGAGTGTTTGGACTCTTAGCAATTCAATGCTACCCAGACACCTTCAAAATAGTTCTTGGTCCAGCTTGAGTTCTCGCTCCAGCCTGAGCTCTCGGTCCAACTTGAGCTCTGCTAGATCATCTACAGCCATTTTCTCACTGGACTCAGGCCTCGGCACAGCTGCAAACTCTTCACGATCCTCTACCATTCCAACTACAGTCCCAGCAACCCCAGCAAAAACGGTCCCTCCTTCGGAGTACGTCAACCAATTCCCAGTGCTTCCCCAGGAGTACACAGGCACTTGGTTGGAGAGTCAACTGGCCAAAGCCGAGCAAGGTTTGTGTGGGCTGAGGACGGAATTGATTTTCTACTACCAAAGGAAAATAATGAAGGCAAACACTGTGCAGAATTTGAAAGAGGTGTACGAAGACAGAAGGGAGGGGCATACAAGGGCTATTGCGGAGTATATGACTACTGGTGCTGTGAAGCCTAGTGGTGTACAAGATACAACTGCAACGACTCAGTCCGGGCTGCAAGAACTGGAGGCCGAAATGGAAGGGGAAGATATTGGCCTTGGCGAGGTGGAAGAGGCCGAACAGGTAGAAGAGGTGGAACCAGTAGAAGAGGTGGAACCAGTAGAAGAGGTGGAACCGGTAGAAGAAGTGGAACAGATAGGCGAGGCCAAAACCAATAGGGCCGCAGAGCAAACAGAAAAGACTGTGGAGCAAACAAACAAGACTGTTGAGCAAACAGACAAGGCCATCATGCAGGCAGACAAAGCGGTTGAGGAAATAGACAAGGCCGTCGAGCAAATAGCCAAGACCGTCGAGCCAACGGATGACAGTCAGCTTAGGAAATTGATGGTGCCGTGTGCCTCAAGTAAGTACAGCAGCAACCAGACTAGTACAGCAGCTATTCTGGCGGGCACCTACACCCTTGAATTGAAGCTGCCATACTAATTCAAGCGTATTCATAGGCCCACCTACAATCTCAATCATCGAGACAACACCAACCCTGGTTCGCGCACCACTTCCATTAAGCCCTCCTTATATCCGTTGCCGCAAAAGCCCTCCACCACCGCCGCCAATTGATGATACCGAACTACTGCCTGGTCCCCCACCTAAATCGGTACTACGACAGCTTTCGGTTCCCTTTGCCGTCGTTCCACCAACGGCGGCAAACTATCACAGTAAAGAGAGAAGCTCTACTCTTGCTATGGGCCACCCCGGGCTTGACACAGAGGCGAGTACCGTTAGCTCTTCTCCACTTCGGGACCCGTTTCCCGAGACAGAATCCCCACCTGTACCACCGGTTCAGTCCGTACAAATGCAGCTCCCTGTCGTGCCACCAAGACCGGCCTTTATACGCGGGAAAAACAGAAACTTTACTTCTCCTGCTATGTTGCAATTGCCCCCTGGGCCAGTTTCAGACAAAAAGACGGCTACCGTTGGATTTTCTGTATCTCCACTCCCCACAGCAGAACCCCCGCCTGCGTCCGCAGGCCAACCGGTACATCAACAGCTGCCTATAGTACCACCAAAGCCGGCCTTTATACGGGGGAAAATGAGGAACTTTACCACCCCCGTGCCAGTACCCATGACGGCCGATGAATCTCGACGTAAGGTACCAACGAGATTGAACAGTTTTTCGACCCTTTTGGAGACATTTAGCCAGGGTCAGGCGCCGATTACGAAACAGCCGAATTCGAAGCTTTGAGAGCTGAGTTTAATTTCGATTCATGGCATCAGGGCAATCAAGGTTCCATAAGGCCTTCGCTATGATCTAAGATGAATGGGAGTAACATTTCAAACTATTAAAATGAAAAAAAAAGAGTCTGAACTCCTAACACTCTTAGGGTTTTTGTATTCTTGGTGTGAGTTCGGAACATTTGTTATGAGTATGGGATTTTTTTCTGGATTTAGTATTTTTTGAACGCTTGGGGGAAATGGGCCATAGGGCTATGGAGGGGGGTCTATATCAACCTTTAGGTAGGTAATAGTAATTTGGGTCCCATTTTTTCCGAGACATAAATCGAATCTTCTTCTGGTGAGTCCCTCCCTTACCCTTTCGCCTCATGCGATCCTATCTATCCCGGACTGGTGCGAAAAGTCTAGCACATCAAACCACGAGATTGTTGAGTGAGGGCAAAGACCTAGTCAAGGCCCGGGATCTAAGTGATTCTCTGAACACATTTCTGCATGAGATCTTATGGGATGTCGATTCGACATCATGATGTTTTGCTAGTGCCGCGGCCTTTCTACGTTGTTATGACGGTTGCCATTGTGGGGACGTCTCGAAAGGGGGATGACTTGCTCAGCTGTTGGCGCCGATTGCTGACTCATTAATTAATACCTCAAGTCCATCATCTCCGTTATTGAAGAAAAACGCCGTCGCGAAGATTATATTTGCATGCCCGTTTCAATACTGCAAGGCAAATAGCCTTTTGTGTGATGTGTACCTAGCGAGAGTCTCCACTTTGGACTTTGGAATTAACGGATTTGAATTGATGTGCCCCTTGAATGCTAGTCTATTCTTATGACCCTGGATTCTATGTACTTTAGACGGCAATATACTCGCAAGCGGGATCGGTAAAGGGAGATCTAACCCTAGTCGCACCCACCCATATCCGACCACTGCCATTGTTCGATAATTAATAACCCTGAGGCGAGTTAGAATGATGTCAACAAACTCAAGAGGGACTATCGTCTAAGTTTAGTGGTAGTTGGCCATCTGGAATTGACGTTGCTGATATATTGAAATATCAAGTATCTAATTCGGTAACTGTATCTAATGCTCGTAGAGGGTCTGATCGAGACTAGTATCGAATTAAGAATATAGGTACCTGATTGGGAGGTTTTCTAGTCTAACCGCTTTTCTGCTCCAGCGACTGCCCAATACGGAAAGAAAGTCGCAAGGTGCGGCTACCTAGTGCGGGAATCTGCGTTTGCCCGGCTGTCAGCCGCTCGGATAGGGGCTTGGCATGCGGGGCTGCTGCAACTTTAATCGCGCTGCGATCAGGATCAAGATCCAGCACAACAAACGAATTACAAGAATGCCCTCTCGAACGGCATCGCAGTTCTAACCCATTCCCTGGAAAATGGTGATTCTGAGGAGCCCCAGGGCGTCGCACTGTGTGCGCCTCGGTTTTGCCACGCTGGTCGCCTCAGTTTTCAGCCAAACACATTGTACAAGTGTACATTCTGTACCGCGCCCCAAAGTGCGCAAGGCCAATCAAACGGAGCAACTCAACTCTTGCAGAGTCGTGCTCGAGTCATCGGGTGGATAGCCTACCGGTACGTGCTTAGGTATCGTCCGAACCGTGATGCGATGCAGGGGACAGCAGAAGTCCAGCGGGCCTAGTTGGGCTCAACAACATCAACAAACAGGAAATCTGATACAGGATGGCTGCAGGGATTGTAGGTATTGTACCTGCAGGCAGGCAAGGCAGGCAGGCACCTTGACTGAACTGTTCTGATGACTGCATCTCAAGCGAGCGTCGCGATGCTTGTTTGAGATGGTGTGTGGCTATTTCGATAAATGAGCGACGCTTCAGCTGCCGTTGGTGGCTAGGTAAGAGGAGTACCTAATCGAAACGGTGGTGATGCTGCCGCTATTAATAATAATGCCTTTGTACAAGCAAATATCCAGAGTTACCAACCACAGCCTGAGACTTCGTGCCGCCACATCTCGTCTGTAACACTTCACGATCGCACCTTGGGGGTAGAACCCCACCCTGCCGGCGATCCCCACTGGCAAGCTGTTCATCGAGAGATGCCACGGCTGCATTCATTCGCACAGCATTCTACGTACTATGGACAACCTTTGCTGGTTGAAGCTGTATGTCCCACGGGCTGTAAGTACCACGGCTATACTCTTTCGGCATTAAACCGCAGAATAAAAACATAACAGCCGTACAGTAGGTACAGTACCTACCCCTTCATTGGCAAATTAAACCTGCATTTTTGCAGTATACCCATGCCCATATTGCCCTTGTTTTGCACTCAACCATCGTGTGAATCCCCCCCCAATCAGGCACTATTACGTCTATCTATTATTACATCTATTAATTACATCTATTTATTATACCTATTATACCTATTAATTATGCTTCTATTATGGGTGCCGCCCCATTCCACTGGGGCGGGTCTTCAAAGGTGTCGCGGAGCACACAGGGGAAGGTGCATGCGATGGTGCGGCCAACTGGGGCGGAAAGCCGCTCCTCCCTGCTGCTCGCGATACCTCCAGCTCCCCCCCCCAAGCTCATTTTCTTCTCTTCTTCTTCCCCTTCCTCCTCCTCTCCTCCTCCTCCACCTCACACCTTCACTCATCCTCCCCCCCTCCTCAGCTTTCAACCTCCTGCCCTGTTTCCTTTGGACCGTCTGTCTTTCCTATTTCCTTCTTGGTTCCTGCTTTCTATTTGCCCCCGGTTTCATTACATTCCATTCTACTCGTCAGTATACTAGCTATACCCACAGCCCTCATTCGTACTTGAGTGCTTTGATTTCTGTTGATTCCTCTCTTCTTTTCATTTTCTGTGGCATCAGTCTGTTTCCTTTTCTCGGCTTCTCACTCGATCGCAAAAATGAACTCCATGGGACCTTCTCGGCTTACCATCCTCAGCAGGCCATCATCATGGGGGAGTGAAACAGACGGCTGCAGGTCACCATCTGATAGCGGCTCCCCCTCCTGCTTCACATTATCAACAGTATCAGGAGACCCTTTGTCTGCAATCACCTCCGGGACACTACCATTCAGCTTCAGTGACTCTCCAGTATCACCAGAAACTTCCACCACGTCGTCATTAGCTAAAATGGCTTGGAAGCCTCTCGAATTAAACAAAGATAGGAATGGGGAAGCATCTGGCGCTGGTATTCAACACTCTCAACTTCCACCAGTGCCAAAGTTTCCCGTCCATCTCACTGGGAAAACGGCTACACAACAGGTCAAGGTGGAGACAGGGAAAATAACATACTCACAGTCTATAAGGTCAGAGCATCCAAATATTCTCGACACGCCTTCACCTTTGGACGTTGAACCTCTACCAAAGACATGTTACGTTCCACCCAAGCCTATCCAAACCCAGCGGCAGTATCCAATTGGAACAGCACTTGGTTCCGCCACCATGCACCCAGATTTTGCAACGAGGGAGACATTGCACACGGATATCATCCCGGGGAAAACCGCACCCCCCAGATTCCCGGATACCCTACACACAGATATTATCCCTGGGAAGACAGTGCCTCCAAAGCTTCCAAAGTTGGACTCCCCAGCCGCGGAGTCCTTCTATCAGGGTTCGAATGCTCCGACACAGCAAAGTGGAAGCTCAACCCCGCAAACTCAGGCCACTGCTATATCTACGCCCCACACACAGGGTACTGTAAATTCGACTCCATTGACTCAAGCCACAAAACAATACGATAGTCCTGATTTCCGATTTGGTTTCAGTTCACAGCCGGCTCCATCGGCACGCACTGGTTCAGCAATGGGAAGCCCCCCACCACCTATCCATATTCGATCCCCACCTCGGAACATCAGTGAGGAGTGGCACCCACCGCCACAGACCCCGACACGGTCACTGTCACTTTCGGCACGCCCTTCCGCAATGCCACAGCTCCCAACGAGTATGAACCAGGTGCAGTCTGTTCACTCCCATTCCGCTTCCACCCAATCCCAGACACCATCCCATACGCGTAGCGATTCCACTTCATCGACAACAGGGTTGATAACTACACCAGGGAGGACACGCTCGTTTTCCGGAAATAGACCATCACCCTTCAAGTTGAATCCCGGAAATCAAGTCTACCCTGGCCCTCCAGGCACAAAGTCCGAGCTTTCACACCGTGTCTCAGCCTCAAAGTTCTCCGAGGATGGTGATGGTGATGGCAATGACAATGACGGAGCGGACTTGGCCAAAACGGGATGGATCGTTCATTTTGCAGTCCCCTTGACCCTTTGCTTATTGTTTTTCTGTGGCTTGATGTCCGCCGCTCTTCATCACATCCTTTATGGCCAATTGCATGGTACCTCCCCTTCTCGTGAGTTCCAGCAATGGCATATCCGTGCAGGTATCGCCATTTCGGTGTTTACCGTGGCTTGCTGGGCTGGCTGTGTTGCCATCTGCTATAAACAGAATGTTTGGTCTACATTGACCCAGAAAAATGTGAAAGTCAGTGGCATCGATGCGCTCTGGGGGTTGGTTCATAATCCAAGTTTGTTCCTGGTCCGTGAAGCTTGGAGAAAGTCCACAGTGGCTATGGGGCTCGGGGTCATCATGTGGATTCTTCCTTTGACGACCATTTTCGTCCCAGGGGCATTGACAATTCGACCTAGTACACATGATAGTAGTCAGGGATGTTTGGTTCCTACCTTCACGCCCGCGTCTGCTGACCAAGTCCTGTTGTCACCTGCGGAGATGGACAGGCTCCTAGGAAGCATGCCTAAGAAGGATTTACCTCTGACCTCCTTCCACTCTGGCTCCGTTGTCCTCACTGCTGCGGTGAAACGGGTAGCTACGACAGCGGCATTTTCCGGCCATATTCCAGACTACCCCCTGCCAGAAGGATGCGGAAACCAGGGAAATTGCTCCTACACCACATCTTTCACTGCGCCGGGTTACAAGTGCGATTTCGTGACTGCTGAGAATGCGAGGAAGAGCGGACCTTGGGGTCAAGTAGGTTTCGACTACATCTTTGCACCTTCCAGCGGCGGAATGAATTTCTACTCCATTAAAGCCGACAATCGAACCAAGTCTCCAGCACCAGCAAACAGAACAGACACTGATAAAACCCCTGAGGAGAGGTTTGGATTTGGGAGTTTCTGGGTTGCCTTTCGCTCACTTGGAGTAGAATTCACGAATGCTAACCCATCTTTGTTGCTTGACCCGACAAAGGCAAAGAAGGAGATGTACAAGGACCAGATCTTCCAATGCTCTGACTATGTTGTGTCATACGACAATTTGAGGTTCAACTATGTTGATGGGCGCATGAATGTCCAGCTTTCGAATGCTGCGGATCAGGGAATTCGATATATTACCCCAGTGGACTACACTCAGTACTCAAAAAACAATGGCACGGATATTACAAATGCAGCCATCTTCAGCCGGGTTGCTCATGCTTTCACCCTCTCCATACTTATTGGTGATATGGTGATCGCGAAATCAGAACTCTCAAGTACATCGCAAATTCTGGGAACGGAGTTGGTTGATCAGTCCCGATTCTTTGGTTCTGCAAATGGAACCGGTATTGATGACAAGTTTGCTCTTCCTAGAGCAGACTTGAAATCCAAGCTTGAGGAGCTACATCGCAATGTCACATTATCATTCCTCTCGGAGCCAAGATTAATGGGCACATTCTACACATCGGCAGCCTGCAAATCTACAACAAATGGGCTTATCTACAACTACAGCTCCTCTGTGCTCTTGATTACTTACGGCCTTGCTTGTTTGCTCACCACCATCGCCATAATAGTCGGGGTTATCGCCCTCCGTGCGAATGGCTTCGCAACAGATTTCAGCTTCTCTCGCATTCTTTGCACCACTCGAAACCTAACCCTCGATAACACTACCCGGGGCGAAAGCTGCCTGGGAACTGTCACTGAGCGTGTTAGGAGACAAGAGTTGAGATTTGGTGAGGTCTGCATCAAGGGAAGCAGGAAGAACAGGGAAAAGCGCGGATTGGGAGTAGTTAGGGAAGAGGATGGCGTTGACCTTGAGGAAGGCAGCTATAAGAGATATGGTGTCAATGTTGGGCACGCAGCGTTTGGGGTCCCCTCTGAAGTGATGTCCCTCAGGAAGGGCAGGGGCTACGCATGATTTCGTTGAAGCAGATTGATGAAGATATGCGCTACGATGAAATTTTTTTTTTTTTTTTTTTTTTTTGGCAATTTTTCCTATCAGTGATAATTTTGGCATTCTGTTTCGTTCATTCTTTCTATTCATCTACCGGTAACCGTGGGCAGTGCTTGCATGGTGCCTCTTCCAATCTTAATCCCTTATGTCTTTAATATACCGTTACTAACTGCTTATTCTGCTTATGAAAGCCTGGGGTCTTTTATCTTGATTAGTGTTTACTTTTTCATCATCTTCTGAACTGGGCAAAAGAACTTGGGAATTGATTGGGAAAGGGTACAGGTGGGGAAATAATGGGAAATGGTTGGGAATGGGGTGATGGGGCTGGAGAGATGGGATTGGTCAGTGGCGCAGGATTGAAATGGGCATTTGGTTTCCTTTTATTGACTATATCCCCTACTGGGTTTGTTAATGTTTCGTGATTGGTGGGGTAGGCAAGGTAGGTAGGTGGCGTTGAAAACACAAGTAATTATCAATTCTCCTTTAGTTTTCTTTTGTCAGTTTACATTTACCCAGTAGAATTATATCAGGAATAGAATTGTTCTACCTGCACCATTTACATTCTATTATATGTGGTAAATGGTAACACAAGCAGGGGGCATTAAGACAGATGAAACGTCCATAACCAAAAAAATGGATATCATTCTGCCCAATGTTAGGTATATCTCGGGGAAAAACAAACCATACAAAGTGAAACTGTTAGATCTAATCCTATAAATAATATACTCTGGTATAACAAAAATTCTTCCCCCCCAAAAAAAAAAAAAAAAAAAAACGCCCAATAGATATGATATACTCATACTCACAGGGGGATAAAGTAGGCAAAGGTACTATTGGGGACCCCAGTTCACCTCTCTCACCTTCCCAAGCACCCTCTGCGCAGCCCCACCCACCCTTTGCAAAACCCCTCCCATCCTGCCCTTCCACCAACGCTCACCACCTACATTCACCACTGGCCCAAGATCCTCGTCCTCCTCCATGCCCTCCACCTCCTCCACTACATCCGCCGCTTCGCCCAACTCTAACCCTAATTTCCCCGTAACAACAAGGTTCAGCCACCCCCCCAACCTCCACCCGGCCATCCCAACAAGCTCGTCGACCAGATCTCTCGCGTTCTCGGTATACTCCCCACCTAGCTCCCTGCCCTTCATGCTTTCCACCCCATCCTTGAAAACGTAGCTGCAGATGTACGAGTTTGTGTATCTCGCCCATTCCATGGCGCACTCCTGGGCCTTGTCCTGGGGGATCTTTCCGCCATTCTCTGTGACTATGCGCTCAACATCGCGGAAACAGGATCCCGCCCAGTGGCGGAGTGTGGCTGGGGGGAGGGAGGTGATGGAGTTGAAGAGCTCGTCGGCCCAGAGCTGTGCGTGGCGAGGGGTGCGCCCGTGGCGGAGGGATTGCGGAATGAGAGAGTCCCAGGTCGAGTGGAGATTGGAGTCGCGCCCGGAGAAGAGCACGTGCAGGCTGTTGCCACCGCGGAAGAGGTTCTCGGTGTGCAGAGGCTGGTGGATGTCCGCGATGAGGTGGAGGAGGAGGCGGAGCGAGAGGTGCGCGGGGGTGCTCCAGTGGGGGGGGTTGCCGGAGTAGGGGGTGTAATCGGGGGTGGTGGAGAGGTGATCCGAGAGATGGTGAGGCCGGCGGCGAGGGGGGCGATGGGGGGGGCGGTGGGGAGGGCGCCGTGGGTCGGTGGTAGGGGGGATGGTGGGGGAAGAGGAGTGAGGTCGGGGGGTTGGAGCTGGGTCGTCTGTATGATATTAGAAAATACCTAGCCATCTCTCTCTCTTTCTCTCTCTTTTACTAGGTATGAATTACCAAAGTAAAGTAAATCTAATAAGGGCGGGCACGGAAAGGGGTACGTACCACATTAACAATCCCCCCCACAACACACATCCCCTCTTGGCCGCAGTCCCTTGCTAACTGCACCCCACACAACCCATTGCCAGGGTCATCATGTGCATCGATGTAGTGCAGCGGGCCGCTCCACCGCCCCTCGGGCGTGTGCGAAAAGTAGTCACCCCAGATTGCAGCCGCGGCGATAGTTTCGTCTTTTGGGAGGATCGTGCGGATAAAGGAGGCCGTTTCTGGGAGGAGGAAGCGCGTGGAGAGGAGGGCGATGGTGCGGTGCGGGAGTTGGCCCCAGGCAAGAGTGCTGGGGGCAAAGGCGAGGAGGATGAGGGGGAGGAGGGAGTGGGAGAGGAGGGCCATCGTTAGGGAGGGAAAGGGCGAGTTCGGTGGTGGGATGAACGAGTGTTGGAGAGCAGCAGCAGCACTTGATGATGAAGCTGTTTTATAGGGCAGTAGGCAGCGAGAAGCTGCTGATGAGGGAGGTGGGGGGAGGTTGGGTATTGAGGTGAGCTCGAGTGTTTACCGGGATGCGAGCCCCCAGCAATATATCACGTCCGGAGCCGAGCGTGTCATATGATTGCTACGAGGGCAGCCTTTTGATCACGAGAGAAGCAGCCTCCAGTCCGTAGTATTTATTTTATGAATCCAGATGACTAACAATTAAATTGCCCGTACCCCACTGCTAGCCACAGTACAGGTGACCATTCCACCAACAATGCCCATGCATGCGAAAGCAAATACTCAGCACCAAGTGGTGAAAGACCTAGGAAAATACCCCATCCCGCTGCAGTTTCAAGGTACCACAGGCTGAAGCTGATATCCCCTAATAACACTCACATCAGCCGTATCCCATTCTTCCTGTTCCTTCGCCAGGTCCTTCTGCACCCATTTAATCGTAATCCCGATCATGAACGCGGACAATGTAAACGGGAAGCACCACCCTATGAAAATCAAAGTATTAGCATAAAATACCCCCCTTCCCCCCCTCCCCTCAGGTGAATCACAATTATGTAAATCCAAAAACCTACCAAACCCATACGCCACATACTCACTCACCGCCGGCGTCAACACCACCGCCAGCGTAACCGCTCCTCCAACTATCGCCCCCACCCCCCAGAACACCGTTTGCTTAAACATAATCTCTCGAAACCTCATACTCTGCATATACCTCCCCTTCAAGAGCTCTCTAAACCCACCCTTGCCGCCTCCTCGACCATCCACCCCAATCACATCTTCAATAATCGTAAACACCGCCGGTACGGCTTGCTCCCCTGCAAGGGAGCTAGAAAACCGGAATTTATTGACCCATTTCTGCTTATATGCCACGCACGAGATTAGAAATTGGGGTCCGCATTGGAGAAGGAGGATGCATGGAGCAAGGGAGGTGTTGCGGACGATGACGTGCCCTTGGGAATCGGTCAAGGCGAGAGTGAAGATGAGTGTGATGAGGATGAAGCCAAGGGTGAATTGGAACTGGTAGAAGTCAAGGTACCACCGGTGGGGCTGTGGAGGGGCAGGTAGGTAGAGTTGGGTTTAAGGAGGCGGTAGAGGCGGATAACATATTGGATTAGAGAAAGGAGGCCAAAAGCGGCAGTTGTAATCGATACATCTACAAATAAATAAAAGTTAATCCCAGGCTATCTTGAATGGAGTTGCAAAGCGGAGGGATAAAACAGACTTCTTCTGTCAGATACGTGAGCAGCATATTTCAATATGTAGAAGATAAATGTAGGAAGTAGGAACCCGTCCAGAGACACCATAAGGACGATAATCGCAATCTTCAGCTTTCGTTCACGAAGCGAGTACGGTAGCTCAATGAGCTGAGGCCGGTCCTCACCCTCGCTGTTGGCTCTACTTTTTTCCACATCAACGGAAACCCTTTTTTCCCCCAGCTTGAGCTTGGTTATGGTTTCAACACGCTCTACTTCATCATTATCGTCAATCATCGTCATAGAGGTAGTTGCTGTCGATACCTCCATACCAAGCTCGAGTGCTGGGTCGCTATTGTTCATGGAAACGCATGATAGCGAGAGCTCTGGCTGGGCCATCTTGTAAGCTTTCTCTAGAGCTCAAGCTCAGGTGTCAGCGAGCGATTGCCACTTGAGAAAATATTATCACATGTTGTACATGTTTCAACGGTATCTCACACTGACATATCGTGATTGCGGAAAAACAAACCTGCCATAGCTGAGTGACCCATGGCTTGCCGTGATCGGCAAAATATGAAACAATGCCCCCCGAACCCGATGCAGGTGGCTTTTTGCGTTGGTGACAGATCTGGAGATAAATCTGATTATTTACCTTCACCTCAAACAGATGCTCGAATAACAAGGGACACCTGGCTGCCGTCCTAAACACGCTAGCGAGAGGACTTCTCCCCACACTTCAGGGAAATCACTTCAATTTACCGTGGCTTGCACAATCCAGGCCCAATATGCTTGATTATGCACAGCTTTGCCTATGGTCTTGTGCGTCTAGATCATTTGTAGTCTTGCCGGCCAGACTAGATCATTTGTGCCTTTACTTATGTTAGAACGAGATGCACAGAAAAATGTAAATGAAGGCTAAACTGACCATTGGAGATATTTAAACTGACGGCTCAATTCAACCATTACCTTCCACCCCGAATCTTTATAGGGTAGATTCTAAGGAGGAACAGTTGAGGTATCACTACCAGCCGGTTGAGAAAGGGGTATCATAATCCTTGCAACACGGAAGCTACGGAGTATATCTGAGTCAAAATAATGGATTGGGAGTAGTTCTCACCAAGCTACCTGTGAAGATAACTGGTCCAGGCTGAGTTGGCACTTATGTATATCTTTGCCATGCTGCATAGGCAGAGTACCTATCGTCAAGTGTATATCATAAATATCAGCCTTCTTTGCTAGATACTCCGGCTGGTAATGTACAATACTGTCAAGGGACCCTGCTGGTATATAAGCACATACCGTACCTGACTTTACCTTGCTGCCAGTTCCCCAGGTGATGGATATTTGTGCCATTTGCCAGAAGGAACTCCCTGAAGCTGTCTCTGGCCAGTGATACCCGGTATATATCTGCAAATGATTTTTCAGATTAGAGTCAGCATGAGCGACATCGTGACATTGAAACATCGAACCTTAAGTACTAGTAATCACTAACCACAAAACAAAGATCCTGAATGCGCGAGGGAAAAAAAACACATACGCCCGTATACGCCAAATTCAAGCAACGGAATACAAGGTTATGAGGGAAGGAAACTTGGCTTAATAAACAAAGGCTTGGTTTAGTAATCGCTATAGGCTCGGGATAAGGCTTATGGATGATATATACACCCAAAACTTTCCTGCCCGGGAATCCCATTGTTTACCATCGCTTTCCTTCTAGGGCGACCGGGGAGAGTATTTCCCACAAACAAAACTTCCAGTCTAATCCTTCACATCTCAATCTCTGGAATTCCAAGCGAATCATCATCGATATCATCCTGTATATCAAGGATTTGGTCGACATGTATAGAGTCCTCTAACCCCGTCAGGTCTGGCTTCCATTCTCTTCTTTACCCGCTCGACTTAAGATGTTCCAGTTGATGATGGTTTCACGGCTACTGGTGGTGATTCTTGTTGAGTAAATTCGAGCCGAGAGTCTCCAGCGTCCCCCAGTCTGTCCCTTGTGGTGCCAGCATAACCAAGGTACCTAGTGTTTCCGGCTTCGAGCTGCCACTGGTACGAATATTTCCTCAGCCGGTTGTCCTTATAGGAATAGGAATAGTATCTCGAACACAATACAATACATGCACTCACTGTGTATACGAACATCTTCTTCTCTTCGTATTCCTCTCTCTAATAACCAACTTGCTCTATTCGCACATTCCTTCATTGGACAGTTGGATCTCTCCGCTTGCCTGTTGCTATTCCTATTCCTATAGGTTATAAGCCCTCTTGCGCTCTGAGCCTCCGTCGAGCAAGCAACAAAAAATGTCATCTGAAGCTGGACCGTCCAGACAACCTCGAACTCGTTCCCGAGTCAATCAAAACCCAATTGACAGCGATGAAGAGATACAAGACACGGTCGTTGTCAATAAACCTCCTCCTCCTCCACCTCCACCCCAAGCTCCTCAGCTCTCGCATGAGCCTCTAGTAGCCTCTGGCACCTGTCCAAGTTCCCCAACCATCCCAAGCCAAAGCGTTAGGTCTTACTCCTCAAGTAATGCAAGCGGCAACTCCACATCGGGACTTTACGTCAAGTATCAAGATTGAGAAGCTAGCAATCCTAGAAGGCTCGAAGAATTATGACCTATGGTCGCAGCAAATGCTAATGCTCTTTGATGCTTTGGACGCCACGCAAGTGATATATAGACCTCCGATGAGCGCAACAGCTGCTGAACTAGCCCACCACAAGCATATAAAGACAGAGTCACTCCTTCTTCTTATTCAAGTTGTTTCACAGCAAATAATGCTCCAAATCGGCAGGCATCGGTCTGCGAACAAGATATGGGTATATCTTCGCAACACCTACTACAAAGATACCCCGTTGTCCTTTGTGCATGAAATCCATGCTTTTAACTCTCTTTCTTCTACTCTTGATACCTCTCAATCTATTACAGAATTCGCTGGATGCGACTGCATACATTGACCTCAAACGCACGTCCAGGCAGCTTCAAGGCTGTCTACAGAACCCTGCTAGAGCTTGAAGAGGCAAAAAGGGAATATCTCCTCGCTTCCTTGGTTACTCACTACCCAAATGTAGTAGACAATCTGACGACCAAGGAAAATCTCCCCTACGATGATTTGAAGGAAAGGCTTGTGGGACTCGCTATCAATAACCAACTCTCAAGCTTTAATGGCGGAAACAACGGCAACACGGCGCTTTTAGCTAGTGGCCACCCGAATAAGGCTAGAAGAAAGAAATTTCAGCGAACGCAAGCAAGCCACACAAGCTTCGCAATCCCAGCAAGCTTCGCAAACCACATCTGCAGATCCAGGCACTAGGTCCTGCACCTATTGCAAGCGCCATGGACATCGATCTAAGGGTCATGTTTGGCAGGATTGTCGCAAGCTAAAGTGTGACCAAGATAGCAAGAAAAAAATGGCGAAGCCACAAGCCTCCATTGCTGAAGTCGCTCAAGCTTCATCTGCATTCGTCTCTGAGTCATATCAGACCGATCCACAGGCCATTTCTACTACATTATTCAACCGCATCACGGAGTTGTGAAGGTTGGAGGTAACAACCTTCCCCCTGTTGAAGGGAAAGGCACTGTGATAATACACGCTGCCTTACCCAACACAACAAACCGTCTGTTTTTGAAGGATGTTTTATATGTTCCTACTTTGAGTCATAGTTTGTTTGCTTGGGATGTTGTCAAGTTCAAGGAATGATCTTTCGTCTCCTATCTTAGTTGCAGATATAAGGAATAAGCTTCCTTAGTTACGTGAAACAGCGAATTCGGCTTCGCAAGCTCATATAAGCCCCATATGAGCAATCCCCAACCTTATGAGCTCTACAACAACGGCTTCGGCAACTCGTATAAGCCCGAGCAACTCTCAAGCTTTAATAGCCTTATGAGCTCTTCTTCGGCTTCGCAAGCTCATATAAGCCATATGAGCAATCCCCAAGCTCATATAGGCCTTATGAGCTCTGCAACAACAGCTTCGGCAACTCGTATAAGCCCGAGCAACTCTCAAGCTCATAATAGCCTTATGAGCTCTTCCTCGCCCAGCAACCTCTCCGCTTCGCGAGCTCTGCAAGCTAATATGAGCAACTCGGGAGCTCATATAAGCACCCCGCAAGCTAATATGCCTTCGCCAGCTCAGCAAGCTTACATGAGCAATCTGGAAGCTCATATAAGCCAGTCGAGTCCGTCTTCATATATCCATTGGCATGCTGCATTAGGGCATTCAGCCAATATAAATCCAGGAGCATATGCAGACGGCGAACTCTTACCCAAGGCACTCGCCAACTTTACTTGCAATGCGCGCATCATGTCAAAATCCACGAACAACACTCCGTTCTCTATGCTACATGCTTCGCTCTACTAGAGCATTTGAACTCATTCACAGTGATCTCAGTGGCAAGCAGCCTACTCCATCATATGGTAACTCTTTCTACTACATTACGTTCATAGACGTTTTTACCCGCATGGCATGGATGCATTTTCTAAAAGCTAAGTCGGATGCATATCAAGTGATTATTGACTTTATCTCTCATATACAGAGACAATTCAATACCACAGTATCATCTGTTCTAACAGATAATGGAGGTGAGTATTCCAAGGTTGATACTTACTTCAAGCAACAAGGAATACGGCATATAAGGACACCTCCTTATTCCCATGAATCCAACGGCACTGCAGAAAGGTATAACCGGACAATTCAGACAATGGTAAGAGGTATGCTCATCCATATATCTGATAAGAGACTATGGGCAGAAGCATGCGCAACTGCTGTTTATCTGAAAAACCGTCTACCACATAAGCATCTGCAAGGGATAACTCCCTTTGAAGCCCTCTATAAGGCAAGGCCATCAATAAGACACTTGCGACCTTTTGGACAGCAATGCTTAGCACACATCTACGAGGAAAATAGACCTAGTGGCAGCAAGCTTCTTCCACGGGCAGAAAGTGCGATATTGATAGCGAGTCCCACAATTTCCTTCAGATCATCGTAGGGGAGATTTTCCTTGGTCGTCAGATTGTCTACTACATTTGGGTAGTGAGTAACCAAGGAAGCGAGGAGATATTCCCTTTTTGCCTCTTCAAGCTCTAGCAAGGTTCTGTAGACAGCCTTGAAGCTGCCTGGACGTGCGTTTGAGGTCAATGTATGCAGTCGCATCCAGCGAATCTCAAGGTATCAATAAACTCTGTAATAGATTGAGAGGTATCAAGAGTAGAAGAAAGAGAGTTAAAAGCATGGATTTCATGCACAAAGGACAACGGGGTATCTTTGTAGTAGGTGTTGCGAAGATATACCCATATCTTGTTCGCAGACTGATGCCTGCCGATTTGGAGCATTATTTGCTGTGAAAAAACTTGAATAAGAAGAAGGAGTGACTCTGTCTTTATATGCTTGTGGTGGGCTAGTTCAGCAGCTGTTGCGCTCATCAGAGGTCTATATATCCATTGACAACCACTTGCGTGGCGTCCTAACATTACAGTGCTTTTCTCCGGCATCCTCAATCTTGGACGTACCGATACCTAAAAAGATAGCGGAAAAAATGTCGAGTATTGACCATGCCAACGAGAGCTCAGCAGAGCCCCAAAATACGATCGCCTCCCTCACACAGATCAACTCAGTACTCATTGCTCAGCTCAAAGCAATGGAAGCCAGAGTTAGTACTCTGGAATCGGGTTCTGCAACACCAAGAATCCCAGAGAGAGGCGCAACCACAGACCGGCGAACTCCCGCCCACCCAACCCCTGACCCTCCAACCAGGCGGCAAAGTCCCACCCCATCTAGTCAAAATGTGTCCTTCAACATCCGCCCGCCAGAAAAATTCTCCGGAGACCGGACAGAACTTGAACATTTTCTGTTCCACTTAGAAGGATGCTTCAAGCTCAGAAGAGTAACAGCAGAAGAGGATAAGATAGTAATAGCGGGAATGTCGATGAAGGGTTCGGCGCTCTCATGGTGGAAGCCGAACGAGGCTAAGTGGAAGACATGGGAGGAAGCAAAAGAAGCGCTCTTAGCACATTTTTCTGATCATTACCAAGCTGATAATGCGCACAGACAGATCTATGAGCTTAAGCAGACCGGAGCCGTCCAAGATTATCTCGCCACCATGGATCGGTTGAATGCATATGCGGAGATACCTCAAACCCTTCTCATTCGAATAATCCTTATGGGGATTAAGCCTCGGCTCCGATCGAAGATGACTCATTACGAGGACCTCAGAGACCAGCCAACCAAATGGTTGAAGAAATTAGTCCAAATGGACATCGCCCAGGCTGAACAAAACTCAAAAAATCAGCCCACAAAGCGGACATATTCCGATCGATCCCGCATAGATCGGTCAACTCAACGTTCGTTAGACCAATCAGAGGTGACTACGGATACCATCAATAAGAGGAAGAAAGAAAACCAGTGCCTCAAATGTGGTAAGACTGGACATAGAATTGCTGATTGCCAGAGTATCCGTTACCGACAAACCCCACCCCCAACGAACCCGCCCAAGCCATTCATTGGCAACCCACCCAAATCATCAGATGTCTCTGCTCCCGCAGCAAAAAAGGCAAGGACGGACACCGGTATACTACGAATAACTCAACTAGACTCTGACCCTGAATTTAAATCCGAAGAAAATCAGCAACAAGATGAAGGAGATTCAGATTCGGGAAAAGACTAAGGGGTTCGACCAAAACGATGATAGGCCGAACCCCAAGACACGAACCTTTACTTACAGTACCGATATTAATTGCTGGGCTAGAAACAGAAGCCATTGTGGATTGCGGGGCTTCTGCGCCTATAGTAGGCTCCAAAGTTGCTAAAAGACTAGGAGTCTGGAAAAGAAAGAACCACGTGTTGGTGTCTCAAGGGGATGGAACCAAGCTAAAAGGTGGTAAATTTGTGGCAAACACTACCTTCTCGATACCCGGTATAAGCCACAAATTCTCATTGGACGCAGAAGTATTGGATATTGGAAAAAGGGATGTTATCTTGGGATTGTCTTGGTTGAAGGAAAATGATTTAGTAATTAATACCCCGGAGTCAAGGTTAGAATGTTGGAATAAAAGAGAAAGTACTACGATACCCACCGCGGCAATACCCAGCTCTACGATACCCACCGCGGCAATACCCAGCTCTACAATACCCAGTGCGGCGACACCCAGCTATATAATACCCTGCAAGACATACAACATACCCACCATCATGACGTTAGACTTGGAGGCTGAACCCCTAGATCACAGCGAGATTCTGCTTATAATTGACGCAACTAGCCGCTATACCCAATACGCGCAGGTATTCTCTGCAGAACAAGCTTCTAGATTGCCAAAGCATAAACCCTGGGATCACTCTATTCCGCTCAATGACCCAAAGGCTAAAGTACCGAACGGCCCAATCTACAAAATGACCTGGGAGGAAGAGATTGCTTTAGAACGGTATTTAGAGGAAAACATCCCAGTGGGGAAAGTAAGGAAATCGAGATCAGCTGCTGGAGCACCAATATTATTCGTGCGGAAAAAAGACGGTTCCCTCCGCTTGTGTGTGGATTATAGAGGCATAAACCACATTACGATACCCAATAGATACCCATTGCCTCTTATCAACGACTTGCTGGATAGAACTAAGGGGGCCAAATGGCTAACCAAGCTCGACCTCAAAAATGGTTATAACTTGATCCGCATTGCAGCTGGCGAGGAGTGGAAGACAGCCTTCAAAACAACAAAAGGGCTGTTTGAGTATACCGTTATGCCATTTGGCCTAACCAATGCCCCTGCATCTTTCCAAGAAATGATGGATACTATCTTTGAAGAAATTGCGTTCTTAGGGGTGATTTGGTATTTGGATGATATTCTAATATTTGGAGGACAAACAGAGGCGGAACATCAGCGAATTGTAGAGAAAGTACTGCAGAAGTGTATGGATCATGGCTTAGCTGTTAACCTACCGAAGTCCGAATTCCATGTCCCCGAAACCATCTTCCTAGGTCATATCATCAATGGCCGAGAGGTCAAAATGGACCCAGCTAAGCTAGATACTATGGCTAGCTGGCCAACCCCAACCAAGAAAAAGGAGGTTTAAGCATTTTTGGGTTTTGCTAATTATTACCGTCGTTTTATTGCGCAATACAGTGCAAAAGCAAGGCCCTTAACTGAACTCACCAAGGATATACCATTTTCATGGGGGGCTAGACAGCAGCAGGCCTTTGATGACCTACGAGCAGAGTTCATGGCAGCGCCAATTCTTACTCAGTTCGACCGCACACTTGACACCATCATGGAAACGGACGCCAGCAATCAGGCCATTGCTGGAGTACTATCCCAGTATCACGGTCGCAATACTGGCGATAAGCTATCAACTGTTAAAACCCTACATCCGGTGGATTATCACTCAAAAACACTGGATTCTACCCAAAGAAACTGGCCAATTCACGATAAAGAACTCTTTGCTATAGTGGACTGTTTTCGCAAATGGCGAGCTTGGCTGGTCGGTATACCAGTCAACATCTACACTGACCACCAAGGCCTGCAGTACTTCAACACCAAGCAAAAGCTCAACTCTAGACAAGCCACCTGGTACCAGAAACTCGCCGAATTCAGATTCACGATTACATATCGGCCGGGCCCCAAAATGGGCAAACCAGATGCGCTTAGCCGAAGAGCAGGAGAAGAGAAGTCAGGTGCAGAAGAACGTCTGCTAAAAGAAGGCCAGCTACTGTTAGAAGAAGAGGTAGGCCACCAAGTGGAGGACCCCTCGCTAGAAAACATCGACGTATTAGGATGGCCTAGGCGAGACAGTGGCTTATTGGAGGTACCGCCGGAACACAAATTGGAGGTTTTGAGACAGTGTCATGACAGTAAGGTTGCAGGGCACTGGGGGAAAGCACGCACAGAAGAGCTTGTTAGCCGGAATTTCGTATGGGAAAACTGGCAGGAAGATGTGGCATCTTATGTGGCAGGGTGTTTGCCTTGTCAAAAGGCTAAATCAGATAGACATTCAAGGCAAACAAAGCTAGTACCGATGCCCACAGGAAACCGACCTTGGGAAGAGATTGCGATGGATTTTGTGGGCGAATTGCCAGATTCTGAGGGCTTTAATGCGATTTTGGTAATAACTGACAGATTCACCAAGATGCAGCGGTATATAGCTGCAAAAACAACATGGACAGCAGAGGATGTAGCCAATGCTTATATCACTGATATTTGGAAGCTCCATGGCTTGCCAAGGCACATCACCTCTGACCGTGGATCTCAATTTGCCTCAGAAATATTCAGACAACTAAACCAAAAGCTGGACATCCACCTCCGATTATCCACAGCCCACCACCCCCAAACGGATGGCTTGTCGGAACGAGCAATTCAGACTCTAAAGCAATACCTCCGTATTTTCTGCCATGACCGGCAAAATCGCTGGTTAAGGTGGCTACCCTTAGCTGAGTTTGCATACAACTCAACCGCAACCTCAACACATGGATACTCACCATTCAGATCTCTCTATGGATTTGACCCTAGAGCTATTCATCTAAATACGGAATATCAGCTCAGTTCACCTGCAGCTGAAGAATGGCTGGACCGCATGACCTCGGTGCATAGTCAAATCCATGAGACCCTCAAGCACATCAACAATAGGAGAAGCTCACTATCCATGGAAAAGGCTAGAACTTATGAGCCTGGCAACCAGGTGCTAGTAGACCGACGCAACCTTACCATCAAAGCGGGCAACAACCGATCTCTTATGACCAAATGGATTGGCCCATATAAGGTGGTACGGAGAGTCGGAACGCATGCATATGAACTCGACATACCGAAGGGTATCAGGTTGCATAGGGTTATACACACCACCCTGCTAAAGCCATTCCATGACCGAGCAGACCCACAGGCCATGGATGTGGAAGAAGATGAAGACATTGAGTATGGTGTCAAGGAAATTGTAGATTCGGTACGCAGGAAAGGCAAGGTCTTGTACCGAATCCGATGGCAGGGGTACAGCCCTGAAGACGATACCTGGCAAACTTTGGATACTATGTCATGCAGGAATGAAGTGAGAGCATTTCATGACAAGTTTCCAAGGAAACCCAGAGATACGCGATTTTGCTGAAAAAGCCATCCATTGTCTACGTCTATACTATTGTCTACCAAACTCACAACAATACATATTGTCCCTCAAAACTATACCACACTAGTGTGGTATAGTTTGGCCATTGCGTGCGCTCCTTAGAGTCACGTTTATAGCCAATTATCTACGCCATAGCCTATGCCGTCACAACTACCTACGCTTGCAAGGTCAAGGCATGAGGTCATACCTTTCCTACCTTCTATTGGCTTTTTCCCACTGGGTTTTGCTAATAAAAAGGGAGGTTTTACTGGTGACCGAACCATATGGACAATATGATAGGGCACACCGGCCACTGAATGGGCCCCACAATCGATGACTCGATTAGATTGGGATGTTGGAACCTGGCATTAGCAGCGGGAACCAAAGATTTTGGCCCATCCATACTCACATAGAGAACGACATTCACCGGAGCTCTGAAGGTAGCAGTCGGGACGCCTGCTTTCCAACGGGGGGGTAATGTTATGAATCTCACGTGAGGGTGGTCTACGCAGAGGCGGAAAACCGAAGCCGACAGCCGCTGAGGCCAACGACGTGGATTGATCACCCACAGCAGGTCTAGCAATGGGCCCTCTAGCTCATACCTATGGGTTGAGTAGAGAGACTGGCCGGGACAAGGAAGTGTGTGCACCGTTCTAGCGATGACCAAGAGGGTTGGGGCTAGGTCGTATTGGCTTATGGGATAACTGCTTCTTACGGAGGACCGGTTCAAGGCATATTCGATTTCCAATCATTGATTTCCAAGCCGCTGATGTCTACGTTGTTGATTTGCAAGCATGTCTCCGTTTCCCTTATTTCCAATCAATGATTTGCAATCATTGATTTTCAAGCTGCTCCGTCATTGATTCCCAAGCTGCTTCGTCATTGATTTGCATTCATGTCTCCGAGGCTTAGGAAGGCCATGCCGGAGGCATGTGGGGGGGGAGTAGGACGATCCCCGAGATGTCTATATAAGGGGCCTCTGCTACCTAGATAGAAAGGGCAGAACCCAAGCACTGTCTTGTATACTTCTTCGAAAGCCTAAGCACTTATGCAGACCGGGCCGGCGCCACCCGATGGTGGGTGGCCTGAAGTCAACCCCGCTTTCCTATATATTTGCCCACGTCTTGTATCTAGTTCTTGTTCTCTAAGACTCAAGCGAAGTCTTGTATCGCTGGGTTACTTTACTTTATCGAATGAATCAGTCTATATTCTTCGCTATATGCTCCGTGTAGCCCAGTTAGGCCCGAGACCAGTGATTATGCCTTCGCAGGCTCCAAATATATCGATATGCCGACAGATATCCCCATATCGCTGGCTCGCCCCTAACATTACTTCGCTTTGACAAAAGGGACCGGTGATTCTGGCTAATCACCCCTCCCTCGCTGACTACACTGTCGGACAGCCGGAATATGGCTAAAAGAGATGTCGCTGGATTATTTGGCTATATGAGCGACGTCGGAAATAATTATTTCCCCCTCCTATATGCTTATTAGCTTGTTCTAAATGACCTACTAATCCTATATTGAGATCTCCGGATCTACTAAGTCTTAGGTATCGAGCGACATGCTCAAACACCCCCTCGCCAGGCTTATAAGGCCCCGAACGAGCCTATAAGGCCCCGAACGAGCCTATAAGGCCCCGAACGAGCTCAAAGCTCAAAAGCCCCGTCCGAGCTCAAAGCTCAAAAGCCCCGTCCGAGCTCAAAGCTCAAAAACCCCGATCGAGCTCAAAGCTCAAAAACCACGTTCGAGCTCGAAAGCTCAAAGACCCCCGCCTTGGGAAAAGACCCAAGCGAGTGCTACGAGCACACAAATGAACAAGACCCCCCCTTGCACTGGCAAGTCGGGTTGGATAGCTGGGATAGCTGGGAAAGCATGCATTGAACCTTTTCCTGTGACGTTGGCTTTTTCCCACAGGGTTTTGCCGCGCAGAGGTTTTTAACGGCAATGGCATGTGGAATACCCCCCCTACCAAGATTACCCCGGATCTGCGGATCCTTCCAATGCCTAGATCTTCGGATCTATATATATGATACACCTCATGTTTAAGATATCCCGGATCTATGATCCATACATATGATGCACATCTTGTTCAAGATACCCCTCAAGATTACGGAAAGCGGATCGATGGCAAGTCGCCAGAGAAGTGAAGCCACCCGGTCTGATGTTTAAGCATTGGCATGACGCCACTATGTTTGAGAGAATACCCCCGTCCTTCCGAGCCTCCCTACAGGCCAAGGGTCCCCACAGAATGTGCAAGACTGTTTAGGCGCTATTATCGCGGACCAAGTGTCCAATATTGTCGTGGACCAAGTGTCCAATGTTGTCGGGGTTGACCAAACGCACGGAACACGCCCCATTGTCTATGCCGAAAACATGAGCACGTGGATCAGAGGGATGGTGAAGTTGGTCGGTCGGGACGCCCTCTAGCAGAGGGGGAGTACTGTTACGGCTGAGATTATGCAGACCGGGCCGGCGCCACCCGATGGTGGGTGGCCTGAAGTCAACCCCGCTTTCCTATATATTTGCCCACGTCTTGTATCTAGTTCTTGTTCTCTAAGACTCAAGCGAAGTCTTGTATCGCTGGGTTACTTTACTTTATCGAATGAATCAGTCTATATTCTTCGCTATATGCTCCGTGTAGCCCAGTTAGGCCCGAGACCAGTGATTATGCCTTCGCAGGCTCCAAATATATCGATATGCCGACAGATATCCCCATATCGCTGGCTCGCCCCATGTTAGGGGCGGACAGTCTAGTCCGGGCCAATTATGAGGTAAAGAGCTTAGCGAGCTTCTAGTGGCGTTTAGTGGAGCTAGCACAACAGGGACGGGTGTGCGAGGGTGACGAAAGTGTAGAGATCAAGGAGATATAGTGCTTAGGCTTTCGAAGAAGTATACAAGACAGTGCTTGGGTTCTGCCCTTTCTATCTAGGTGGCAGAGGCCCCTTATATAGACATCTCGGGGATTGTCCTGACCCCCCCCACATGCTCACGGCATGAGCTTCCTAAACCTCGGAGACATGATTGCAAATCAATGACGGAGATATAAGCAGCTTAGGAATCAATGACGGAGCAGCTTGAAAATCAATGATTGCAAATCATTGATTGGAAATAAGGGAAACGGAGACATGCTTGCAAATCAACAACGTAGACATCAGCGGCTTGGAAATCAATGATTGGAAATCGAATATGCCTTGAACCGGTCCTCCGTAAGAAGCAGTTATCCCATAAGCCAATACGACCTAGCCCCAACCCTCTTGGTCATCGCTAGAACGGTGCACACACTTCCTTGTCCCGGCCAGTCTCTCTACTCAACCCATAGGTATGAGCTAGAGGGCCCATTGCTAGACCTGCTGTGGGTGATCAATCCACGTCGTTGGCCTCAGCGGCTGTCGGCTTCGGTTTTCCGCCTCTGCGTAGACCACCCTCACGTGAGATTCATAACATTACCCCCCCCTTGAAAAGCAGGTCGTCCCGACTGCTGACCTCAGGGCTCATGGTACATGTTCCTCTCAATATGAGTATGAATGGGCCACAACCTTTGGTTCCCGCTGCTAATGCCAGGTTCCAACATCCCAATCTAATCGACTCATCGATCGTGGGGCCCATTCGGTGGCCGGTGTGCCCTATCATATTGTCAATATGGTTCGGTCACCAGTAAAACCTCCCTTTTTATTAGCAAAACCCAGTGGGAAAAAGCCAATAAAAGGTAGGAAAGGTATGACCTCATGCCTTAACCTTGCAGGCGTAGGTAATGTTAGGGGCGGACAGTCTAGTCCGGGCCAATTATGAGGTAAAGAGCTTAGCGAGCTTCTAGTGGCGTTTAGTGGAGCTAGCACAACAGGGACGGGTGTGCGAGGGTGACGAAAGTGTAGAGATCAAGGAGATATAGTGCTTAGGCTTTCGAAGAAGTATACAAGACAGTGCTTGGGTTCTGCCCTTTCTATCTAGGTAGCAGAGGCCCCTTATATAGACATCTCGGGGGTCGTCCTAGCCCCCCCTCCACATGCCTGCGGCATGGGCTTCCTAAGCCTCGGAGACATGATTGCAAATCAATGACGGAGCAGCTTGGAAATCAATGACGGAGCAGCTTGGAAATCAATAACGGAGATATAAGCAGTCTTGGAAATCAATGATTGGAAATCAAACATATGCCTTGAACCGATCCTCCTCCGTAAGAAGCAGTTATCCCATAAGCCAATACGACCTAGCCCCAACCCTCTTGGTCCTCGCTAGAACGGTGCACACACTTCCTTGTCCCGGCCAGTCTCTCTACTCAACTCATAGGTATGAGCTAGAGGGCCCATTGCTAGACCTGCTATGGGTGATCAGTCCACGTCCTCAGTCTCAGCGGCTATCGGCTTCGGTTTTCCGCCTCTGAGTAGACCACCCTCACGTGAGACCCGTAACATTACCCCCCCCTTGAAAAGCAGGTCGTCCCGACTGCTGACCTCAGGGCTCATGGTACATGTTCCTCTCAATATGAGTATGAATGGGCCACAACCTTTGGTTCCCGCTGCTAATGCCAGGTTCCAACATCCCAATCTAATCGACTCATCGATCGTGGGGCCCATTCGGTGGCCGGTGTGCCCTATCATATTGTCAATATGGTTCGGTCACCAGTAAAACCTCCCTTTTTATTAGCAAAACCCAGTGGGAAAAAGCCAATAGAAGGTAGGAAAGGTATGACCTCATGCCTTAACCTTGCAGGCATAGGTAGTTGTAACGGCGTAGGCTATGGCGTAGATAATGGGCTATAAACGTGACTCTAAGGAGCGCACGCAATGGCCAAACTATACCACACTAGTGTGGTATAGTTTCGAGGGACAATATGTATTGTTGTGAGTTTGGTAGACAATAGTATAGACGTAGACAATGGATAAAAGGCAACTTGTATGAAAGACTCGATATACAAGACGTTGCGTGAAGAGATCACACACATAAGATGTGTGATACTCAACATCTTGTCAATCTGAGAGTATAGGTGGCTTTTTCAGCAAAATCGCGTATCTCTAGGTTTCTTTGGAAACTTGTCATGAAATGCTCTCACTTCATTCCTGCATGATATAGTATCTAAAGTTTGCCAGGTATCGTCTTCAGGGCTGTACCCCTGCCATCGGATTCGGTACAAGACCTTGCCTTTCCTGCGTACCGAATCTACAATTTCCTCGACGCCATACTCGATGTCTTCATCTTCTTCCACGTCCATGGCTTGTGGGTCTGCTCAGTTGTGGAATGGCTTCAGCAACGTAGTGTGGACGACCTTGTACAGCCTGGTACCCTTCGGTATATCGAGGTCATTCGCATGGGTTCCGACTTTTCGTACCACTTTATATAGGCCGATCCATTTGGTCATAAGAGATCGGTTGTTGCCCTCTTTGATGGTAAGGTTGCGTCGGTCTACTAGCACCTGGTTGCCAGGCTCATAAGTTCTAGCCTTTTCCATGGATAGTGAGCTTCTCCTATCGTTGATGTGCTTGAGGGTCTCATAGATTTGACTATGCACCGAGGTCATGTGGTCCAGCCATTCTTCAGCTGCAGGTGAACTGAGCTGATATTCCGTATTTAGATGAATAGCTCTAGGGTCAAATCCATAGAGAGATCTGAATGGTGAGTATCCATGTGTTGAGGTTGCGGTTGAGTTGTATGCAAACTCAGCCAAGGGTAGCCACCTTAACCAGCGATTTTGCCGGTCATGGCAGAAAATACGGAGGTATTGCTTTAGAGTCTGAATTGCTCGTTCCGACAAGCCATCCGTTTGGGGGTGGTGGGCTGTGGATAATCGGAGGTGGATGTCCAGCTTTTGGTTTAGTTGTCTGAACATTTCTGAGGCAAATTGAGGTCCACGGTCAGAGGTGATGTGCCTTGGCAAGCCATGGAGCTTCCAAATATCAGTGATATAAGCATTGGCTACATCCTCTGCTGTCCATGTTGTTTTTGCAGCTATATACCGCTGCATCTTGGTGAATCTGTCAGTTATTACCAAAATCGCATTAAAGCCCTCAGAATCTGGCAATTCGCCCACAAAATCCATCGCAATCTCTTCCCAAGGTCGGTTTCCTGTGGGCATCGGTACTAGCTTTGATTGCCTTGAATGTCTATCTGATTTAGCCTTTTGACAAGGCAAACACCCTGCCACATAAGATGCCACATCTTCCTGCCAGTTTTCCCATACGAAATTCCGGCTAACAAGCTCTTCTGTGCGTGCTTTCCCCCAGTGCCCTGCAACCTTACTGTCATGACACTGTCTCAAAACCTCCAATTTATGTTCCGGCGGTACCTCCAATAAGCCACTGTCTCGCCTAGGCCATCCTGATACGTCGATGTTTTCTAGCGAGGGGTCCTCCACTTGGTGGCCTACCTCTTCTTCTAACAGTAGCTGGCCTTCTTTTAGCAGACGTTCTTCTGCACCTGACTTCTCTTCTCCTGCTCTTCGGCTAAGCGCATCTGGTTTGCCCATTTTGGGGCCCGGCCGATATGTAATCGTGAATCTGAATTCGGCGAGTTTCTGGTACCAGGTGGCTTGTCTAGAGTTGAGCTTTTGCTTGGTGTTGAAGTACTGCAGGCCTTGGTGGTCAGTGTAGATGTTGACTGGTATACCGACTAGCCAAGCTCGCCATTTGCGAAAATAGTCCACTATAGCAAAGAGTTCTTTATCGTGAATTGGCCAGTTTCTTTGGGTAGAATCCAGTGTTTTTGAGTGATAATCCACCGGATGTAGGGTTTTAACAGTTGATAGCTTATCGCCAGTATTGCGACCGTGATACTGGGATAGTACTCCAGCAATGGCCTGATTGCTGGCGTCCGTTTCCATGATGGTGTCAAGTGTGCGGTCGAACTGAGTAAGAATTGGCGCTGCCATGAACTCTGCTCGTAGGTCATCAAAGGCCTGCTGCTGTCTAGCCCCCCATGAAAATGGTATATCCTTGGTGAGTTCAGTTAAGGGCCTTGCTTTTGCACTGTATTGCGCAATAAAACGACGGTAATAATTAGCAAAACCCAAAAATGCTTGAACCTCCTTTTTCTTGGTTGGGGTTGGCCAGCTAGCCATAGTATCTAGCTTAGCTGGGTCCATTTTGACCTCTCGGCCATTGATGATATGACCTAGGAAGATGGTTTCGGGGACATGGAATTCGGACTTCGGTAGGTTAACAGCTAAGCCATAATCCATACACTTCTGCAGTACTTTCTCTACAATTCGCTGATGTTCCGCCTCTGTTTGTCCTCCAAATATTAGAATATCATCCAAATACCAAATCACCCCTAAGAACGCAATTTCTTCAAAGATAGTATCCATCATTTCTTGGAAAGATGCAGGAGCATTGGTTAGGCCAAATGGCATAACGGTATACTCAAACAGCCCTTTTGTTGTTTTGAAGGCTGTCTTCCACTCCTCGCCAGCTGCAATGCGGATCAAGTTATAACCATTTTTGAGGTTGAGCTTGGTTAGCCATTTGGCCCCCTTAGTTCTATCCAGCAAGTCGTTGATAAGAGGCAATGGGTATCTATTGGGTATCGTAATGCGGTTTATGCCTCTATAATCCACACACAAGCGGAGGGAACCGTCTTTTTTCCGCACGAATAATATTGGTGCTCCAGCAGCTGATCTCGATTTCCTTACTTTCCCCACTGGGATGTTTTCCTCTAAATACCGTTCTAAAGCAATCTCTTCCTCCCAGGTCATTTTGTAGATTGGGCCGTTCGGTACTTTAGCCTTTGGGTCATTGAGCGGAATAGAGTGATCCCAGGGTTTATGCTTTGGCAATCTAGAAGCTTGTTCTGCAGAGAATACCTGCGCGTATTGGGTATAGCGGCTAGTTGCGTCAATTATAAGCAGAATCTCGCTGTAATCTAGGGGTTCAGCCTCCAAGTCTAACATCATGATGGTGGGTATGTTGTATGTCTTGCAGGGTATTATATAGCTGGGTGTCGCCGCACTGGGTATCGTAGAGCTGGGTATTGCCGCGGTGGGTATCGTAGAGCTGGGTATTGCCGCGGTGGGTATCGTAGTACTTTCTCTTTTATTCCAACATTCGGGTATCGAGAAGGTAGTGTTTGCCACAAATTTACCACCTTTTAGCTTGGTTCCATCCCCTTGAGACACCAACACGCGGTTCTTTCTTTTCCAGACTCCTAGTCTTTTAGCAACTTTGGAGCCTACTATAGGCGCAGAAGCCCCGCAATCCACAATGGCTTCTGTTTCTAGCCCAGCAATTAATATCGGTACTGTAAGTAAAGGTTCGTGTCTTGGGGTTCGGCCTATCATCGTTTTGGTCGAACCCCTTAGTCTTTTCCCGAATCTGAATCTCCTTCATCTTGTTGCTGATTTTCTTCGGATTTAAATTCAGGGTCAGAGTCTAGTTGAGTTATTCGTAGTATACCGGTGTCCGTCCTTGCCTTTTTTGCTGCGGGAGCAGAGACATCTGATGATTTGGGTGGGTTGCCAATGAATGGCTTGGGCGGGTTCGTTGGGGGTGGGGTTTGTCGGTAACGGATACTCTGGCAATCAGCAATTCTATGTCCAGTCTTACCACATTTGAGGCACCGGTTTTCTTTCTTCCTCTTATTGATGGTATCCGTAGTCACCTCTGATTGGTCTGACGAACGTTGAGTTGACCGATCTATGCGGGATCGATCGGAATATGTCCGCTTTGTGGGCTGATTTTTTGAGTTTTGTTCAGCCTGGGCGATGTCCATTTGGACTAATTTCTTCAACCATTTGGTTGGCTGGTCTCTGAGGTCCTCGTAATGAGTCATCTTCGATCGGAGCCGAGGCTTAATCCCCATAAGGATTATTCGAATGAGAAGGGTTTGAGGTATCTCCGCATATGCATTCAACCGATCCATGGTGGCGAGATAATCTTGGACGGCTCCGGTCTGCTTAAGCTCATAGATCTGTCTGTGCGCATTATCAGCTTGGTAATGATCAGAAAAATGTGCTAAGAGCGCTTCTTTTGCTTCCTCCCATGTCTTCCACTTAGCCTCGTTCGGCTTCCACCATGAGAGCGCCGAACCCTTCATCGACATTCCCGCTATTACTATCTTATCCTCTTCTGCTGTTACTCTTCTGAGCTTGAAGTATCCTTCTAAGTGGAACAGAAAATGTTCAAGTTCTGTCCGGTCTCCGGAGAATTTTTCTGGCGGGCGGATGTTGAAGGACACATTTTGACTAGATGGGGTGGGACTTTGCCGCCTGGTTGGAGGGTCAGGGGTTGGGTGGGCGGGAGTTCGCCGGTCTGTGGTTGCGCCTCTCTCTGGGATTCTTGGTGTTGCAGAACCCGATTCCAGAGTACTAACTCTGGCTTCCATTGCTTTGAGCTGAGCAATGAGTACTGAGTTGATCTGTGTGAGGGAGGCGATCGTATTTTGGGGCTCTGCTGAGCTCTCGTTGGCATGGTCAATACTCGACATTTTTTCCGCTATCTTTTTAGGTATCGGTACGTCCAAGATTGAGGATGCTGGAGAAAAGCACTGTAATGTTAGGGGCGGACAGTCTAGTCCGGGCCAATTATGAGGTAAAGAGCTTAGCGAGCTTCTAGTGGCGTTTAGTGGAGCTAGCACAACAGGGACGGGTGTGCGAGGGTGACGAAAGTGTAGAGATCAAGGAGATATAGTGCTTAGGCTTTCGAAGAAGTATACAAGACAGTGCTTGGGTTCTGCCCTTTCTATCTAGGTAGCAGAGGCCCCTTATATAGACATCTCGGGGATCGTCCTACTCCCCCCCACATGCCTCCGGCATGGCCTTCCTAAGCCTCGGAGACATGAATGCAAATCAATGACGAAGCAGCTTGGGAATCAATGACGGAGCAGCTTGAAAATCAATGATTGCAAATCATTGATTGGAAATAAGGGAAACGGAGACATGCTTGCAAATCAACAACGTAGACATCAGCGGCTTGGAAATCAATGATTGGAAATCGAATATGCCTTGAACCGGTCCTCCGTAAGAAGCAGTTATCCCATAAGCCAATACGACCTAGCCCCAACCCTCTTGGTCATCGCTAGAACGGTGCACACACTTCCTTGTCCCGGCCAGTCTCTCTACTCAACCCATAGGTATGAGCTAGAGGGCCCATTGCTAGACCTGCTGTGGGTGATCAATCCACGTCGTTGGCCTCAGCGGCTGTCGGCTTCGGTTTTCCGCCTCTGCGTAGACCACCCTCACGTGAGATTCATAACATGCTGTTTATCTGAAAAACCGTCTACCACATAAGCATCTGCAAGGGATAACTCCCTTTGAAGCCCTCTATAAGGCAAGGCCATCAATAAGACACTTGCGACCTTTTGGACAGCAATGCTTAGCACACATCTACGAGGAAAATAGACCTAGTGGCAGCAAGCTTCTTCCACGGGCAGAAAGTGCGATATTGATAGCGAGTCCCACAATTTCCTTCAGATCATCGTAGGGGAGATTTTCCTTGGTCGTCAGATTGTCTACTACATTTGGGTAGTGAGTAACCAAGGAAGCGAGGAGATATTCCCTTTTTGCCTCTTCAAGCTCTAGCAAGGTTCTGTAGACAGCCTTGAAGCTGCCTGGACGTGCGTTTGAGGTCAATGTATGCAGTCGCATCCAGCGAATCTCAAGGTATCAATAAACTCTGTAATAGATTGAGAGGTATCAAGAGTAGAAGAAAGAGAGTTAAAAGCATGGATTTCATGCACAAAGGACAACGGGGTATCTTTGTAGTAGGTGTTGCGAAGATATACCCATATCTTGTTCGCAGACTGATGCCTGCCGATTTGGAGCATTATTTGCTGTGAAAAAACTTGAATAAGAAGAAGGAGTGACTCTGTCTTTATATGCTTGTGGTGGGCTAGTTCAGCAGCTGTTGCGCTCATCAGAGGTCTATATATCCATTGACAACCACTTGCGTGGCGTCCAAAGCATCAAAGAGCATTAGCATTTGCTGCGACCATAGGTCATAATTCTTCGAGCCTTCTAGGATTGCTAGCTTCTCAATCTTGATACTTGACGTAAAGTCCCGATGTGGAGTTGCCGCTTGCGTTACTTGAGGAGTAAGACCTAACGCTTTGGCTTGGGATGGTTGGGGAACTTGGACAGGTGCTAGAGGCTACTAGAGGCTCATGCGAGAGCTGAGGAGCTTGGGGTGGAGGTGGAGGAGGAGGAGGTTTATTGACAACGACCGTGTCTTGTATCTCTTCATCGCTGTCAATTGGGTTTTGATTGACTCGGGAACGAGTTCGAGGTTGTCTGGACGGTCCAGCTTCAGATGACATTTTTTGTTGCTTGCTCGACGGAGGCTCAGAGCGCAAGAGGGCTTATAACCTATAGAAATAGGAATAGCAACAGGCAAGCGGAGAGATCCAACTGTCCAATGAAGGAATGTGCGAATAGAAGCAAGTTGGTCACTAGAGAGAGGAATACGAAGAGAAGAAGATGTTCGTATACACAGTGAGTGCATGTATTGTATTGTGTGAAGTGATGCCTTAGTTATCTCGAACAAGTAGGAATATGAACAAGGTATATATACATGTATGAGCGTACATCTAAAGGAGAAGGAGAAGGAGAAGGAGAAGCACATGTCCGTTGCAAGCCGTATAGCTAGGCATGAAGCAACGATATGAGTGCGAGCAAGGTATGAAGCACGCAATATGATGTGCAAGCCGCTGCGAGCCGTATGACTAGGCAGGAAGCACACATATGATGTGCAAGCCGAAGAAGACTGCATGTGGTATAGGAAGCAAGGCATGGGCGGAATGAACGGAATGTACTGCATTCATTCTAACAGTCCTCACCTGGGGTAAGTCGAATCTGTTGCAATTTATCAGCACCAACTAGCTCATACAATCCAAAACAGTTTGGAAGACGTACATAGATTTCCACTCCGATTGCATGAATCCACAAGCATCACCATAGACAGCTACTGAAGGTCCACCTGTAAGTACTCCCAATCATCTCTGTTCCAGACAATCCCCTAATAACAGCCCTCACAGCTACATATCCCGTATAGCTCATTGGTTCCTCAATGGTTGTTCCATTCGCTTGTGGGAGACAACTTGGGTAGAAGGCCGTCAGATACTGCTCAGGCAACCCACCACTACCGGCACTGGTAGCCGCCACGGTCCGGGCATCCGTGGGTATACGTAGCATGGGAAAAGGATAGAGGTAGATTTTGTATGGCTTGGTACCGTAAACCGGGTGGCAGATGAATTACCATACGCTTCTAATAATACTTTTTGGCCAGCGAGTGCATTGGTTGCTAGCTATACCGAGACCAGGGTCATAGTCATAGTCAGAATCGAGGTCTTGGTCATGATCTAGGAGAGTTCGTAATACATTCAGTATCTATCTAAAGGTTTCTTCTGTATAATCGTACACCTTAGATAACTTGAACTGATCTATTACTACTTATTATACATTATAATTCACTTTCTGAAGCCATAAGTGGAGTACCAAGAAATTGGTACTATTGCCTCTCTTGAGCTTAATCATCTAACTTGTACATCCCAACAACATACTCCACAAGTACTATCACATCCCAATGCAAAGCTCATTTAGATTTACTTGCTTTTCATATACTTTAGGATGGGTTTGTGATATTTACTTGTTTATTAGTTTTTTTTGTTACATTTATATTCATTTATAATCACTTCAAGTGATATATTAACTTTACGGATATTTCAGAAAGTTATGCCTATACACTAGAACTCCCTTCTATAACCAATCTAGGAAGTACTTTCATAATGTATCTGTTCTACAATCCTATAGTAGCTCTGGGTCTTTGTAATCTGAATCAATAGTATCAGGTTCTATCAAACAATTCGGAGAGCTAAGCTACTAGCTATGGTACTTGTATTGATAGAGTATTTTAGGAATTCATACTAACTATGGTATTTGTATTGATATAGAGTTTGTGTTGATAGGTACTTGATATGGTACTTTTATAGTTGTATTAGTTAGTTGAGTGATAGTGAGATAATAATAACTTGTCATGATGAGCCTCTTGTCTGCATTCAAAAGTAGCCTGCTGTTACCTTTCCTCTGTAGGAAAGGTGACAGGCCCCTGTCGATGTGTCCGAATCGCTTCCCAAATATATTAAGACTGGTTTATACGAGGCTAGATCCCAAGCGCTTGTGTTGCGTCCCATGAGCGGGAGCACACTTGGCGTCAAGATTTAGAGTTATCGTCCTGTGCGTCCTATGCGTCTGACGCACAGGACGCAAATAATATTTCTTGCTGATGAAATCATGCCATATATAGGGTTCATGTATTATATCAACAGAGATCTGAAGATATTCCTTATATCTGGTATACTTGTATCAAGCATCATCTGTATACCCCATCCCATGCTTTAGTCTGGCTGGAGGGGTGTTGTGCAACTAGACTAGGTTTTAGGAGGAGTATCCTGTAATACCACATGACTGTATTACATAGAGGCAAGTTGGCAAGACTATATAAGGTCTTGAAGAATACATGCTTCTTATACACATTCACATTATCCGACACAACATCTCCCAGTCCACTATGCTACGCCTTCAGCTCCTTTTCAATCCCTTCAGTCACGGTTACCCGCTCTGCTACGCTCCCGCTACACTCCTGCTGCGCCCCTGCTCCGCTCCCGCTACTTTCCTGCTGAGCCCCCGCTCCACTCCCGCTACGCTCAGCCTAACTTTTAAACTCTCATGGTCGGTGAGTTTCTTATTAATTCTAGTTGTTGGGGTACAAGCTGATTAGTTGTTTTAAGACGGTGTTGAAGAAGGGGAAATTTCCCTGGAAGATGTCATATTCCAAGTGCACCCGAAAATATGTGGAGCAGAGGATAGGGACCACAATACAGCGTCTCAATACTAGCACGATAACAGTCCAGGAGATGCTGGCGTTAGCAGGATATAAACAGGATTCAGACCTTGTTAAGAAAATGAAGGATGAAGTGTACATTGGGCTTTTGCGTTGTCTCAGGATGTAGTGGATTGTATATATGCAGCATTGGGTGATGGGGGTATTGCGGAGAAGGATGTGGTTACCAGGTAGGATGTGGTTTTCGTTTCTCTTTTGTGTAAATGTGTAGTTTTTTTCCTTCTTTTGTGTAAATGTGTAGTTTTTTTTCTTCTTTTGTGTAAATGTGTAGTTTTTAATGGTGTAGTTCCTTCTTTTCCTTTATGTAATGTGTAGTTTTTTTTTTTCTTTTGTGTAAATGTGTAGTTTATTGTTTCTTTTATATAAATGTAATGAACCGCGTGACAATCGCCACCCACGTGACGATCTCTAGCCCGCACGTATATCATTACCGCGGTAATTCGAAATCAAGAACCCCCCCAGAATAGATTTAATGTATATGCATGTATTAGAGGCTACCGGTAGTTGGGGGTTTAGATATACTCTAGGAGATATTGGGACTGGAATCAAGATACTACAGGCAAACCTGGCTATAGTGAACCTCGACATAGAAAACCCGGCTGTACGGGGAATTTGTCAGACCATTCCTGCACGCAGCTAAAGTACCCTGGCTATAGTGAAAATAATCGGTATAACGATAGTGAAGAGAATTCCGCGCCTAATGAATTCAATCATAGCAAAACTTGTAGTGCGCAGATCTAACTACAAAATAAAAAACTAAGAAAGTGATGGGGCAGTGTGGTTGCAGCCAATTGTCGAGCATATTTTGTTTCTTGTGTGCCTCTACATACTGACGTATGATCCGGGGACTGGTAGTGACTGAAAATAATGTCGAGTTCTTGAAGGAAGTTGACTTCAGTAGTACCGATTGTGGACATAGTAGCTAAAGGCATTGCCATTCCCTGGCGGTGTGGAAAGAGCTTGCAGAATTCCTCCAATGTCATCCCTCGAGGCCGCTGTCCGAGCTGCCATTTCTTTAAAGCGGTGCGCCCATATCTGCGGAGGGGCGGCACGTTGCACGAGCCGAAGCAGAGAGTCTTGGGGGGGAAGGGGGGTAACTAGTACAGTAGTACTGGTTATATGGAGAATCATTCTGTTACTATGTGTTACTATGTATCAACAATCTGAGTTTTGCATAGCCGTACCAATTGTCAAAGTTTGCTGGTTGTATACACTTCTTTTAGGGGTATTCAAGTTACGATTGATCGCGGGAAACGACAATCTCATAAGAGCTCGTTGACCGTGGGTATTATCTATCTCACAAGCAGCCGGCAGCGTAGAGTAGAAACCCGATTATTTCGGAGTCAAAGCCCCTCATGGCGAATATAGTAGACATTACCCCGGCGGGAGTACTACACTTTCCAATTTAAACCCAAACAGATGACCGTCCAATAAACTTGGCATCAAAAAAAAAGAAAAGAAAAAAAAAAGGTATTCGACTTATCTCCTCCAATAAAAAAGTATCCATGTTGATCGAACCCAGATATTGTTTGGTCTTGGAAATCCTAATCTGAATCCTTATATCTCAATTTACTTCTCTTTGAAGCCAAGACGTGAAGTGAAGATTACCCTCAATCGTGAACCTAACATTAGCTGTACCCTTTGATTGGCACTCTTCAATCGACATCTAAGAATTCCTCAATATACATCATAACCCTCAGCCTTCTCAAATCCGACGGCCCATAATTATGAATTAGCTCGCCATATTATTGGTTAGAATCCAAAACGGGCTCGAGGCTAGTCCACTTGAATCCCCCTCTAATATTCGAACCAAGGTAATAATACCAAAAAATGTCGCATTCCTTGCCCAAGAGGCCTATATGGGCTAGCCTCGTACCCAGGTTGATATTTTTGTGGTTCGTGACCTCGTAACTTCCCCCATATACAACAGACTGGTTGCTATGTTGATTATCGGGAAGTTGAATAAAAATGTTTGTTTACTAATATAGAGGCTAGTATACGAGTGACAACGCCAAGTAACTAGAGTCGTGACCTCGCAACTCCCACGAGGCAGGATCAAGGCTATATAATAATAATTATATATACGGAGAGAAAACAGCACAGATCTAAGTATTTTGTATACCAACCCGCCACAACGCACGCAGAGGCATAGAATCTTTAGAGGCTTTCCAACAGCAACCCCTGAATGTCCTTCCAAATCCTCTATAACGCATCCGCCAGTGCATATTCATCAAAATCAGGCAATCCCTTAGGAAAACCTTTTGCGAAGTTGGACATTTTATATACATATCACAACTCACACTTGCCCAATAACCTTCTAGCTGAGGTTTTATCCAGTGTAAGATTTCTGGGGTATGGAAGTAATATAGCTCACGATGTCTTTTATGAATATTATATTTCTCCCTAAGCATCGACCGAGTTCCATTTTGGGCAAAGTTTATTTTGGGCAAATGTGCTTTGGATATCCAATGTTTACTCACTCGCACAGAGCATTTGCGCTCATTAATTCAGAACTTTAGAAGTTCGCTGGTTTGATAAGTCGGAACCACTCTCGAGGTTTGCGGAGTTTGGGTAAGCTAGCAAATATATTTTGTATTGGTCTAGACCCTAGACAAAAGTTCTTCACAAACCTCTGAAACCCTATCATAAGTACCCTCCGTGAGCATCTGCATAATCTTGTGAATTTGAGGGCAGCTTTTTGAATTAAGTTTGAGCTTGGTGGGGTTGGATTCCCCATACAATTTAGCTCTATCTTGCTTTTTGGAAATGACTTAAGCTACTGTGCCTAACTTTCAAAAATCAGAGAAGAATTTCACCTAAAAAAAATCCTACGAATGTAGCTGGCCAAAATAGAATTTTTTAACATTTTTCTTACGAGGGTCACTTTTGGTGATGATTTCGGGGTTTTGCGAAGGGTCTGTAGGTAGGTATCTCAGGGTAAATAGTAGAGCTCTGAAGTCCCACAAACTAAATTTTGTTTCCCAACCCGAACAAAATAAAAGCCCAATTCGAACGCACCCCCCCAACACAACCCTAAAAATCCTATACCTTGTCATGCCCCTACTCACCTATCTCCGCAGTTTTCTCCAGAACCTTTAGAACCTTTTTCTTCATTCTGTGGTTATTCGTACAATCGTGTTTATGCTGAAGCTACCAGTCTGGCGACTGAACCAAGGTTGCAGCTCCCAAACTTCATAATTTCGTCAATATTTATACAGACCAAACTAGGTTTATCTCTAAAACATGATTCGTTTAGGTCTAGCTTTTGTAATGTGGACGGGCCTATTGATATTGAAATAAATTGTCACTTGCGAAGGCATTACTTAGTCTAGTGATTTAGGGCTGGCCTTAGCGAGCTGGGGGTGAGAAAGGCTAAGCTCTATGGAGAACTTAACATAAGTGTCAAAGTCAACTGCACAGCCGACGTCCCAAGAGACTAGCCAGACTACCAAGAGACTATGTACAGAAGTAGTGCATGGATCGGATTAAAAAAAGCTCCACTTAAGCGGGGTCAAGTAGGAGAAATGATAGCCTTGTTTTCGTCGGGGTACCTAAAATAGATTTGAAAGAAAGGAGGTCAAAAAGTTACTGCTACAGAAATACAGAAATTCTAGCTCTAGTGGACAAGTTTCTACCTACAAAACACAGGTTGACAGTCAGAGTCAGCCATCGAAATTCTTGAGCTCGGGCTTGGGCTAAAGTACATGCAGTGGGACTGCTCCGCCCTAAGTAACAGTCTTGCCGAGGGTGAGAGACATGAGTACTGTGCAAGCTGATTCACCATACAAAAGTGTGTGCTTGTGTGTTCTGATCGGTACAATTGCAGATCAAAGAAACCAATCGTTGCTTCAAGCGGTAGTATCAAGGAACATAAGCCTCTTTCCTTCAGCCTCACTTAGTCCCCTAAAAATACCAGGGAAAGACATGGCTTCGAGGCTAAGTATTTGTACTCTACTGTCATGGTAAATGTGAACAGGAAATGACTAGGATAAAGGAAATTCAGCTTTATCTACAAGTGGAATAAACTGACAGACAAAACGACATGGACCAGTAGTCCAGTTACACCAAGATCTTTTGACCCAAGTCAAAATCTCAAAATGTCATGCACAAGTGGGCTTTGCAACCCCTCCTTGGGGCTGCACCAATTGCAAGTCGACAAACGAGCTTGAAGGGCTTTCCTCCTCGAATAGCACTCAGCTTCACTGGAGAATAAAGCGAACGCCAGGATCAGTCGGCAGGATGCATGAACATGCTACGAGGGATGCGTTCAGACCCGAAAAGTCCCAACCGTTCTTTGGCCACTTCAGCTGAGGGCTATCGTAATATATGTATATATAATATGAAGGAACTATCCCCACTTATGTTTCCCTTCCACACTACCGGTACCCCTCACGATTTGATATTGAGGCCGGACTCTTTCAGGAATCCAGCTGATATTATCCTCTCGTGAAGACCTCTCCATAAGTGTGGAGCTTATACCCCTCCTTCACCATGTTACTCTCGTCCACTTTCACGAAAATATTGTTTCTGGCTCTTCCGCTGGTAGTCTCTGCAATCAATGCAGATAAGGATGATATCCCGCCGAATCAAAAGTTTAAAGTCTTGCACGTTCAACTGAAAGATGCGGGTGACGTTCGATCTAAAACCAATGGACAGGTCAAGACGGAGCGTGTAGTCTACTACGTTAGTTCAGATGGCCATGCAATCGCGGGCGATGTGAATTTGGGCAAGGAGGATGAGCTCCTCAAATATAGAAAGAAAAAGAGTGGCAAGCAGGGGAGAAAGGGGAAAAAGGGGGGAAAGAGGAAAAAGGGAAAAGGTCACCATCATACGAGAGATGAAGAGTATGTTGAGGTTGACAGGCGTGCTATTTCAATTTTTGCAAATTGGAATGACCAGAAATGGCCGAACGCCGAGCTGAAGTACAAGTATAATAATGCCTCTACAGAAATAGCCTTGAAGTCCATGGTCGATATTGCTATAGCACATTGGCTGAAGGCAGCTCCATTTTTCAAGTTTACGCAAATTCCGACAGATCAGCCATATACGCTGGGGACGTTGAAGATCGTGCATACCGAGGGCGCAGGTGCCTGCTGGGGTAAGCTTTCCTCCACATCCAATTCTTACTCTCAGGAGCGGTTTACTAATTAGCGATATTCCAGCTCCGATCGGATGGTGTAAAGACTGTGAGCTTACCATGTCATTGGATACATGGAACTGTAACGTCAATACCTATGTCCATGAGTTCGGGCACGCTCTCGGCCTCCAACACGAGCATCAACGCCCAGATAGAGAACAGCATATGCACTTCAACTGTTCCGCCTTGGCAGATTACTCCAAATACGGTACGGATCTAAGTCCTTGCCCGGGAGAGCCAGACAAATGTTGCCAGTCTTCTACCTGTTATGGTTGGGCATGTCAATTCAGATTTATCACCTGGCTGGACTATTCCGGACCTATTGATATGGTGTCCGTCATGATGTACCAGGAATACAGTTTCTCCGCAGGATTCTATCCAACACTCATGGGTATCAACGGAAACACGGTTCCCATTTGGGATACACCAAACCCATCTGCCGGGGATGCCAAACGTATCTGCGATATTTACTTCGAGGATTGCAAGGGCGGTCCCCCAGGTGATAACCCAGTCTGTGGAAATGGCAAGAAGGAAGGCAATGAGGAGTGTGACGATGGCAATACTGTCAATGGTGACGGCTGCAGCTCCAAGTGCACCATCGAGAACACCAAGTGTACAGTGTGCAACCCTAGCCCCTTAGAGAACAAATGTGATATCACCACCAGCTGTATCACAACACAACCAGGTGGTCAGACCATGTGCGCATGCCGTGCTGGATACAAGGCAAATCCAGGATTCGATGCTTCTCAGTTGGCTGAGTGGAGACTTCCTTTCGGGGGTCAGGAAACCAGAGTTTTCGTCAAGGTGAGTTCAGAAATTCTGCTTGACATCAGCCAGAATGCTAATAAATTATTACAGCCGGGTATCATTTGCAACGAGCTCTGCGAGAACTGGGCTTCTGGAGGCAAGAACGGTGTTCTTTGTGGTGAAGTACCCATCAAGAAAGATTGTTAGCCACACTTTCGTTGGCTGAGTAATGATTGACATACTGGATTGTTGGATGCTATATAAACTATTGATCATTATTTTTCCAGGCGCCAGGTATTAGGTATTGGGGAACTTGCGCATGTATATATATTGACTTATTTTTTTTCCTCAGTTAGAAATTGGAGGCCGCCATTGCTCGATCAGAGGCAGTGGTTAGACAGCCTGGAAACCATTTGAGCAGCTGATATGAATGTATTGGGAATTTGCAGGACTTGCAGGCCACGATTGTCCGGTTAGGGGGAGCAGCGGATGCAGCGCGGCTCGCGATAACTATAAAGTACACATGAATATCCGAAATGAGTCTCAGAGGAAAGACTTCTATCCCCGAGACTACCTACTCTTAAACTCTCAACGAAATTTCTTGACGCCTCAGGGCTCTTCAACACCCGCCTCTGATCTATCCCTCACCAAAGTTTTATCGACCCTCCTCTTGCTCTTTCCTGCCTCCCTGCACACTCTCCATATATTCCAAAACCTTGACATACTTCTCCCTGATCTCCTCCACCTCCAACGGACTCACCACCCCTCCTCTTCCCTCCTCCTTTGAGATACGTTTACGCTCTTCTAGCTCTTCCTCGGCCTTTCGGCTTAGCATGAAGGGGTTTTGCCTCCGTACTTCTTCGGGGACTGTGATTTGTGGGGGGTTGGAGCTAGCTTGAATTGCGATGGCATAGGCGGCGTCGACGTCGATACCTTCGACTATTGTGTGGTTATGAGGAGTGGGAGAGGACATGGCAGATGTTGGCAACTTTGGCTGAAAGAGGAGACACAGCAGTGATGGGAGGTATAGATAAGGGAGTCCTCATGAGCTGATTGATATGTAACTTTTGTCAGACAAGGTAGTTAGTTTTAGGTTGCAGCTAGAATGATTTTTTCGATCTATGGATATGTGACGTCAGGTATATACAATCATGCGTCAAAAGTCACCACGAAAATTGGGCAAACGTAAGCAATTTTTCCTTGCTCCCAATCACCTACTATTTTGAAATATATGACTAGGAGATCCTTTTCCATGTAGGCGATATTCCTCTTATACCGGGGGGGAATATCCATGTTTCATTCTATTATCTTTTTTGCAACAATAAATCAATACTCTAAAGCTCCAGGTCCCTGATTGGGGTTAGTTGTTCCCTAAATGTCTAAATTTCGCTGTGTCCAAAAGTACAGTACCATCACGGGCGACTCCAACGGTAACAGCCTTGGAACCATCATCAATAACATATGGCGCCAGATCAGGATCCGCCTTTGTTCTCATATGGTACTCTGGCTGGCACGCACCAAACTGACCGTACTGTACATATTTACTAAATGCCGAGACCCCCAGCCTCACATGTATGTAGAGTAACGGAGTACATGATGAAGTACGTTGCTACGGTAAAATGAAATACCGGTATCGGTATTTGATAGTGGCGCACCATTAGAAATTTTGCACTTGTAAAAAGCGTACCGTTTTTGGGCATGTGGATGGCGCATAACCAGTCAGCGAATCCAGAGATCGAGGTTTGTATGGGAGATCAACAAACGAAAAAATAGCCAAGCCAGCAGATCAACATGTCAGCAGATGAGCATGTCCACATTGATGCATTCGCATGCGCATGCCCACATTCATTCTTTCGCATGTGGACTGCAGGGATCGTTCGCATATTTCGCACATCCAGCACACCCACAAAGGAAACAACATAGATTTGTTGCGATTAAACGTCAATGGAAGACACCAAAACCAAATTCACAATAAAACATGATCTTGCAGCAACAATACCTGGATGCATTAGTATTTTTTCAATAAGCCGGGTCCTGGGCATCATTCGCAACCCCTCCCACAAATATCATTCAACCACTCACTAATCCTTAAATTCCTCTCCCTCCTCTTCTTCTGTTCCTCCTCCTCCAACCACCTCCTTACAAACTCATTTTCCGTCCCAACAATCGCAGCCAGCTCTAGCATTGGATGTGCTCCTCCTCCATCGCCGCGCCCCCCCTAAGGCCATGTACAGTGACCCCAAACTCGGCGAATAACTCCTCAAGCACGCGCCTGGGGTTGCGGTGTTTCTCAGGAATGCACAACATATTGACTCTAGGATTATCGTAGTGGTTACTATTGGAGAGAGGTTGGAGATGGGTGGCATATAATTGTAGTCGGTTACGGTCCGACAACGTGACTTGTACGTCGGGATTAAAACTCTTTCAGATTCTGTCCCATGGGAGATGGACAACATGTGTCAACTACGATCCAACTTGGCACTCGATTGAGATACCTCTGGCCATCTGCATGCACTGGTATAATCGGTTCTCCAAACCCCTCCGGTATAGTATTGACATACTCATCCTTACCACCGACATAGGACATGGGTATATGCTCCCTCCTCATCTCTACCGGTAGCTGCGACCCAGCTTTTGGAGTCGAGGCCCATGTATCTCGCGGCAGAATATGAGGGGATGGCAAAGACACTCAAGATGAGGCAGCGGAGGCGGGCATCATTACGGCTGTATATGACAAGTGCGGAGTGGTAGTTATTCTTGGTGGCACCGGTGGGGCGGTGGTGGAGAGGTGAGGGCTGCAAGGCCTAGGGAGGGATTTGTCGAGACGGACTTTGATTAGTTGGTCGGGAAGTGGGAGGAGATTGTCTTGCCGGAACCTGTGGGTGATTAAAGAGGGTTCTGGGGTGGCGGGGGTACCGTAACAATCCCGGGGGTATCAAGACTGCAGATAGTCCGGGGAATGTGGGCGTTGGTGTCGGAGGGCGTGACATTCTCGGAGGTGTGGCGACTCCGTAGGGAGTCGATATTGTTTGTGCTAGTAGGAGAAGACGTACAATTGATTAGTCTCATGCCAAGATGGGCCCGAGGTTACGTAAGCGAAGGGAGTTAACCATGGAGCGTGCTTACATAATAAGTATACATAAGTGATCTCTTGATCTGCTTGCAGCGACCGAATTTTTGTAAAGTGGCCCTCAGTGCTTTGGTTTAACAGAAATGTCTGGCGAAGCACTAAAGTGGCCAGGGTGTTTCCAAGGCAGTTTTTCCACTCTCTCATTCTTATAAGAACAGGTGAGCGGGGAGCCGTGAGACTAGGTAGTGGGGGTGAGTCTAGCAAGTTCGTGACCCCGCAACTCCCCCAGGGACAACAGTAGTATGTTATTCGAGTTATCTTAGTCTGGCTTGCACTAGCCCCTCCCCAGGAGTTATCTAGATATCGCTATAGATTTATCGCTATGGTCCTAGTACTCTATCTTCTCCAATAATTTCCTCCATTCGTTTCCCGCAAAACAATCCCGTGATTCTTAGCGCTAATCCTTTATACCGGGGCAACCGGGGCATCATTACGCCGATCTCACCGACCACACCTCCGCTCCATACCGTAGACCCTTCTAAAGTTACCACCATATATACAAAGAATGAATGCAATTATTCAGGAGGGGTAATTGATACAAGTACCGAAGCATGATGAGTGTTAGCAAATCGCGTTTTTTTCCGGATACCGATGCAGATGCTAAGTACTTGTACGGTACTGTACTTAATGTTGAGAATCCATCTGCTACTGCGGTCTACTGTACTCATGTTTATTTTAGACTCATATGCTGGTTGAAAAATCTGAGTTGTCTGGCTGGCTTCATTCAGGCATCATCCTGCATGCAAGCCTCATGACAAGGGATTGTTATTGGATGGAAGCTCCCACATATGTACTCCATAGCGAATATATTCTTCTGGCCCTGCCTGTCTGTACCACCAACAGTAATTTGTGTCGCACACCCACTTGGCTAGCCGCCTACAAAAGCAAAATCGCGCTTGCACTGTGTCACTATGGAAGTGCATGATTCCAGCCAGTGTACCGTACGGCTGAACAGTCAGTGCTGCAATCAGGCTCAGTATATAGCTTGTATAATGCGCGTCGGGCAAAAGAATTTGTGAGTGTTCATTTTCGTGTTATTTTGGCGAACTCAGCTGCAGTGTTGGGTATATTCACAGCTATAGTGGATTGGATCCTCGGCAAGCTATTCTGCCATTTGATATTGGATAGTGCGAACAACATATCTGGGTCACTGCTGGTACGTATGTATATACTTGAGATGCTCAGCCTTGCTAATTCAACCAAACCTCGAATTCAGTTCCAACTCCTACCTTTACCTGCAGGAAAAAAATGGACTACAATAGTGGAAAGCAAGATGTATTCCAACCTCCCCAGCATCAAGCAACCCAATACCTTGACCAACAAAGACAGTACTCGGGCGTGGTCTACCCCGATGGGCAACAGCAAGGTCAACAGCTTCAACATACTGGTTATCAGCAGCCGCAGTCTCCTGGCCCATTGAACCACCAAAATACCATGTCCGGTGTCCAAGATCCACCTAGCATCAATCCAGCACCGATACCAGCGCACATTCAACCAGCCCCACCTCCGAAGGTCCTCACGCAAGAACAGGTGACAGCCGTTACAGCGCAGCAGGTTGCGCAATTGTACCCTGGGGCCTCGGTTCATTATATCCCGCGTTTATCTGTGCCGGACGACTTCCATTTTGGGTTGTGTGGATGCTTTGGGGACTTCTTCAGCTGCAAGAATATGAGTACCTGTTAGTCTTAGGATGTCTCTTGCGTGTTGTGTAAAGTCAGGTATGGAACTGACGACTGAGCATATATTTAGGTTGTTGTGGGATGTGGTGCCCTTGTATCCTCTATTCGAGGATTCATTATCGGTTGCGTGCTCGTAATCCTAAAGATTTGTCTGGCTTCTCAGCGTGCAACGGCCAGGTAGGGCTCTCGTAAAAATCCATTGTTGTATTGCTGAATCTAAACGATTCTGTTGCAGTGCTGGTCCTCATTTTGTTTGGGCACTGCAGTCCATTCTCGCCAGCGAGACGAGATCCGTTACCGGTACCGCCTGGGCGGGTCATGCTGTGGTGACTGTTTCCGCCACTCATGCTGTGGGCCATGTACGCTCTGCCAGGAGGAGAAGGAGGTGAAGTATAGAGAGGAGGAACTCGAGAATTTGATCAAGGCGGGGAATTACCAGAGTTCGCAACAGATGGTGTACCCCTCGCAGACAAAAGCGCAGTAATTTGCTTGTGTGGAAGAACAGTTAAATTGAGGGACTTGTGTTTGCGGGATCGTTTGCCCATGGAGGGTAGGATTATGGTTGAAAACTGGGTTGGGGTTAAATTGATATAGGCATGGGTACAATTTAATGGGGAAATATATTATTGGACTGGATTGGAATTGGGGTTTGGTCGCACTTGGTATACATACCTGTTATAAACCTTTTCATTTCAGATAATCTTGTTATGTGTTTCTTTTTTTTTTTTTTTTTCTTTTTTTTCCCAATCAATCAAACAAAGTAAATGTGTTCTCAACTTAGTCTGGTTGGCACTCAACTAGACCCAGTATATTACCTAGTGTACGCTCGGTGGCGCAGGGCCCCGTCTCGAGTAGATTAGATACGAGAGCTGGATGAAAGCAAGAAAACCCCTCTATAAAAACATGCACCTCAGGACGTGGTTGGCAATATCATGTAGTCGGATTCAGCTGGAGATGCATGCAAGTGAGCCCATAGCAAGCAGTGCCCTCTCGATGCACCGATACACCATACCTTCCTTGATGTTATTATAGAGATACAGTAGCTACGTACATTACTGGCTTTTTTTTTTTTTTTTTTTTTTTTCTTGCTATTATAGCCTATGACGAGGCAGCACATCTCCAGCCGTGGCTAGTGGATCGCCCAACCCCCATCCTGTCCTTTTCCACGTAATTAGCTTTCATATATAAAAAGAACTACATACTTAGCCACTCCTTCTCGTTCTCAGGCATGGACCATCCTACATATACTTGACCCCAACACAATTACGACTGAACTACACGGACAGAACAGAAAAGCCAAGATTATCAGCCATTTCACAACACCTAGGAGAGTTACATACCATAGCTGAAGTGACATCGATTTCACCTCACGACTTTAGACGATAGGATTGTATTATTGAGGCGGCGTTCAACATATATCAAGGGTGTTGTGCGTTCTTGACTAGAAGGGAGATAGTACTGCGCCAGAAGTACACGAGGCCAATCCAGACTGGCGCCGCAACACCAAAGCCTACTTTTCTCACGATTATCTCGATATTTAACGCGATAAGCCTGTCACTGTGGAAAACGCTTTCTAGTTTTGACGACTTCCAAAATTGTCCCTCAATATCTGGGAATTCAGACACATGGCATGGTATCCGGAACGCATTGTACCTGCATCTCTTGCTTACACTCCTGCTTAATGTCTGAGAGAGGATACATATATACTTCCATAAGCTGCCACAACAACATTTTAGGTTTGTGATTGCATTGTTTGTGGCCATGACCATCACTCTAGAGCTCTGAACATGCTGTCATTTTTGGTTAGAATAACATTATTACCAGTTGCATGCTTAGTATAACCCTGGAATCAGAACACATTCCAGGACGGAACAAATGACAGTGTTGTCGAGATATATGTATTATCCTTACACTTGGTAACTGCCATGCTATTTGGGAGCACATCTCAGGACGATGAATTCCCGAATCATTGGTTACACTGTCTGGGGGTAATATGTGTCGATATACTGGTAGCGGGTTCGTGTAATATTCACGACTCAAAACAGCGGATGTGGGCTCTATAGATGGTTATTTATTCAGGTAGGCCTAACCAACGGTTCAACGGTGAACAAGGTTGATCATCATGTGGGACAGCCAAAGATATATGTTTGAACGGCAGCAATATAGAGCAAATTCGCGATGATGACTCACAGGCGCGGAAGTTGCCTCAGAATCATTGGACCATAGTGGATTATTTGACCATACTCACGGTTAGCGCTCCTAATGCTGAGAGAAGCTTGGAAACCATAGCCTCACCGTCCGAGTATTATAAATCACCGCGGAACCTGCCAAATAGGGATCTCGGGAATTCATAGTAGTCAAATATAGTTTCCCCACTGCCCTACCGTGCTATCAACTTGTTCAGACTCATACAGCATTTTCTGCATGCCGGTGATAGTCTTTTGCTCACGTGTGTGCGCATAACTCCTGACCGAACAACAACGTGAAATGAATTACCACTCCCTCAACTTCTGCCAGCCAGAACAACCGACACGGACACCCCAGGGTGTGAAAATGGCCAACAAAAGCGTTATTAACTGAAAGTGAGTAAACGTCCTATATGTCCTAACATTTCTTAAAGCTAACATGGAGAAGTACGATCTCGATAATGAAGATTAAGAGGAACAAAGTCTCCGGCTATGCTTTTTAAGGAAGAGTTGTCTCGGGGCACGGCAACGACTTGAGAACACGTAAGGTGAGACTGATTGTTGCGATTTATTAAAATAACTACTGGCTTCATTATTTTCTAATTCGGATTTCCTGCCGTACATTTCAAACCGCGGTTTGGGAGGTCTTGAATCTATGATAAAAGGCCAATATGGACCTCAAGGCAAGCACAAGGAAGATATTTTGTTCGTGGTGCCTGCCGACGAATTTTATGTACTAGTACATACAATTACAACTCTAAATATGGATATGGAATTTTGTCCCGACTTGGCGTACGTCTTGAACATTTCGCATACTGATTCCCTTGCATTTACACAAAATCACGATTCCATTCTTATTTTGGTATTTATACTGCTGATTCTTTTTATGAACCAGGTCTAAGTGTAAGAACCGCAGAAAAATTGCAAAACTCTAACCTCAATGGGAAGTCATTTGCGGGATTAAGCTCGAGCTCCGCACAAGAATCACTCAATCGCCAGTACCGTCGTTGAGGTCACACCGTTGTTGCAATTGTACATGTCGGTGGTTGCATGTGCTGCATAAATACAATGTAATTGTAATTCGAGAACATAGCCGGCTGAGGGACTCACGTCCAACAAGACGATCCAACACGCACAGAATTTCCTACTTGTAATTTACAAGTTGTATTCTTGTTGGAAGTCCTTCTAAGACCCAGCCGCTTTGCATACGATGGGCTTTGCCGATTACAGACGTATCTCCTTGTTTTTGGCCTATGTTCAGTTCCCCAGAATCTGATATAACTTATTGTATGCGGGGGCCCGGGCTTATGATCAAAGTCTATAGTGGAAGCTCTCTCCGACGCTTCCTCCACCACGTGTCCTCTCAATCAGGACCAGTTCCTTGAGAATGTGAAGATCAAGTGTCTCGCCAGCTTTCGTGCTTGCTGTTGTACTTCAAGCTGTACCAGCAGCAGTCATCCAAGCTCCTATATTCGGACAATGTGGTGGAGACGGCTACCTACGAAGCAAGAGTGCCCTTCAGGGTACAAATGTCAAGTTACCAATCCTTGTGAGCCCTCCCTTAATTCCTTCTAAACCAGAATCCCATCTGTTCTTCGTCAGACAAAGCTCAATGGACATGAATGGTCCTGACATCGAAAAATTTGATCAGATTGCTCGTGTTGTATTCCTGTTAAGTACCCCGGCCCAGTTACGTATACGTCTAGAGAATTGTCTTTCGCTAGGCCCCTTGAGTCTGTTCGAACAGGTTTTTCAATTCTGGACGGGCCTCAGTCAGGCCCCTCGGGGTCATCTGGCACTGCCTGTTAATGACAGCTAGCACAGAGGCTCCGATTTTGTTTCCTTGGCTCACACAATTCTCTGGCCAATACGGTAGGTCCTTGAGCTTATTCTCTGTTTACGTATACAGTATACTCTCGATATAAGAATATCGTCCGGCGGGGGGGGGGGGTATATTCTTATATCGAGTATATTCTTATATCAAATATCAGGGTAACTACTAAAGGTGTACATCAAATAAAAGAATTAACGTGAGGTAGAGGAAGAAATAGGTACAGGATGACCAGGAACAGCCCCAGATGAAGTGAAGAATGCAGTAATGACTGTTTGCTTGCTTTTCCTTTTGTCTGCCAGTTGTGCAGCCTCAATGCGCCGGCGTTCCCGATAATAGAACTGTTCCGCAGCCTCACCGAGGGGGCCTGATTGTAGTCCATAAAAGGTCAGAGTCTCAAGGGCTGCTAGGGCTTGGTGATGCGGAATGGAGGCAGCTTCGGGTTGTTCATCATCATCTGAATCCTCATCCGGAACTGTTTGATATGTTGCAAGAATTCTTTCCTATAAATCTTCCTCATTGTCAACTACCTCTTCATCTTCCGGAGCAACAAAACCAACGTTTGATGCCTCGCCATGTAAGATCAGGATATGCATTTGCATGTCATATATCTCCTTGCGTTCTTCTTCAGTCAACCCTTGACATTTCAATGCACCACTAGCAGGCATATCGAATTAGTTCTGGAGTTCGGAGGTGGTATTGAAGGTGTATGTAGCAGTGCGGTGTTGTGTTTGGTGGCGCTGTGTGCCTATGGCGTTGTGTTGTTGCTGCGTGGTATTTCTTATCGATAAGCCTTCCTATTACAGCTAGGCTGTTTACATATTACCCAATCAGGTACTCTTGGTATAAGAATACCTTAGTAAACAACCTCGAAAAAATAAGAATATTTTCTATCAAATATATTCTTATTTTGTATGGGGGCGGGGGGGGTATATTCTTATATCAAGTATATTCTTATATCACATATTCTTATATCGAGAGTATACTGTAGTTCAGTTCACATCTTTGTTTGGCCAATGGCCAATCGGCACTTCAGTTTATTTATTAAGGTGTGTTATGTTGTTCGCCATTTGGCACTTGAGTTTCATGATTTTGTTGTACATACCCGCCGGGCCTGGCAGATTAACTTGCCTTGTCCTGAATCCACCGGGTTTCCGGGTTGCTCATCTTGGTCCCCTTTACTGGGACCGCATATAAGTACTGAGTATCTACGGAAAAAAAAAAAAAAATTAGGCCCCCTATGATAAAGCACACTATACCTCTTTTCGACTCTGTTGTAGGTGCGAACAGCTGCAGTTGCTATCCCAGACGACTTTGCAGTCTTCCTATCTAGCTGTGTTCAATATGTTCATTCTGGTAATACAATCCTTGCAAGCGAGCCCTGAGAGTCAGGATATCACTCGGTTGCAGCTCTCAGGTATGCTCATAGCTTTTCTGGAAAAACCGCCTCCAGATGGATCATTGACTATGTTTAGACATACATGGTGCACCTAAAAACGCCTACCAGATGGACCCACCCATTAGCCCTTCTGGTAGTCCGTATAACACCTGGTTGAGTTACTGCACTCACAATTCCGGCCTATTCTTCCGAGCCTGCTAGTTAAGACTTAAAAATAAACTCTGCACTCAATCAATACAGCCTAGAACAACTAGGGGAATTATTCCTGGACAAAAAACTGGCATGGAATGTTCTTTCTAAGAGACTTTTTTTTTTTTTTTTTTTGTCTAGTCTGTACCCACGATCGACCTAAGGCCATAACGGGGGTTGAGAGTGACAGTACAGAGTTTTATCAAAGGCTCCCGGAGATGCTGATGTGGTACTTGGGACCCATTCGCTAGTGTGAGGGGTGTGGTGATCCCCAGTGATAAACCTGATTGGGCTTCAGCTAGATAATATCTGGTATGGGTTAATGTGAAATCCTATTTATGACAGCGCCTATCACGCTAGCGAAATTATCCATAACCTTATTTCCACCACGTCCTTAACAAACCCACAGTACAAGTCAACCTTGCATTATTTTGCCCACGAACTTGAACGATTATAAGGCCGCGGTCTAGGTACAGGTCCTTCGCCCGAATCAAGATGTCGCCCGCGTTTAGAGTTCTATAAAATACATAGGGAGTCTTACGGCTGGCATCAGCTATAGTTGCATGACCTCCTCGTATATAGTTATATCTGGTGCAACACCTGCTCGTGATCCTCCTACACCTCCTCAATCTCAGTGCTATCAACCACATCATTGTCATCAATATTCTTGGGGTACTCAGTCTCTACTGGGCAGGGAGGGTCTAATTACAAGGCTCTCACACATCGACAGAGGAAGGGCTCTGCTAGAGTTTTATTCGCAAGTTTTTAAACTATTCTATTTAGATCTATTGGGCACTGTCCCATCTTACAATAATAAACTAAGTAGTTATTTTCCACAAGAAACAGCGGCTAGAGTACGTATGCTATTCACCATAAGGCGGCATGTATATGCATATGCACTTTAATGTGGTATAACCGCTGCATTAATAGTACGCCTATGACAGTATGACCCTCAGCTGCACACCCACAGTCATTTTGCATTTATCTTCAACTACCAGCGGCTACGAGTGGTTGTGCAACCAGATTCTGTACCTGGCCCGGAGATGGGACCGAGCGAGAAGCATAGGACGCACAGGAACGTGCGCTGCGTCCGGATGCATGTTTTTTTTGCTGATATATTAGTTCAGAGAATAAATATTGGTGCGGTCAAGATGGATCGTTTCGTTGGGCGGACCTGCCCCAGAAGGGGCATGTGTTAATTTCGGGTGTGGTGAACCAAAAACACCGTTTTTCAGGACTTTTGGAGAAGGAGAACTTTTGGATATTTAGTCGCTGGGTTACGGTTATGCATGATCTGTTGGACTGTTCGCCCCAGAATGGGCTTCTACTGTAGGCGAGTATTCTTCAGGATTCTGAATCCCGATGTGAGTTTACTTTTTGTATAAGTGTTACTCAAATCATGAACTGACTGTTCGAGTGGGATTAATTATAAGGTTGTAGTGTTTACCAAGGATGTATTTGGCGGAAGGACTATGGATTTCCCCTCTACGAGAGGGTTGTGCCAACCAGACTAATGGATTTTTGTCTGCGGCAATCCGCATAGGGGCTGTTGGATGAGTTGTTGCTTCGGTGGCATTTTAGGTCGACTGTGCTTGCGAATATGCCAGTATTCGACGTAGTCTGCCGGGGGGGGGGGGGTAGTGCAACCAGACTATATTCGACGATGAATCAGATCAGTTATAGTCCCAAGCACAGATCCAATTCTCAAAAAAAATCCCCCTTATTACATATGCAATAGCCTAACATGGATCTTGTAGAGGTAGGTTTTGTGGCGCTTCTTTTGTAAATTATTTCGGCCGTTTTATTAAAAACTTTATGCCTCACGGGCTGGTTCTGCATATTATGCATGGGGACCACTCGTCCAGCACTATAGCATGCAATATACAGACTCTTTTGAAGAAAACATATTCGAGTTAGACAGAACTACAGATTTATGATGGAAAATTTGTCTCGTCTTCTCCAGTGAAGTTATGTAAATGGTCATCAATAGACTTGTAAAATAGTATAAGCATAGTTAAGGGTACATACTAGGCTCCATCAACTAATAAATCGAACCCTCTTCTTCATGCCTAAATACCAACTTAAACCACGGTATTACCTTTTCCCAACACTACTCTCATTACTCCAAATATGATTCCCCACCGCTCCGAAAGTCAAATCTCTTTTTCTTAGCAACCCATCTAAGATGAGCAGCAGCATGTACTGTTGTTAGCTTCAGCCTCCTTTTAGCAATCCTTTGTATGCAAGTCACGGGACTGTTTGAGGGTATGAGGGTAATCGGAGTGCGCGCATTTAGTCTCAGTGGCTAATGGGTACGTTAAGTGCCTGGGTAAGGCTCTGAGGAGCTATACCGACCCGGCACTTGTCTCGTACGAGCAAATCTCTGGTCTGGTTCTCATACCCGGGACTAGGACTCATACAAAATGGAAAGTTGCAGTAAAGATATCCAAATACCGTGCAAGCCAGGCCAACTGCTGTACCTAGGTTAACGCCTGATTATAAGCTCCCCCGAAAGTACATGGAAGATAGCCAGACCAATGAAAGATGGGTTTAAAGAATAGCATAAGGAACAGCTCAAGCTGTTGTTACTTGAGAGCATTGGTAATCGTTTCAAACGGCTGCGGTAGCCCCCATAGCATTGGCGGATGACTAACCATCTGGAATCAGCCCCATCCCTCCCATCTCTTTGGTCTTCAACTCATCACCATCTGCCATCCAGCCAGACTATCACCATCCCCATCTGTCGGTTCTTGCACCTACACCAAGCACATCTGTCGGCCGCTGGTCTCAATCCCTCCCCAGCATAAGGTACCTTCGGCCGGGGAAGTACTTTGGGCAAAGAGAACAATCCTAAAGCTACTGGAGGTTCGCAGCTGGCCAAACAATTCAACCCAACAGCTCAGTCTTGACTCACACATGCAACAATAGTATTCGTCTCGTGCTCAAAAACGAACCCTCTGAGCAAGCACAATACCCACAACTTCACATCAACTGCCATCTTACTCTTTCCCTCCACCTGAAGTATACAGACATCTTACCCGTCGACTCGGTGCCTCTTCCTCTTGAGCTGCTTCATCTCTACTATACACCCAATCACCTCATCTCTATCTCCATCTTTACTGTTGGTCTCCATCCTCTCTGTGTGCTCTTACCTCACCCAGAAGTCCTCCATCGTAAGCGTCTTTGGCGTTCACCGTCGCGTTCACAAAAACAGATTCTTTGCCCAATACGCCTTTCCTTTACTCCTGCCTCCTTTAAACAAGTGAACCTCTCCTTAACCTCATTTATTTCTCCTATCTACTCTTTAAAATATTACCCTCTCTTTATGATCCCACAATGTTTCTTTATTGCTTCCCTATCCCCCCTAGTTACACGCGAGTTGAACTAGCCCCCATTTTACCAAATGCACCTCTCTGAACAAAAGTTTCGCGCAGCCGCAGATCCTCCGCTTCCTCAACGTTTGCTAAGCTACGCGCTCCGGACATTACAATACACCATCGATGGCTCATAGTCAATCTCCGGAAAGATTCAGAAATGAGCGGAGTAGGGACAGAGCACCCCCACTACGTGAAAGTGACTACGGGAGGTTAAATAGCGAAGGGGGGGACGTCTGGTACGGAAGACGACGATCTAGGTCAAGATCACCCAGTGAGTTCTATACCTCGCATTACGCTGGGGAATGTTTCCCTAACTATTCGGTTGGGACTATCGCTTGTCTCATGTCACCACAACTCTATACATCGATAGCTGATGAAAGTATTCTCACACAGGCCAATTCGGTCGTCGTCGCCCCCCTCGCTCTAGATCACCACCCCCAGACCGTAACATAGATCGTTATGTTCCGGATCCCAACCGCCGCGATGACAGACCTCCTCGTGATCGTGATTTGTATGCATCTGTAGGCTCAGGCTTTCATCAACCACGACCAGGCACCATTGATCGTTACGTACCTAATGGGTCACCCGCGTTTACCTGCCAGCCGGCGTTATTAGATCCACATAAACTCGATCACCAGGTTACCTTCGCATATTTCAGTGATTGGATCAATCAACAGCCACCGTCACCTGCTAGCCATCGGTCTCCAGGTGGTATTGCTCCAATACCACTTACGAAGGATGAGGTCAAGGTCAAGTATGATGCGTATAGGGAAGAGTTCAATACTAGGATGGCAAAGGTCTTTGTTCTGCAGCACATGAACGAAGAATGGTTCAAAGAAAAATATCTCCCCGGGGAGAGAGAAATAGTTAGACGAAAGATAGTGGCGTTCAGACAATCGAGATATGATGGATTCGTTGAACTATTGGAGGAGGGGAAACTTGATGGAATTGATCGGGAGGGTGTTGTTATTCGTGAGTTCTCTTGGAAACCGTCAATAACTAAATACCACATGCTAACATACCAGCCTCAGCACACACAAATGGAAAGCCTGACGAGAATAAAGATGTTGACAATGATGATAATGGTGTCATTGCCGGTCCTGGTGGCCAACTCATCGATGAGACTATCTATAAGCCCACCCTTCTTATCAAGACCATCTCACCTACCGTGTCACGGGTTCAGCTTGAGGAACTAGCCTCAACAATCCCAGACTTCCACTTTATCTCACTTTCCGATCCCAATCCATTGAAGAAATTCCATCGAATTGCATTTATCATCCTCAAGCCCGATGCTCCTCCAGTGGATGGCGATACAGTTGAGCTTCTTAATGAGAAGAAAATTCATAGCGACACCTATGGGGACTTCACCTGCCATGTCGGAATTCACACCGCCAACAAGGAGTTGAAGAAGAAAGTCCTTAATGAGGGAATGTCAACGCCAGAGAACTTGCGTAAAGAGGTTGGTTATCTTGAGAGAATAATCAACAAATTCGAAGATGAAATGAACAAGCTCAAAGAGCCAACACAGCTAGCAGGCAACGGGGGGGGGACGACCAAATGAAAGATGAGTTTGAAGATTTCGAGGGGCATAATGAAGAAAGGAGATTCGGTGCTTGGGAGAAGATCAGGGAGCGAGTTGAGATCTGGGGTGGGAGGCTCAGGGAAGGAAGAAAAGAGGAAGAAGAGGAAGGAGAGGACAGTGAAGAAGAGAAAGAGGATCTCGAAATGGTGAGTTACAAATTTACCCTACCTGCTAGCTTCGCTGAGGTCTAATCCCCATGTAGATCAAGAAAACTATTGACCTAGGAGTTGAATACCTCCGCCGTGTGTACAATTTCTGTATATATTGTGTTGCTGAGGCCGACTCGATTCACGAACTTACTCGCAAATGCCCCGGCGGACACACTCGCCGCCCCACCCCTACGTCCGATGACTACACACCAGATACTCGCACCACAAACTGGATCCGGGTATGGTACGAGAAGCTTGATTGCTTCCTTTCACCTGCCACACAAGATCTCAAAAAGCTTGGTGGCAAACCTGTACAAGAAGCCATTGATGAGGAGTTGGAGAAACATGTCAAAATGGAAGACGAGGGTAAATACAGGTGCAAGGTTCAGAATTGTACAAAGCTCTTCAAGGCGGAGAACTTCTGGAGAAAGCATATTGAAAAGCGTCACTCCGATTGGCTTGAAAAGATTGAACTTGAGGCGAGCCTTGTTAACGCCTATGCTACCGACCCGTGTAGGGTTCACCCGCCGAAGGTCGATTACAACGGCAACACGCAGCAAGGAAATGGTGGTCAGTTTGGCGATAGACGGCAGTTCCCCGTTGTAAGCGGTGGAGCTGGGTTTATTGGAGGCGGCGCGGGACAACCTCCGCTGCCGAGTGCGGGAATGAGTTTCCCTTTCTATCCCGCTGGACCACTTCCCTTCGTTCCTGGGCCTGGTGGCATACCGCAGGACCCGAGACGGTTACCGATTCCGCCGGGGGCACTGGGCGCTGGTATTGGTCCGGTTAGGGGACATAACCGCAGAGACCAACCCTTGGGGAACTTGGCTCCTCCTGGTGCCAACAGCTACCGCTCTGCGCCGTATGGGGATCGACGTAGGCGAAGCCCGCCCCGGGGTGGGCTGCCAAGAGACTTGGATAGGGATGGACGAAGATTGGGGGATAGGGATAGGGACAGTGGACGTGGTGGGCCTGGAGGTAGGCCTCTCCCATTGAGGGGTGGACCACCCCCACCGGTGCTAGGCGAACCGGAAGCAGCCATTCAAGGAAGGAGCTTGAAGAGTTATAATGATTTAGATGCTACTAGGGATGGTAAGGTCGAAGAGCTAGATTATTAGGGGGAATATTATCTTATTTTAAAGCTCTAATGTGGGCATCATGGTGGCTGTATTGAATCTTGGGCTATGAATGCAAGAGCTTTCTGCGGGAATTTGCTGTGTTGTGTCTGTGCAGTTAAGGCCTATTCATGGTCAGGGTAATAGTTAGTACGCATAGTTACGACGTTTACAGGATATATGCTGTAGTTTTAGCTCTCTTTACTTAGGATTGTTTCTTGCGATGAATGACATGGTTTTTCTGCTGTATGCAAGTAAGAGGATGGTAGTTTTACCGTTCAATCGAAGGATCGGGGGAATTACTGATAGAAAAGGAAAAGATGCCGGTGCTCGATTTTCTATTACACAAATTACAATGTCTATAATTATATTATGTAAAAAAGCAAAAGTAAGACCTCAAATGCAGTAGTGCAGTGTCCCATCCATCCCATATCCCATTTCATGCCAGCGAAATATTTTTACATCACCAATATCCATAATTACGAAAAAAAAAAACCAACAAAATCCCCGAACAGTAAAAGGGCATATCTATACTTCTTTCATATTGGTAGCGGTTCAATTCAATTGTCTCTTCCCCACTCATCTCTCACATCCCCCCGCCGTCTACGTAATCTACCCCCTCCCTAGAAATACACACGCCAAATTTCTAAGCCAGCGCCTGTCTCAAAATCACTAGGAACTCCGGGGTCATTTTCAGAACCTCCTTGACCTGGGGCTTCTCCGGTTCCCCTGACCGTCTCCTCAACGCTTCCCGGGCCTTTACCCTCCTTTCCCGCTCTACAGCCAGAATATCGGAATTTTCACTCTCAGTATCCTCCTCGCTGGACTCATCAACATACGCTAAGTCTTCGAGGTCATCCTTACTCTCACAGTTATGTTAGCAAAGCTCACCCAAATATACGGGGCCGCCAGCAGTCATCCTACCTCGTCAAGACCAAAATCACTACTCTTGAACATATCCGCACCAGTATTCATGAAAGCCTTATCGCTACCAGCCATTTTCTGCCTCGTCTTTTGCTCGTGCCACTTCTTTCGCTCCGCTTGCCACGCAATCAAGCTATCAATCTCCTTCTTCGCGACAGTTTCATTGATTTTCCCACTTTTGACCGCATTCTCGAATAATTGGTTTATATCCAAAGATTTCCCAGGGCCATCTCGTAGAAACTGAAGAATTCCCTCCAGCCATCCCATAAGCTTGTCAAACAGCCCATTATCGTGGATGTGAACCTCATGGACAAATTTGTAGAAGTTTTCCTCATGACGCGTACAGAGATCAATAAAAGCCTGAACAGTCTGATTAGGATCCGCAGACAACGCTGTTCCCCACGCAAAAGTAGCGAAAACAGGTCAGCAATCATGGTTTTCTCCAAATTCGCAGGAGCTGTCAGAACTAACCTTGCCTTTGTGCTTTCTCAACCACCTTAATGGTGTCTTCGACGAAGAGGGCAAAGTCAGTGACACTGTTATAGACATTCGCCGACTTGTACACTCTGATGAGAGGTTCATAGAAGATCAAGAACAGGTCTTTGAACAGTTTGAGGGTAACAGGCTGTGGGAGTTCAAATTAGTTGATCAAGATTAGAGTACAAGCTACAGTAACTTACCTCTTCAATTATCCTTAACATCATAGATTTATCCCTCTGCCTTGTATAAAGCTTCAATAACTGCTTCAGATGTGCAAAGAGTATTGCCGCATGCCTCATTTCTTCATCCTCATTATCTAATGCATTTGTCCAAGCAACGTATGCATTGAATAACTTCTCAATTTGCTGCGCTGTTAACGCTGGCTGCAAGTACTCAGACCGTAGTATAGCTACTAGCAAATCGACGCTATCCTGCTCTGCTTCATGCTTGATTTCATCCCGCACGGGCTCATCAGCATCCACGAAGTGCTTGATCTTCTCACACAAAGCTGGATCGCCAACTTTTGCAGTGAGTGCATCGATAGATTTCTGAAACTTTTCTAGTCCGTCATTCAAAGCCATCCCAAGTATTCTCTGCATCAAAGACCGTGAATTGAACGGTGTGGCCAAGAAGATATCCAGAAACCCAGACATAACCATCGCCGGGTTTGCGATCCGAAGAACATTTTTCATGAGAGTATAAGGTATTAATGAATGTATTCGTTTTGCCTGAGCGAAAACCTCCGGGGAATTATCCTCAGCTAAGAAGATGTGATAAATAGTGGCCGCCACTCTGTATTCCAGGAGAATTAGCTGAGGTCAAAGAATTTCATGGACAGAATACAGACTCTATCCTCAACCACTCAGCAAACTTCTTATAGTTTTCTGAGAGGTTCTCTAACTTATCCGCCCTCTTTATCTCCGCAAACAGCCGAGTTAAGCCATCTATTATCAATCAGTAAGAAAGGACAGCAATACCAATTTAGGTTACCTACTACGCTCCACTACATCTCGCCGAAAGCCCTCCATGTAGACATCCAATTCCCTTGCTCTCTTCTGTGCGATCTGGAAAAAATTCTTCTGTTCTTCTATTCTGGCAACATCCATCTCTTTCCGTCGCTTTTCATCGGCAAGCTCAGCCTCGTTCATAACCATTGGATCCTTCAATAAGAAATTCCGGATGGTTTGGGATTTAGCAACTTGGGGATTGGCTAAGAGAGCCCTCAGGTATGCACGAAGAGATATTCGCTGGGTTTCCCTCCATAGCACGAGCGTCTTCGATTCCTTTGATTCGTGGGCAACGTTATTCACAGAAGCCGAAGAGCTGCTTCCAGTGAGGTAGTTACTAGCCGCACTGAAAAAGCCGCTGGCACGCGAAGGTGTCCGTGCATGGCTCTTTTCCGTTGCAATTGTCTTCTGATAGGAACTCTGAGACTCCGATGAAGACGAACTGAAAGTTTTGAAGGATGATACCGAGACAGAGTCATCGTCACCATCAAATGTAGTGGGAACGACAGCCGTTTGTGATGATTTTTCTTTCCGGGGGACAGATGGAAGAGCTTTCCCAGGTAGCTCATGCCTAAGCTGAGAAGGAGGTCAGTACAAAGGCTAAAACCGTTCTCAAAGCGTACTTACATCCTTGTCTAATTGAATAAATGCACCATATCTTCTCCCAACAACTACGTCCGGTTTGCCCTCTTGCTTAATCCGAATCAGGAACTCCTGATGTGGGATGTGAGTAGGCTGCATCTACAGTGGAAATATATATGAACTCACAGCATGAGGATGTGATTTTATATGTCTTTTTACAACGGTCTCCCTTACAGTACAAACATTCACGCCCCAGCCGTTGATGTAGTGACCTTCGGGAACATTCACAAGTAGTCCTTCCTCTGAAGCCCCTCTTTCCACAACTTCCATCTCTTCAAATCGTATTCTTTCCTCGTAACCAGAAGCCGTAGGGATACCAGACACCATCATCAGCTCCACAACCTTTTGAGCCTTCAGAGCCAGTTTGCGACGCTTCGTTTCTTCTAGACGGTCTTCCGAGGAGGATATTCGTTTTATAGCGAATGATTCAAGGAACTAGTAATATGTCAGTAACTAAGCCCAAATACGGACCTCCTCTTAATAATGATATATTCTGCCCTCCCCCCCTTCCTTCCTACTCCGACTCATCAAGATGGTACTTACTACTTGTAACCGTTCCTGCCAAAACTCCTTCTCCTTGGCTTGATCCAGGAACGGGAAATTCCTAACATGGTGGACAAACAAGTATCTGAGAATCGGTAATTCTGAGTCTTCCGGAGCGACCTCTCCCTTATCCGATCTGAACGGGGCACCAAATCGCTGCAGAGCAGTTGGCGATGATAGTTCCGAAATCTCCCATTTCACTTGCTGGGAAATGAGCTCTCGTTTTAAGTCTGCACACTGCTGTTAGGCATATTCGTGATAGAGAATGCTCAGTGAGGGAGAGTGGGGTCGTACGTACAATGCTCTTGTTTTCCTGTGAGGATAGGTTTCCTGCCCAAAGAGAGCTTTGCAATATTTTGTGGGCCGAAGCCGACAGCACAGGTTGCCATGTAGTTGAGGTTGTGGGGTCTGTACTCGAGGCCCTTACGGAGAGGGGGGAATTTGAGGAATTTGAATCCTACAGACGGAAGCTTAAGTTGCTGCTGGTGTTGATGGCACGCTTGTTGAGGGCTCCGGGTTTGGCAACAGCAGTCGCCCGTTGAGGAAACGTTGGTGCTGCTTGTGGTTTAAGCAACGGGAGCGGCAGGGATGATATCAGCGGCGAAACACGATGCCGGTTAGGTTGGGGCCAGGCACACAACGTCAGGCGAGGGTAGGGTATATGACTGCGAAGACTTCCCGGAGAAGCAAGTGGGGGGGACATAGTCAAGCCCGTCCCAATCTTATGCACAGCCACCATGGCAAATAATAGACACTGGTGGTCACCGCCATCCAGGGGTACGTATACTTCCAAGGCTGTACAGAATGGCATCAGGGTGCTAGCTTTGTATAGCACTGTATAGTCCCAAGATTCTTGAATGAAGATCCAAGCAGGAACGCCACGAGAACGAGACGGGAAAAACAAAAGTGAGATAGTTTAGAATACCAGTCCTAAGATGCCAACGTACGTACTGTACGTCATACTATGAGAACGTTCAACTTGGCACACGGATTGGACATAACAAGGCCAACATCCAAGGTTATTTTCATCCGGTTATGTATTTTTATGCCTAATTCATCTATTTATTGGGGTCAAGACCAGTAACGCTGTGCTTATTTATTGAATCTTTCAAATCACTGACATCCCCGCTCATCACAGGACGGGAGACCTGATCTATACACCATATTGTTTAGCCTCATGGAATGAACCATTCAAGGTAGTTTCTGTATACAAGTTGACGGCCTAGCACGTTCAAGTTCATGTTTATTAGTATAAGTTAGATAGGCAAGCCAGACTACATTCAAGGTACCAATTTTTTTTCTTAGTTCCAGGGCAACATTTATATATGAGCACGTGACGAGTCACCTCTGATTGTTAGGCCTGACCCCCAGAGAGAAGAACAAAAAATGCCTGATGCAGGATTAATATACTAAATATATTTTCAGAAGCACCCAAGGCCCTATAAATTAGAGCCCAGTCACCACCATACGGTCATTGCTTTAATCGTCTTGTGCAATATACGGCATCCCCTCGTCCGCTATACAGTACAACGCACCATTATGGACGCAAGAGATGGACGCAAGAGAAATTTAATCCCATATGTGCTTCAAAGGCCATTCTATACTGCTTGGTTTATGAATGAGGCGGTGCATTTGAACTGCCCAGCGTGATCATGAAATGACACGGTCTCAAATCTCAGTCATAATACGATAGCTGGATTTTTCATTCTTGGGTAGCAAGCTAGGAAAGCTTGGCCTTATAATTTGCGCACTCATATTGGTAGTGTCACTGGTATAATGTGCACAGTTTACGTTTCCAGTGGCTGAAGGTCGTTGTTAAACGCTGATATCGATATATCCTGGCCTCGAGACTGATCCTTGCCATGGGCGGGCTGAGACCTGGGTAATAATAGCATTCGTATGTTGGAACCGCTGTTCCGTTTTCTCCCCTTGTAATTATTGGTACCGGGAAAACTGGTGAAAAGACTCCTTGTCTGTATCTGGATCATAACTCTAGAGTAAATCAAAATTCGAGTCAAGGACGCTAATCTACCCACAACTAATAACGCCCCTAACACAAAAAGGAAAGAGCAAAGATACAGACAAGGAGTCTTATTCACCAGTTTTCCCGGTACAGTTCCCTATTCTACTCCTTGAAGCCACTGCCGAGATTCATCTCACCGGGCCCGGGGTAACAGTAGGCTTATGCGATAAGGGTGAATATGCACTGGAAGCTGGATATGGTGCTGGTCAGTCTGGCACACCAAGAAAGATATGCTTTTAAAGATGAAACACGAATAGGATTAAGCGTGATATCATGAAGGGTGGTAGATAATCAGAGCGGGGCCTATGTGTGAGGTATATGTATGTACTAATGTACGGGTACTCCACATTGAAGAGTTACTACGGTATACTGTGCGTGCGTAGGCCCCCTGCATAACATTCAACTCCGAGCACTTAGTGATCGATGCATAAAAAGGAATACATAAAGACTTCCCACCACGCATGTATGTAGATATCACTGAACCAGGGATCATTATGTTGCGAGCAGATGCAGTTTGTGGTAAACTGGAGTAATAGCTGGTCCAGAGGATCCTCAATTTCTTGCGGAGGAAAAATTTGTTGCTGTTCATATAAGGTTGATTGTGAAATTGATATTGTATCCGGGACCGAGATATACGTACTTTCAATTTATGCTATGAAGTTAAGTGTCTGCAAGCTGTGCTCTTGTACGTTGTATAATGCATATGATTAATTATAAGTACGTACCATGACTTTGTTCTAGTTAGTATGGTGGGTCTTGTTGATAACTTCAAACGCTAGCTTGCAATTGCCAAATATTTCATTGTCTTTTCTGTTCGGCTGTTTCACCAGCTCATCATCTTCAGAGATGACCACAAAGATGACCATGATATCACCTTCCCCTTTGCAGTTAATCTCCTTTCAGGTTCAATGGGGTTGGTTGTATTTGCTCTCAGAATCCCAATCGATGTTAACCATCGAGATGGACATCTCCACAATCCAGGCTTAGCATCAGATCTCTGATTTCTCCTACGACTCGCAGCCTCATGTTCTTCTTCTTCTTTTTGCCCTCCATATCTTAAGAACTCATCAACGGTCACCTTGCCTGGTCCCGATGGGGGATCGTGGACTTCCCGGTGTTTCAGTACTAAATCCGAACTCTGAAATAGTTCCACCGAGCCTAGATTACACAATCATTCGATTAGTTCCACAAGTGTGCCAATGAAAAATGTAGTGGGCCCTTACGATCTTTGTTATGGACCCTGTCCACGCTCAGCCTCAATCCTGGCGGCTGGGTGAACCTCAAATTCCGACCCTCAGAGTCTCCTCGACACTTTGCACAATCCATCCATTCCTTCAATTCCAGTATCTCAAGGAAAGTTATATTCCAGCAGATTACCTCATTAAAATTCGAGGCGTGAGCTGTCCAACAGGCGCTTTCGTTTATGGTCCAGTATTCTTGCTTACAGTCCGTACAGTAGCAAACCGTTGCTTGGCACATTCTGACTGTGCCGCGGGATCTTGGGTGAGGCTGTTAGATTTGGTTGGAGCGAGTCGAGGACCGCGTGTATAAGTACTTGGAACACAAGGACATTACTTATCAGCAGGTGGTAGTTGTTTGCGTAATCCTTAGTAAACGACAGCCGTGGACAACAGTGAAGCTTTGAAGTCAGGTTAGACTCCGCACATGTGGTGGTTATATATTGAGGCCATACGTGCAGCACTACACCAATCCTGGGGAACTAATAACTTCTTGAAGGTAAATCGAGCTATAGGTTAGCCTAACGGTCTAGCTAGATCCTTTCATATACAATATATAATATATTGACCACTCGAGGGTAGAAGCACCACAGAGCTAAGGCACGCACCTGTTCTCAACAGCTTGACACACCGGCTCTGTTTTTGGAGGATTTCACGTTCATACACATTACGGGTTCTGACTCTAAACGATAAACACGGCGTTCGTGCCAGCCTTCTAGCCCACGTGAGATAATGGACTACCAGACGATGTCAATAACGCATCTTTACTATCTTGCACCATCCGATTACCTCTTTGAACCCACATTCACGCCATCAGTCACAGCACTAGTCACACCCCCACAGTCTCCAGAGCGGTCTTTAGAGTGGCCAGCTCCAATCCCCTGTCACTACCTAATAGCACATGTACCACGTTTTGTATACTGGCTGTGTGGATTTGTTTCCTATTATTATTCCAGTGCGCTTCCGGGGTTTGTCACCCTCCAGCCAGATCCGCACTGAGTCCAAAGGCTAACATTAATGTGTACATTTATAGTTGCCACCATTCGAGTTTGAATTCGAGCAGCGGCCATGACATATACCAGGCTCCTTGCTAGGAATAGTAATCAGGGGAATAAGGCCGTTCACACATCAACGGCGCCATCATCAGCTGCCGAACGCCCTTCAGAGTGGAGTTAGTCAGAATAGGAGTTCGTATCAGAGGCATATCGATGAAAAGACTGAACTGAGGAAGCTCATCTTAATTATAATTTCTGAGGTGGAGGCTAACCTAGAGAAGTAGTGAGTCTAAATTAACTTTCTTGTTCCGAACTCTTGGCATCGTCTGAATTCCCACTACCTAGTGCATCTGCTGCAGCAAAAACACATCACACACCAAACAGACTCGCGAAACCAAATCGGCCTGGCTACAGGCCACCTCAAGATACAATGGGCAAAAACAGCAGTAAAAAACGTAAGAACCGACATGGCCAGGGCAATCAAGACCGCAAAGCCACGCCCTCATCCAACGTAATAGCTTCTCTTCCGCCATTACCTCAACTAGACGTCCCTACCTTCCGACTAGCAACCGAAAACAACGGTAATGAGTCGGACGATTTCAAATTGCAGCACCAGAAAAAGAAACCGAAAAAGGAAAAGCAAGTCGTGCGCGATGTTCCCGAATTCTGTGTATCCCCAGCCAAGTTGAAGAGGGTAATTCGAGTTTCAGATTTACAGGAATTAGTTCTATGGCTACTCGCCGATGGGGTTGCGCCCCAATGGCTGCTGGTTAAAAGAAAACAGGATATCAAGAAGGTTGTTGTAGTAATGGTCCCGGGTTTGGATATGGCCCTCTTAGACGGCACAGTTGATCTCACTGGGGTGAATGGGTCTGCGGACGAAGATATGGGGGAGGTGGTAGAAAGAGAAAATGACGGAAACAATTCCACTGCTGCTACCCAATATGAACCTATGGATGATAGTTTAGCAGGGTGCGACGTGGAGGAAGGAGAAGTAATGGAAGAAGACGAGCCGGTAGAAGAAGTAGAATGGACAGTCGTGGGCAACAAAAAAAAACCTGATGCGATACCGTTTTCGTTCTACCCGAGCCTGCTTGTTGGAAGATCTTTAGCACCGTGCCTTACACCGCTACGGAATATCTTCACCCATGTATGGCCGACCAAAACAGATGGGGATGACAAATACAACAAGATACACTCCCCCATATCACACTTCTTAAATTGCCCAATTGACAAAAACGCACCTTCAAACTTATCGAAACATCGCAGCACATCTAGAATCGGCATTACCAAACTCTTGATGACCCCAGAGGAACTTTATGACAACGAATACCCAATGCACTCGTCGGTTTTACGCAGAATGCGGCAAGAGCAGGACGTAACAGAGGAATATCAGAGTGATGTGAAGGGGGGGGAACGGCCCAAGGCTGAGGGCTGGGTAGAGACGGAAGTGACGGGTATGGAGGATGACAACCATAACGAAGCTGGAAGCATCACAGAGGGGCGAAAGATCTTCTCCGTAGATTGCGAAATGTGTATTACCGAGGTTGGGCCAGAGCTGACCAGGGTAAGTGTCATCGGGTGGGACGGTAGGGTTGTCTATGACACCTTAGTCAAGCCCAATCGACCGATTGTAGACTATTTGACCCAGTATTATCCCACCCTCGTTCGTGAATATGGGAGCTGCTGTTGCTAACGTTGGTATAGATTTTCAGGGATAACGAAGGAGAAGTTACATCCTATCACAACAACTCTCTCCGATGTCCAATCTCATCTCGTCAAACTTTTCCTACCGGCGCACAGAGTTATACTAGTTGGACAGTCGCTAAACTCAGATATGAAAGCATTGAAGCTCATGCATCCCTATATTGTTGACACCTCACTTATATACGATCATTCGAAAGGCAAGCCCTATAAGCCCTCTCTCAAATGGCTATCCATGAAGTATCTGAAGCGCGAAATCCAAAAGGGGCAGCACTTCAATCCCGGTACTAAGAAGATGGAGCCTGGACACGATAGTATAGAAGACGCCGTTGCTTGTATCGATTTAGTGAAGCTGAAACTAGAGAAGGGTTTAGCATTTGGTAGCGCAGAAGTTCGCACTGAGAGTATCTTCTCAAGGCTAGAAAGAGGATATCTCTCACAAGGAAATCGCCATGGTTTATGCTGGAGTGCAGTAGTAGACTATGGAAACCCAGCCATGCTTTATGCACATGCTAAGAAGACCATTTCATGCCAAAATGATAAAGACGTGGTTAACGGGATACAAGAGGCTCTTCACTGGCAACCACCACCAAAACACACTGCAACCACCGATCCTAGGGCCATACTAGCGGAGCGTGGAGAAATATCGTTTGTTTGGGCAAGGTTAAGAGAGCTAGAAATTCTACGTGGATGGGATAACACAAATCGCCAGCAAAAGCAATCCGATGAAACTTCAATGCCACCTCCTGTGCCTCCAACAGCCCACGACCCCCCGGCCAAAGTACTAGCAGAGAAAGCTGCAGAAACGGTTTCTAGGCTCCAATCGATCCACAAGGCGCTGCCTCTCAATACTGCTTTCGTTGTGTATTCTGGAACAGGAGATCCACGCGAGATGGGAAGATTGAACGCTTTACAGAAAAAATTCAGGGAAGAATACAGAGTCAAGAAGTGGGATGAATTGAGTGTTAAATGGACGGATGATGAGCAGCAGGCTCTAAATATGGCTGTGAAGAGGACAAGAGAGGGCGGGCTAAGTTTCATGACCGTGAAGGTCAACAAGGAGGCTTAAGACGTATGTTACCAAGCCACTATAGTTTCTTTCCTCTATGCTCGGTAAATAAGCCGAGGGCATTTAGTATGATCAACTATGATTGAAATTTATTGGCATATGACTCTCTAGATGTTCGTTGTGCGGTCACGGCGGTGTCGGAACGTAGCCTGCTAGTATAAGATCAATTCCCCATTTCAGTAATCGTAAGTAGCCCAATCATAGCTTAGTTCCAGCAATACCTTAGTGCCAGTAAAACCCTCCGCAATCGCGATTATTGAACCACAGGGCCTAAATAGACATGGGATGGACCAACTCAGTTAATTCTGTCGCGCTATTCGCTATGTAGGTTACCGCTTGTATTGCTTTTTCGCTGCGTTCTCAGCATGCGACAGCCTTGCTCGTGGTCTACACGTCAATCAATATCTTTCAGCACAATATTCTACGTACTGCTTCTATCTGTTCGTCCATATATACTATATATACACATAGCCCGTGACCTTTTCTTGTTTTTGTTGTTTTTAACTGGCACTCCGCTGAGCGAATCACGGTTTGAAGGCACGCCCGATATCTGGCTCTTGAATACTAGATTATAGCGATAATGGAGGGTACCAACACCAAGGGGATCAAAGCCGAAAGGACCAAAGCCGAGAGGGCTAAACCCGACAGGACCAGAACTGAGAGGTTAGGATTCGATACGTTTCACCATGATTTCGACGGGAACATAATAAAAGATGTGGATGAGTTCCTGAATACACCGGTAAGGTACCCTCTCGCATGTGGATTCTGCCCTCATGCCATCCTTCATTGATGCTCACCTTGTCCCATTCCCACCTGCTATGTGCGTGCTAACCTTGATACACTTTAGGTCCACTATGACCCTTCAAGCGGAACCTGATTCCCTTTGCCTTGCGCATTCGTGGGAGTATTCTCGGTAGAATGATACCAACCCTAGTCATTATAGGAGTATGGTCAAGTATCGTGGCTTATGTCCATATTTATCATCATAGTTTATCGGTAGAGAGTGTGTTGATTACAGTGACCGGTGAGTTCTTCTACTTCTCTCATGGATTCCATACCCAAGTGCCACCCAGGCTAATACCTCGATAGGCATTGTGACAAGTCTGGCACTTGGTTTCAGGGTTAACAGTGCATATGAACGATATAGTGAAGGACGGTATGTGGTAGGCTAGAACATCTTTTCTCCCATATCACCTAACACCATTCCAGGAAATATTGGACCCAGCTCTCAACAGTCATTCGAAGTACCAGTCGTGTTATTTGGTGGAGCATCCCGGATATACCACCACATCCTAAAATAATTGAGTACACCGATGTAGAAAGGGCGGACCTTGTAAAAGAGGAGCTCTTGACAAAAGCAACTGCAGTAAGGATCTTAGTCGGCTTTGCATATGCGCTTAAGCGCCATCTAAGGGGACAGTTTGGGACCGATTGGGACGATTTGAGGGATCTTGTTGGGTTCTTGCCCACGGTGGGTGATCCCACACCTAAATATCAAACTGCCATTACTAAGAGCATTATGCTTCCTGCTAGTACGGACGTTTGCGGTCTGAGCTCGAGAAGAAGTATACCCAGCATCCACAGAGGCGGAGGACTAGCTCGACCCTAGAGTCTCTGCAGACAACCTTCCTCCGGGACATTAAACCACCGTCAAGACATACATCCAACAAGCTTGTCAAGGCAACCATAGCGTATGGCAATCTCCCGCTAGAGCTGTTGAGCTTTTTCGGCTGCTATGTTGATCAACTAGATAAGCAAGGGAGCCTTTCGCCTAGCATGCGAAGTTTCTTCTTGGATCAAAACCTCCAGCTCCAGGATATTCTGGCTGGGTGTGAGAGGGTATTGAGGACGCCATTGCCGGTAAGTAGATTCGCACATACTGCGAATATATTGGACACTAAGAACGCTATCAACATGTAGCTAGCTTTCAATATCAGTATCGCCCAGATCACTTGGGTCTTTATACTTCTTCTCCCCTTCCAGCTGGTAGGATCTTTCGAATGGGCGACTGTTCCAGCGTGGTAGGCTCTTCTTCAAATACTCCACTAAATGTCTAGTCTAAAGGATATCTAACACCTAACTATTAGCGTCGCTGCGGCATACATGCTCCTGGGCCTCTCAACACTGTCTTTTGAAATTGAGAATCCATTTGGGAAGGATAATAACGACCTACCCCTTGATCGAATGTGCGATGTGATCAGTACCGATATAGATGTCATCTGTGCTCATAAGATGAGCCTAGGCAATGGAAAGTGGATGATCGATGAAGAAAATAGGCCGCTCATGCCTGTGTATAACAGGGGGTTTAAAGAGTGCTTGGCAGCGATGACGGTCGAGGAGATCCGGGAAGCACTGCGGTTGAAGGTGGGGAGGGTTAGAGAGGATGAAGGCACGGTTGTAGGAAGGGATGGAAACGATGATCCGGAGAAGGCAGCCAGCTACAATAATGATGTAATGGCGAATGGATCCATCAATGTTGACGTGAATGGGAATGGGCAAGCGAGGAGCGGAGAGATTGTGCAGCTTCCGGTTTGAATAGGATCCTGCAATGGAGGCAGATGTAGGAGTCCTGACCAGTGATGATGACTGCATGAAGGGTATGACCGAGATTGCTATCATCTCCATCCACCATATAGCATAGTAGTCTGGTTGCACACTAATATAGCATAGATAAGTAATAATAGTATAATCAAAATGTATTCATGCCAACTGCCAACCCCATGACCTCCCACGGCAAGCTTTTGGTTATTCTGTACTTGATGCCGTGCTCACGTGGATCTAGACCAAGGGGTAATATTCGCTATCTGATTGAGTGGGCTCTTCAACTCGACTCAGACTATCCATATCGCAATCTTGCAATTGTCTTGCAATTGTGCATGCCATTCAATCAAGGTCGAGATTGCATTGAAGCCCGCATACCCCATTCAACGCTTGCTCGCTTGGCGGCCATCCCTCATATAGAGCGATCGGCCCCGCAGATCATCTAATTTTGGCCTGAAGGATACGGTCGCATGTTACAGGTCGGATCGACGGCGTTTGACGCTGTTAATTGCAACACCATACAACCGCCATTGAACACAATAGCGACTTGAAGAATACCTCAACTTCAATAAGATGGCCAGCATGGGGACTCAGATGTATTGCCTCGAACTCGAGTCCAGGCTAGGTACACTGGCTGTACCAACACGTTCCTTCAATCCGGACTGAGCCTGTACTTAAGACGCTCGGGTATACTCCTGTGATTCCCTCTTTCACCTGTTTCAAGAGCTTTGGCGAGACTCGGACTCTGGTGGAGATACTATACTTTTGACAGTCAGAATACAATTCGTTAGGAAGCCTAGTACTTGGGTCGGTGTTGGCCACAGGACTCTCGAGGAGCAATAGAAGAGGTGCGTTCCCTCCCACAGCAAGGCAATATGTCAGATACTAATGTTTCACTCATGTTACAGCACAGTACGATCATTAAAGTGGCAACCTATACGGCAACCTCAGAAATGCCACAGGAGACAAACCCTTTTCGAAGAGCCTCGATGCTCCAAGGCACTGGCTTTGCAGGTTATCTATCCAACAGGACGAACCAGAATGGGGATATAAACCCCCCTGCATCTCCGGCTCCTCGACGGCTCACTTCAGTAGTGTGGGGAACAGAGAAAGAATCAACCAGGGCGCCTTCTCCAGTGCCAGAGTACACCCGCAGAGCGCGAGACTCTCACATAGTAGTACCAAAGGATTTAGTGGCGAGCATGTCTTCTTTAGAGGATGATCCAGAGCAGGTCGTACGCATAGCTACCGAGATATCTCCCCCGCCAAAATACCTTGCCAGCAACTATCACGCAAAGGATTCCCATCTGCCTGACTACGACGAAGCTGTGAACGAGTCTGCTGAAAGGATACGCCGGAGTGCAGGATTGCAGGGTATAGGATATAATTCAGCCTATCCCAGATACGAAGACATCAGGCACATTGGGGAGTCGGGTGAAGCTGCGAGACGAAAATTCGAAGAAACAAACAAGCTACGAACCAAGCTGAGGCGAGCGAGTGGGATCTGGGGCTGGTTCAAGTGCTGTGTTCCGACGAGAAAGGCGAAAATCAGCGCGGGTACGATGAAGCCGTCGAAGAGACTGTTTTGTATCGTAGGACTTATATTTGTTCTAATTATAATCGTGCCCGTGGTAGTGATCAAGGTCATTACGCACAATAGTCCTGTAGAGGACAACGGGGCTGGTGAGCAGAAGAGGCTTCCTGCGCAGATGTTTGAGCTACCAGGGTTTCCGCCTATTCCAACTGGTGTTTCTTTGGTTCAGCCGGCGGCGGTTGCGAATAAGCAGTCGACATGCGTTACGCCTCCGGAGTTATGGTCTTGCGATCTCCCTCCTCCTGCAACTGATGCAACCCCAGAGTTTCGGTTTGAGATACGCTACCGGCCTGCAGATAGGCAAAGAGATGGGCCAGAGTCGATATGGATACCTAGACCGGCACCAGTCCCATCCATAAAGGACTACGAGGAAACGTCACTAAAGGAATCAAATACTACCTCGGCTGGAGTCGCTACTGGATTCGTCATCTCCATGACTTTCAACAATAAATTACCCAAATCTGACGAACAAAGTGGTACAGCAGAAAAACGCTCGGAGCCAGAATATTCTGAGGAGGAAGCGTCAGAAAGAGCATATCTCGAAAACCATATCAAAATCATAAAACGCCAATCTCTCGCTGACCCATCACAAAACCCACCAGCTATGTTACCGGCCTTGCTCCGTAATCAACCTCTACGGTTAATGGAGAAGGATTTATCTGGGGAACACTACGCTGCGCATATTTACTTCCAGAAATCACTTTACCTTGACTCAATAAATGTCAGCTCTCAGCAGCCAATACATAATAATGAGGTTCCAGGTAATTCGGATAAAGCGAAATACGCATGTGTCTGGTCCTTTACCCGGTTCAAAGTTCAAATCTATACGAAGAAAAATCAAGATCTGGTCCTAGTCGATCGGGAGAGAAATCGATTTCTAATCGACCCAGACTTCGGCTCATCGATTTCAAACCCAAAAGACCCAATTCTGCCCTACCCAGTGACAATTTCGCAAGATAGAATAACAGGAAACGAGAACGCCATTGGGAAGAATATTGCGTGTTATGAGATTCTCCCGGATTCATCTGGCCAGGGAAAGAGACTTGGGGCAAGGAGATCCTGGATCGAGAAGAAAACACCTGTAGTAGAAATATCGACACTCGATGGAAGAAGGAAGGAGGGGTGCTTTTGTGAGTGGGGGAATTGGAAGTTCCGGACGAAGTATGATGTTGGGAATTGAAGACTCGAATGCCATTTATTGGACTACGTGTTACCTGAATTTGGTTTTCCTTTTCGTTTTACATCTTTCTGGGGCGTATAGTTCATTTCCTTTCCTTGCATAATTTATAATAATCATTGTTGATATAGAAATATTTGGTTTGTTTGTATTTTATTCTTTGCTTTTTGAGGACTGCTTTTTGAGGACTGCTTTTTGAGGACTGCTTTTTGAGGACTGCTTTTTGAGGTCGTTGAAAGATCACCTGTGCTATGGTTGCTAAGGAGAATGCTAGGAGTGGATGAGTCGTTGCTGGGCATTTAGACACTTTAAAATATCACCAATAGTTCCGGAGTGGTGTCGTAATTGGCACCATCCTGTTTGAATATTATCAAGAATACGCTCTAACATAATTTACGCCAACCTTGATCCACCCCAACGTATAACACCTTCGTAGTATTCTGGCACCGGGCTGCTTTTCGGCTAGATGTTAGCCACTACACAACGACAGACACTTTTTTTTCGAATTTCGACTCTCACCTGCGATCTTCAGAGGTGTGTTCAGTCTCCGGTCTTCCTATACTGGGTCTCAACTGGATTTAGACTCTTTGTGGAACCTCGAAATCTTAGATTAGAATCAATGATATGGATCATTAGAAATGTTTCCTTTATTTTTTTTTCCTTTACCACCTCCGTGTAACGAAGATCCACTCTCTCACCTACCTTTTTTTTAAAAATCCCTTTCTTGTGTACCTTGTAGTACGACAGCACTAACTCTTTTTTTTTTTTTTTTTGTCAGTTCCCTTCTATTGAAAACCAATATCAACCAGTAGAAATGAGTCCGTAATTGGAATTGCCCAGATGTCTACGGATTCTTACGCTATGCTATGTTGGGAAGGAATATACATATATCCCTCTAGAGTATTTTTTTTCTATCTACTGTTATATTTGCGTTGACTTTCCAATTAATTGGAAAGCACGGTCGCGTGGCTCAATCGGCAGAGCATCGTGCTAATAACGCGAGGGTTGTGAGTTCGAGTCTCACCGTGACCAGTCTTTATTTTTATTTTTTATTTTTTTTAAATCTCCTTTTTTCTTGTGGCGGATTTTTGCCGTTAGAAAAAACCCAACCTGGTTTGGTTTTTACATGAGGTGAAGAAATTCAAGATCACTCACTGGCTCTCTGATACATGGAAGAAAACAAGTGTTTTTCATCTAAACCCACGGCAGCTGATTTCATAATTGAACTATTGACACCCACCACAGCCCTCCCCCTCCCTTTTATGAAAATTTCCCCCGACTCGCCTTCTCTTCCCAGAGGGGTTTTAAAAACAAAAAACAAAAAAAAAAAAAAATTACAAAAGAAGCTGAAGTTACGCAGACCCGTGTAAATAAGAACTAACTACTCTATAAAATTCCCCAACTAAATTGTAGTAAAGTAACTGTCATTTGTGGAGCTGTTGAGGGTAATATACAGTACTGTTCACCAAAAAAAAAAAAAGGGAAATAGAAAAAGAAAGAAAAAGTAAAAGAAAGAAAAAGAAAAAGAAAAAGAAAAAGAAAAAGAAAAGAAAAAGAAAAAGAAAAAGAAAAAGAAAAAGAAAAAGAAAAAGTAAAAGAAAGAAAAAGGAAAAAGGAAAAAGGAAAAAGGAAAATAGGAAAAAGAAAAAAGAAAAAAGAAAAAAAAAACGTTACCTCTATCCATTCAACCTGTTGAGAGTTTTTGTTTTGTTTTGTTTTGTTTTATTTTGTTTTTATGCGCTCATCTTTTCCTGACTGCGTGAGCTGTCTTGTGTACTGTTACATGTATATAGGGGGGTGGATGGAGTTCCTACGTACTTATATACAGAAATACATATAACAAATAAAACGTGATACATGAGTATTAAAAAAAAATTTAAAAAAATAAAATAAAAAAAAAAACTAGTGGAATGAACTTCACGCCGCTGTCACCCTTATGCAAGGAGTAGAAGGGGAGGTGGGGGGAAGATAACTTATCATAAATCATAGAGCGGGCGATCGGTAGAGGCAGAAAATAATGCAGAAGGCAATGCAGTAGGTATATTGATTGTTCAAAGGATATCATCCGATATTTCCTTTCATTAATATACGTACATTCTCATAGTGTTCCACCGTGGGCAACACACTCATAAGGCTCTGTCATACGCTAGTGCCAGAATTATTTTGATATTCAGTGAACTTCTCTTCCTACTCTCTCCATCCCCCTTCCAAGAATTTCAGTGAGAATCCAGAATATCGGTACCGACCTTCTTAACGCATATCCGAGCTACTGATCCAAACGACAATCATTTCTTGCTTGTGAACCTGCTCTCTCCCTTCTTCTTGTACTCTTCATCATCTTCACCTTCTAGGATCGTCTCAAAAAGATCTATGTCCTGCATAGACATCCTGTGCAAGATTACGAGGCTATACGGTATAGCTGTTGGATCATTCGATTGAGGTAAATTTCATAATCGTTCTCTAACTAAGCGATACTGCTCTGTTTCCCTGTTTTATTTACTCCAGATTTTCAGCCGCCTTATATGCTCAATTCCCACGCACCCTCCCATGTCCCGTACATCCAAATGTCAGACATCCATTCTTGTCGGCAATTAGCAGTCCGAACGACCTACATCATGGACTTCCTTTCCAACTATCCCGCCTAGAAAGATACGTCCCTCTATCATCCCGGATCTTGCATATATTGTATGGTCTAATCTACGTATTTTCAATTCTGACTGAGGAACATCCTTTTCTGTTGAAGTGTAGGCGGATGGTGAAGTGGGGGGGTCCATACTGTCTCGCTCAGCTGGATGACATGTCCGTAGGAAGTGTGTATATATGCTTTTTGTGAGAGGGTTACCCAGTCTTCATGCCATTCGATTTACATACCTAGTAACCAGCTGAGAGGACCTAGATCGCTTAGATCAAATTCTTTCTTAAGCAATTTCTTAAGCTTTTCTCTTTCTATGCTGTTACCGGCAATAGTGATGTCGTCCACATATATGGCGATTATCACTTGGTGATAGACATGTATAAGAACACATGGATGAAAGCTGGTCGTCATATCCTAGGGCTATAAGAAATCCGGTCAATCTCTGATACCACTGTCTAGGTGACTGCTTAAGGCCATATATTGATCTGTTTGGGCTTGCACAATGCCCTGGTTTTTCGTACCCGGGTGGAAGCTTGATATAAATCTCTTCATCATGAGCTCCATTTGAGGAATGCCCCCTTAATATCCAACTGATCAGGTTGAGGCCAACCTAAAGAGATTGAGTGCGCAATCAGCAATCTCAAAGCGAAATCCATTCCAGGTTGTTGTCAAGAACCCTGAGCTACCAATCTTGCCTTATAACGGCAGATATCGCCTCTTAATTTTGTAAACCCTCTTGCGGCCAACGATATTATGCTTGGGCGCAGGTAAAGGTACAACCGTCCAAACTGATTGGTCCGCTAGCACTTGAACCTCTTCTTGCATGGCTTTATACCATCTAGGAGAGTCAGCACATTCTGTTGCTTGCTTGAACGTTTTAGTCTCTGTTTCATTAACCGCAAGTACGGTTGCAAGCAAGATTGGTAGCTTCAGCGGATTCAGGAAATTCGGTAGGTTCAATAGATTCTGTAGGTTTGAGACAGATCGCTAGATATCCTTCATGCTCTGATGCGGAAGCGTCAGACGGAGGTTTAACTCCATCGACAACAATGTCGAGCACATTCATTGCGTCAAAAGATCATGACCATTTTAAGAAGACCAATCTTCATAATTATGCCCTTTGAGATGTTCGATGTTGCTGAGCTTTACCTCAGCGAGTCGGAAAGCTTTGGAAAGTCCAAACGTAGTTCGGGATTGTTGCGTAAGAGGTTCCTTGAGTCTGTTGAGGTAGGAATCTTGGAGCAGCATCACTGCTTGATTCGGGTTCGACTGCTGGAAGTGGTTCTGTATCTCGACGATGTTCCGTATGTCGGACTCTAACATTGATATAGGCAGGTACTTGAATATCTATCTCAAGCCTGTGCCGGGCTCATAGCCTGTTAGGAATGACAGGGTTATATACATGGAGCGATGTTTTTTGAAGTGAGTGTTCATTCGCCCTATCTTGGGCTGTCTCGCCCAGCTGGGTAGGGCGTGCGTATAGGGCGTGCGTATACATGGAGCGAAGGTTCTTGATGTCTTTTTGAAGTGAGAGTTCGCTCGCTCTTTCTGGACTGACTTAATATACCTACTCCGAGACCCACTCGGCACCATTCAGAGAGACGTCCGAGGATGTCGGAAGAGTCCTGGGGGAGTATCTCGTCGTCTGGTAATCTTCCGGCGGTATTGAGCAAGCGAGCAGCTCACTGAACTCTGGCCTGCTCGAGAGTGTGTCCTCATCAGCTAGTCTAACGGTTGAGTTAAGGTGAAGATTCACCACAGCTCGCTGAAAGCCTGACCTCCGGGAGAGTTCTGGGAGAGTGTCATCAGCTAGTCTGCCGGCGAGTAAGGTGAACTTTCGCCACAGCCCGCTGAACTCTGAGATACTGGAGCACCGAGCCTCCCCTGATAGAAATTCGCTCGGGGTGTTGAGATTTGGGCTGTCCTTGACGGCATACTGTGGGGGGATTTCGAGTGTCAGCAAGTATTCAAGACCGCCGCAGCGTCAACCTAGCGATAGAGGGCAAATTATTATTAATAATATAATATAATAATAATAATAGCAATAGACAATGCAGAAATACAGGAATGTAGTTGCCTTGATTGAAACTGTGGTTGGAGCTGTCCTTTCACCAGCCAGCTATTCCTCCGGTATATATACACTTCTTGACAGCCACTTTCACATGCCGGGGCTGTTCTCCTTTTTGGCTTGTACCCGTCATTTGTGGCAGCTTCTAGACAACACCTATCGTTTATCATATGCTCCCCAGAGGGAGAACTATCAGAGACTCACGACTTCTCACATTCTCCCATGCCCGCTCCGAAACTTCGTCATAGGCTTGGTTGTAAGTTGTCATACGGGCATTGGTTAGAGGCCAAGTTCTAACTGGTAACTAGAATGTATGCCACATTCTGTTTAGGTAGTTGAACTCAGGGTAAATATCTTTTGGTCTAGATTTCAACAATGAATGTTATTGCAACTGGACAAATCACTTAGGAACTAACGTATAAAACTGAGCCCTTTCATAAAGCCTACTTATATTCCCCTTCAATGTCTGAAAAAAAAAACTTCGTCTCAACTAACGTACAACACAGCCCTCGCAGCTACAGATAAAGATACATACATATACACATCTGAGCCAACTGGGGAAAGCAGAAAAGCATTAGGCATAGAAGTAGAACAATCTACCAGGGATAAAATCCATATATATAAGAGGAGTGAGTGGTGTGAGCAAGCACGCAAGCACGGAGAAAGCAAGCATAAGGTATCATGCGAATGGAGGATATACTAAACACCACTTAATCGCAATCGCAATCAGTAGGAAAGTCGGAAAATTCGAACTCTGGAAAATCTCGAAGAGGAGAAGATAAATGTGGAAATAAAATACAACAAGCCCAAGCTATTTTGCTGCCGCTTTACCCCTGTCTGTCTGTAGACGAACCAATATCCCTCGTAAACCCTATTTTTAATCCGTCATTAACCCCCGCGCTCAACAAAATAACCCAAGAAAATACCACCATCACAAACCAGAGATGAAAACACCATAACTCAATTAGCCAGTGAGTAAAGATATATGTATGCAAAAATCAGAAAAAAAGATGCAAAATTGTAAAACAGGGTTGGTAGGGAGGAAAGACTCGTTTTAGCCATGCCCAACATATAAAGGCGTCAAAAACATATAGAGATGTGTGATGCTGATTAGACGAATGTGAAGCAAAATATCCCGTTTCCAGCCCACAAAATATAGCAAATTGAGCAATAATCCCCCAAAAGAAAGTGAGCGAATAGAATAAAATGAGATGAGACTTATGAAAATGAAAAGATATTAGAAATAAGATTATAAGAAACACTATCCATGAACAATCAACGCTGGAGACGTCTATTAGGCATTCTGTTGAGAAAACCTCAAATCCACCAGATAATTAACATCAGCCGTTCATGAAAGTGTCAGAATCGCAGGTCTCACTAGAACTACTCTTCTCTGCTTCGGTTGTTTCATCTCCATCTTTAGACTTATCATGTATGTCCGCCAGATATAGCCTGAAACCCAGCCGTTCATTGGTTTTAGGATCAGAGAAAAGAAGTACCTCGTCCCCATGGAAAACTTTAGCAACCGCACCCTTTTCAATCCTTTCATCCCTCACCTTTAAATTCATTGTGGTGCATTTCAAATATGCACGGGGCCTTGGTAGGGGCGCACCTTCAGGGATAGGGGATGGCACCATGAAACCGATACTGCAGTGCTTTTTAGAGATTCTGTCATCGGTATATCTGATCGTACACCTGGCCACCCGCCCAAAATACAACTGCTTTCGTTTGCAAAGGATTGTGGGATGTCCTAGTGAATTGCCCAACGGTACAAGCTTACCCCAACATGGGGCCGTTACTTTCTCATCATGATTAGCGTAATCAAGAATCCCTTCCTGAGACGCCCTGACATCGATTGCTTTCCGTGGAGTGTAGGGTGGCGGACTTGGTGGCGGCATTTGCATTTGGGATGCCGTGCGCCCTGGGCGAGGCAAGGCGATAGACGTGTCGACAGATGACAGGACTCGTGTCTCAGCAAGACCGTGTGACGCCGTTGAGACCATCGAGTCGGACATCAGCTTAGAAAGAAGATTTAGTGATGGTGTCGGAGCCTTCTGCAAGTCGGCTGGCGTTGATTTCACCGCTGGTGCCTTTGATGACGATATCGTTGATTTCGGTGTAAGTATCTTTGTCTGTGGCGACATAGTTGCTGGAGTAGCTGTTCCCGGTAAGCCTAGACTATGAGGCGAGCTACTCGGTATGCTGCCATTTTGTATTTCCTTACCACGCGTGTTTCGGGGTGCACTTGCTGCAACATCTTTAGACTGTGATGAAATAACCTGCACCGTGTGAGGTGTCACAGTATGAACGCTGCCCTCACTAACAAACTCTTGAAAAGGCAAAATAGAAGAGCTTCCTTGTGCCAAATTCTGCGCAAAATCAAGTAAACCAGCCCCATTACTATGCAGCATCGATATTCCCTCAGTGTCGTGTGGCTCAAAGTCGAATGACAGGCCATCCTCCTCTCTGCTACCGGCGTTGAAATCACCTCTATCCTGGGAGTTTGGATCGTTGTAATTTAACAGCTTCTTGATTTGCGTCCCTCCCTTAGCAGCATCTAGAGCACGATTATCTCCCTCATTCCATTCGAAAGACTCGCTTTTTCTGCGACGAGCAGCGTTCTCTTCCTCCTCCTCACCCTCACTATCGGCCACAACCTCCTGCCATGATCCATCCCCATCATCTGCGCCACTTGAGTAGTTTTGTGTTATTCGCTGATAATGCTGCGCTAAATCGTCGTCGACTTCCATGCTGCTGCTGAAGAAGCTGTCTGAGTCACCTTTAGCTAGCCAGGGGTGACGCAAAGCATCCTGCTCCTGGATACGTAGTTCAGGATCCACCTCTATAAGCCTTGAAAGAAAATCTACACAATCCTTGCTCTGAATACCAGCTTTGGGAAGCGCTTCGACGTTGAAATTCCCAGTCATGATGCATGTGTATATTTCATCCTGAGTCCTCGCATCGAATGGTGGCTTCCCCGTCAAAAGTACGAATATAACAATTCCTATCGACCACATATCGACAGCCTGATTATATCTACGCTCGCGCTTAGGTTTTCTACATCATGACTTAGATTAGTTTATGCACATCTAGGCATCCAAAGAGATAAGATTTGCTTACTCTTCAATTGCTACGTGTTTCCTTTTGCTTCCTGTAATCACCGGGGTTATTGCCATATGGTAACGTGGATAGACTTCTGGTGCGAGATACAGCATGGTCCCACAGAAGGTCTTGAGAAACGTGTCTTCATCCCGAACCATTTTGGCCAGTCCAAAGTCACTTATCTTGACCTCGATAGGATCCTCGGAGACGAGGAGGATATTATCTGGTTTGATGTCGCGATGTGAAATGCCCCTCTCGTGGACGTACTTGATTCCCCTGACCATCTGCCTCGCCACCTCCTTGACCAAGTGCTCTTCCATTTTTCCATGCTTGTTGATGTAGTCATTCAGGTCGCCTCCACCGATATACTCCATTATGATGTATATGTGTGCGTTATCTTCGAGGCACTCGTGATATTGCACAATATTTGGCTGCAGACAATGTCAGTGTGCCTAAGAAGGAATACTTTAGGAGATCGGTTTTGAAACTCACGTGTTTTAGCTGCTCCAAAATCTCAACTTCCTTCTTATAGCTTATAGATCGATCTGATGTTTTAGTAAGTGATCTCCGAGTTATTATTTTTACCGCCACTGGTTCTCCATTGTGTCTCCTCACGGCCTTCTCAACAGTTGCAAAGGCCCCATGCCCAATTGGGTCCATAAGGTGAAACCTATTTGACCCCGGCCATTGTCGATGCTGAGTGACAGCCGGTCGAACGCCCCCGCCATCGGGTGTTTCCTTCTGCTCTGGAAAATTGCTATAGGCGAAATACGCGCTTGGCCCAGCGGTGGCAGTAGCCTGAGTAAGGTTATTTGGGTCGAAGGCAGAGAAATCTTCCCCGTCACCGATGAAACCATTGCCGTCGGCTTTTGGGATGCGGACCATGAAATTTATCTCTTCTTCCGTCGTACCTTTTGAGACTTGAATTTGAGTTCCGTTACCGAGTTGCCGAGATCGTGGACGCGAATTTTCAGGCTTCTTTCCATGGGCGCTGTGCGTTACCGGCCCCAAGAATATATCGTCAACATAGGTCCCATTGGTAGAACAGTCCTCAAGCATAAGGATATGCTGCTCATTCACAAAGACCCTGAAATGAATGTTTGAGACCCGGCGGGTGAGTTGATTCTCTCCCATGATGATTTCACACCGCTGCAAGTTCCTCCCAAAACAGAAGCCTGTTTTAAAGTCCCTAGGACCAGGAGGGAAGCGGAGTGCGATCGACTGTGATTGGGGGTCTTGGTGGAGATTTGGTTCGGGTACCTCCAATTGCTCATCTGAAGTTGTGACCGTAGAGATGTTTGTGGCAAGAGGAGCCGTAGCATGCTGGGCGAATACGAAGTCCTGATTCCTATGTTGTAAATTGGCGACGGCAGCCCTTGCAGCTGGGCTTGTTGGAAACAGAACGCATAGGATACCAGTCGTATCACCCGAATTACCTTTTGCTGCTCCGAGCGGTTGGGTGCAAGGTTGAGTTGCCTCCTCTTCATATTCCATAATTACGATAGATGAGAATCGCAAGTTGCTGTAAATAAGGAGACTGCGCCGGCCGTTGAGAGTATTGGAATCAAAGCTGCTCTACTTGGGACTGTGAAGGACTGTTGTGGTAGCAAGAGGAATCCGTTATCTGAGACCTCAATTGCGGGGTTGTTGTTACTGGTATCAGAAGAAAACAAACAATATCCCGGGGACTGATACAAGAGTTAATAATACAGACCCAAGTAAAAGACAAAGTATCTTCCAAGTCTGGTTGCAGGGGAGTTTGCTAAATGGTTGACCGAACTGGATGTGTCTCCAAAACTTATGCCCCGTAAGTCCTGTCCACGTATCCCACGGAACGAGCTGGAATCCTGTGGGTGGACTCTTTCTTATAGTGCTCCCTTCCTCAACCTCAGGTTGTGGATACAAACTTACACCTCGCTGAGTAAGTTAAGTAGGCACCTGTATCCTGGAATAGATGAGACTCTATCTGCTGCCTTCAGTGAAAACAGCCGACCAGCAAAACTCCAATAGAAATGCTATATCTTGGTGTTAGAAGATAACTTTCAGACCCATTCGCCTGTTTTCAGAAGGGGGTTTAGGTGGTGATATCGTCAAGTGGAAGAAAAAGTAAAAACGTTAGAGTATATCAACTCCCGATTTCAAAAGAGGATGGACGTTGTGAGGATTGTGGACGCGTACGATCGCGCCCTGTAGCTGCTAATTCGTCTACAGTCGAGAAGGCCCGAATTAGAGATATCTTATCGCTGGACCGTGCAACAGGCGAGTGGGTTCGAGGTGATAATGCTTGTAGGGTGAAGAGTCACCCTTGCTGTTGCTGCCTTCCGTCCCCCTCTTTCAATCCTTCGGCAGTTGTAGCGGTGGCAAGTGAGAAAGGGGCAACAGCCCCAGCGTAATCAAATGATGAAAGCGAAAAAGATGACCGAGGAAAATGTAGGTTCCTCCAATGTGCATGGATGCATATGAGAACTAGCAGCTGCAGAGGCAGCTTAGCGGTAACTCCTGATACCCTATAACTGGGAAGATGGCGTGAATAGTAATGAGCGCAGGATGTAGCTTAGAGCAATTTCCACCCCTTGCGAGTGAGAGAAGCCGCGGGGAAAGTTGAACACGATGTCCACGAGGTGGGAGAGATCATGAACCTTTAGGACGGAGTTTTGGCAACCGTGGTTGCCTCTTGCAGTTAGTGTGTGTGTGGGTGGGAAACTTGGCGCACAAGGATCGCGAGTGGCAAGCTGCGTGGTGGTTGGCTGCGATGCTTGTCTGCAGCAGCCCCCTGTCAACTCAGCACGTACTCATAAAGGAACACACAAGAGTGACTTGGAAGTCTTCAACCGCTATGCAAAAATGGCTCACCTTCAATCTAGTCATAGATATCGATGCTCTTGCCCATCATATATAACATGTAGGTACTTAATGCATACCTAGAGTGGAGTAATAAACGTCAATCTCGGGACCCTCCATCTCGTTCAACAGCTGCGCAGAATTGGGTCACTGCAGGCTGCCAACGTATCAAGATGTTCCCCACAACCCCACTCCCAATTATTCTTGCTCAATTTATCGATCGTCTCGTCCCATTAGTGATAGGCTGAGAAGTCGCAGGGACTAAGTTGAGACAGGCACCTGTGGCAGTCCCGTCCCGTACAAATTTCCTAGCCTAGCCTGATATTGGCTCTCTTTTTGGCTGAGGTTGCTGCCTTGTCATCACCTGTACCAACAGCATACTTTTGAATCAATTGCCATCTGCTGAAGGAAGTGGGGTTGGTGTACAAAGCACAAACCCGGAGCGGTGCTTCTAGATGGTGTTTCTGAATTCGATGAAACGGAAATGGAACAATGGAAACGCTGGAGTCTGGGCGCGGTGCCCAAATGATTACTACTCCTATTACCGTTCCTCATTCATGCCATCAATTAACCAAATACGGCATTCGCTTATCTCTGTGCTCATTGAAAATAAACCTCCGGCTGTATTTCAGGTTCAAAGTTTCAAACCCCCAACATGGTCGAAGCTACTACGTTATATCCACCGCAACATTAACCAATTATCAATGAAATGACATTCTGTGCCACCGTCAGGCATCAGGTATGTTTAAGTTTACGTATAGCCTATAGCCTCGTCCATAGTGGGACCCCAGCTAAAATTGATATGTTCAGCCCAACTTCCACAATGGGATATTGATTTCGAGAACATCTATCCAACCTATGGGAAGATACTAGTCATCGGAGTGCAAGAGCACGCATTTGCTGGCCTTGAGGTTGGGCGGTTTATCATATGAGAGGATACTTGTAGGCATCTAATAAGAGGGTGATCTAACCTAGGATTTGGAGCTTGTATAGTGTAATAATTCTGCGAAATGCAATATCTTGTATGTAGCTACCTAGGCCATCAGTCGATGCAGGCGTTCCGACTAGAGGTGGATGGAATATGTACATGTCCCAGGGTACCTAGCTGGCTTCACAACTTCTAGTTGAGATCTCCAACTCGCATGGAGGCAGGGTGATAGACTTTCCAGAACAAACAGGACCTGCTAGATAGGTAATTCCCCGGAAACATCCCAGTGATCGACAGGACCCTGTTTCGGAGCTCATGGATTCTCTTGCAGGAGGATCTTGGTGCTACATGCATGGATTACCAGAAAGATACATAACCAGTGCTCGAGAAGAGAAAAAACACTTTCTGCAGCTTTAGCCCTCCCTTAGTTTCAGGGACAGTCCTCATACCAAGTTATTCTCATCAACAGTCATGGTAATAACCTTTCCGAAGTTCTTACTAAGAATAAATTTATTTTATATCTATACATACTCAGACTGGTTACATAGGCCTATACTTTTTATAACGATATCAAACTTGACCTAGATGCAGACCCAACAGTCGTGATGCAGCAATTGATTGAACCAACAAAATACCTGCTATAAAAGTATTCTGATGCCATCTGGGTGCCTGTAGAGGACATAGCATTCATTTAGTTGATTTAGGTAGGACTCCAGCTATTTCCAGAATAGAACGGATTGTATAAAACCAAGTAGTAATAGAAATGTAACAAAACGGGGAAATTTTTTCTAGACACTAACAATCTAAACTAAAGGAAAAAGGTAGTCAAAAATCAACCGAGATATGTAGACAATGCCCGAGTGTAACATATGTAAAGAAAAGAAGAGGCCACGGGGGAGAGCAGCACATTGATAGTTAGAATCATGAGGCAAAGATCAATAACTACGGTGTATCAAACTCTGAAGAAAAACTCTTCGATGGGTGCTCCGCGCAGGATGGGGAGTTGTCAGCAACTATACATAGCTAGAAAAGAAATGGCGTCGTCGTCGCATGTCATCATTCCCCCCCACCCCCCCCCACCCCCCCCCCCGACCCACCATCGGTAAATGAAGCAAGACTCGAACCCCCAACTCCCATGATTAACCAAATTGATCTCCTAACGATACATACAGTGATTCTTCGATTCAGAGAGACATCCAAGATGTAGAACGCGCTTATTTCTTCTTTCCAAACCACCGCTCCCATAAAGTTCTGTTGAGCTTCTTCGATAGTCGTTTGTAGGTTGACATTTCGGCCCAACAGTCTCTGCCCCATTCGCACCCAGCCATATTCACAAGGAAGTCCCGTTCCTTCTCGTTATAGAAGATTCTTGGGTCGTTGGGAGTTTCCGCACAGGCACCGGGGGGAAACGAGTTTATCATTCGCTGGGGGATGAATGCCGTTGACGTTCTGATCCATGGTTGGCTCGTGTAGAGATATTCCTGGCTCTTTGTCAGACTTTTAGTATTACTAAATAAGGGTTTTGACATACCAATGCATCTTGCTCCTTGTGTTCCCAGTCCATATGCTTTTGCTCATATCCCACCGGATCCCACCAGATGTCGAGCAGCCTCTCACTCCACTCACTCCGCCGAATAAAGAAACTGCCAAGGTTGAAACCTCCACAGTCTTGGGGCACGATTAAGTTGATGCTCTCAGGGTTTCCATCCCCAATAGCTGAACGCTCGGCGTCTGCGAGGTAGGGATGGGTTTCCTTAGTCAAAGGGTGTGTAATGTTGAGTGGGTTGTAAATGTTTATATCGCGATAAGTTACTTTGGGTAGATGATTGAAAATATGGCTTTGAAGGGAAATTGATGGTTCCATGATATACGTGTGCAAGTCAAGCCACCAAAACCTGTAGCAATAAGTAATGTAAGCAACAACCACGGAATAAACCAATTGGAAACTTGCCATTCGGCTTTGGGATATTGCCTCATTGTCTGTTTGATGATGTCTACCTTCTCCCAGCTTTCTCTCCATTCATGTGCATATCTCTTTTTGGTACTCATATCTTTGATTTCAAGATGATATCCCCACTTGTTGGCATAGTGCTTTTTGTTAGCTATGCTCTCCCTTTCGCTTGCCCATTGATTGCCATTCTTCCATTCCATTACTCCACCACCTGTATTGGCAGCAAGAATTAACACAAATTTATGCCCACCTCCAAGATGCCGTGATGACCTGAAACCATGTCTAAGGAAGGGCGAGACTAGCGTAACTAGCAGTATCCCGAGGAGCAAAAGAAAAGTGGACGCCTTAGGACGTCGCAAAATGAATATCCGAGTGGTGTGAAGAGGGCTGGGATGGTGTCCGGTTGAGCCTGAACCGGAAGCCGATGTCCATGGTGAATATGATGGCAATTGGGTAGAAAGTTTTCGGAGATGTTTGCCCCAAAATCTTTTGGATGAATACCCATTCACTGCAGATGATGCCTTAGCACTCCAGCTAGATCTCTTTTCGCTTCCACCATTCATCCGAGAGGGAGGCAGGGGGGACGGCGGTCGTGAATTTGTCAAAGGGGATGTAGACCCAGATCGGCCATCTGGGGGCCCATAGCTGCCTCCCCACAGACTACCACTATTTGAATCCATACCAGGTGTCGGTGGGACCGGTGGCAGGGGTTGATGTGTTGCGGAGGTGCGGTTAACTGAAATGCTCGATGACGGATTGTTGGAGGGTTCTGCGTTGAGATGGAATGAGCTCAGATTGGGGGCCCCACTGCTCCCAACAGTTGAGCGACGACGTCTTCCGGAAGAAGCCAGTGCGAAGGTATTGTGGTGACGCGTCCGAGCGAAGAAGACCTGCTGGTAGAAATACAAGTCAGGCGAGTGTAGCACACTGCAGCTGGGCCCCCGTGGGATGAGCCTTCCTTCCACTAGATACCTAACGACCTGAAATCGAGTATCTATTCTCCGGGTGGTAAATCTGAACGAAAAAGAAACAGCCCTCGAGGCTGGGATTGAGATGGAATCTTAGTTTGCAGCACAACTTGATATTTGCTTATTCTTGTCGTAAGCTGCTACGCCAATAATTCCGCGTGCGTGGGGGGAGAGTACTTGGATAGTAGTCTGGTGGGGGAGAGGTTCCTCCTGAGCGAGCGTAGTGTGTGTGTGGTGTGTAGTGGGAGAGAAAAGAAGCTTTTTTTGGCAAGGGAACCAGACACGCACTTGCAAGCCTATTTTGATAGGGACGTTATTATTGATTTATAGAAGGGAGTACTTGCGTAAACCAATCAGTGGCCTCCTAAATTTTTCTCCTGCGCAGGGCTCTTCTGCCTACCCTCATCCAGATTTGGCGAACAGAATAATACAGCCTAGCCAGGGTTCTGTAGGTGGATCGGTTTTCCTTTCCACCAGATCAATGGTGGTGGGGGAAGAGGAATGCTGCATACACGGTACCGTACGGTACCTACCGGCCATGTCACAGTTACAACCTACATACATATGTATGTACATAACTGTACCTATGAGGATGTCGATGAGCAAAAACGCAATGGGCATACAAAACGCATCAGGACAACTTTACGAATGGGAGATGCACGATATAGATATAACAGTGCTCTGCGATCCCCACACTTTGTTTATTTATGGGGGCCGTACATATCTACGGCGTACCTACTCGTATTCGAAGTATGCACTGTACCTACTGCATCTACTGAACTGCATGCATTGTACAGTACTACTGTATACTGCATCTATTGCCAAGACCTGTACCTGAACGGCACGTGTACAGTGACCTTTGCAGCTGTCGAGAACCATTTTGTAACCCAACCAAATAATATAGAAACTACATGTTCGCTCTCGTTCGCTTTTATTTGCAAGCTGGAGTAATTCGCCGTCTCAGTCGTATGGATCGGCAAGCACGCGACAGCATGGGTTCAAGAAACTCCAGGTTGAGCTTAATTTGCGCAAGGAGCACGCGTTGAAACATCTCGAACGCATATGCTTCCTGCCAAGGCCAGCCCCCTTCTGATCTGGCTGCATAACAATCTTCGCAGGGTCAGGTCAAGCAAGCACAGCACAGTGGGAATTGGCCTGACCCCCAAAAAATAAACAAGTCCTCCGTAGCTCTCATTTCCCGCAGCGTAGGTATCTACGTACTTACTTGCATTGCTACCCACCTGCTCCCCTTCGCGTTTTCTTTCTATCCGTTTTGCCCCCCCCCCGCCATAGACGTTGTTCATTCACACTGGTACCGTGGGCCGCCAGAGACGTCACTGCGCCCTGTACCGTTCCTCGCCTACACTCACTTGCCCTCTGTTCACTTCTCCCAGGAGTCGTCTGCGATCAACTTCTGTCCAACAGACCCTTAACGTCAACAATCTTCAACCGCAAACTGAGCAAGTCCAGTACTTCTTTTATCCTTTCCCTTCTTAACCTCACGATATCTTTTGTCTACATAACTTGTATACACATCACTACTGTCCTATAACCCAACTCTCCCTTTAAGTCTTCCATCCCACAAACAACAAAGAAAAGGCAAGTGGAAACCATGTCGCTCCAGAAGACTTATATCCGCTTCTTGAGCACGCCGAAGGCCTCTACGCTTTCTAAAGATACTGTGGCTTTACACTATATCACTTCTGGTATCTCAGTCTCGGGAGAGGCAATAATCAGCCACTTGAGTAACCAGCACCATGTGCTTGAGAAGAAAACCGAAAAGGTCCTCTCTGGTTTCGAAACTATGGATTCTTTGGTTCTTGAAATCGAGACCGTGGTCGAATTTAAGAGTGGAGGTGGTGCATATCTTCCTGGGCTGGATGATAACTTTCTTGCAGACCAAACTGCAACTTTCCTCTTGGTATGCTTCTTATGCACCAATAATCTGGTTCTTAACCTTGCAGGCCTTGCGCTAATGTACTGCAGATTCATGTTGTGAATTTTCAGAACGGTCTGATAAATCAGATCCGTCAATACTGGGACCAGGGCACGCTGCTGAAGCAAATGGGCGTGATTGGTAAAAGCGGTCGAAACTGGCCAATCAAGGATGGCAAAGACCAATGTAAACTCGTCCATTCATCCGTCGCAAATGTTCCGCTATCCAGTGGAGTATCACAAACACGTGACAGAGGCATCTCAAATGCTTCTAACGGTTCCACCACCAGTAGCATTCGTCCAACCCCAGATCCACACTCAACACTATCCCTATTCGCTCCTCGCGAGCAGGAACAAGTGGCAGAGATAAAGCCAGCTGTCATTCCCCCTCGCAATTCTGCAAAGCCACCGCCACGGGACCTTGGTGATTTATTTATAAGCTCAGACGGGGAGTCCATCGGTAACACAACTGAGGAGATAATCCCACCCAAAGCACCGGCCAAATTTTCCCGTGGACAGAACTACGATTTTCTAGACGACGATTCACACGAGAACCCTCCAGATATTTCAGGCCGCGGAGTTAAACCAGATCCTAAGAAATACAACCATTTTGAAATGTCTGACGAGTACCCTGATTCACGACCAGCTGCACGAGCGAGGGATGATTCCAGGAACAAAGCTTCTTGGGACTTTGAGAGCTTCAGCACTCCTGAGAAAACGAATATGCGTTCTCGCCCTGACGGTGCAAGGAATTTCTCATTGGGTGATGACAACACTAAGAACAAGCCCCTAACCGGAGCCCAAAACAACGCGGGTGACAGACGCGACGCCGCAGGTCATGCCAAGCGAGATGGAAGTCACTTCACCATTGCTGATGTTTCCCCAGCCCCACAGCGCCAGCACTCTAAGGTTGACCAGCTTGGTGGAGGCTCTAGGACGATCTATAAAACCAGCGGAGATGGCATGGGGGGTCGCAAAGTCGTTGAGAATGAACAACTACCAATTGAGGGCCATAGAGCCGTTTCACAAGCTAAGATGGCTAAAAAAGAAGCGGAGGAAGAGGCAAGATCAAAGCGCTCTGAAGTCGTTGAACAGCTTGGTGGTGGGTCAAGAACCATATACAGGACCCAGGGCGATGGAATGGGTGGCCGCAAAAATGCTGTTGAGGAAGAAGCTCCTGCAAGAGCACCCAGAGGTATTTCGGCTGCTAAGAGAGCTGAGATGGGTTATGAAGACGAGGACATCAATCAAGGACCACGGAAGGTTGAACTACTTGGCGGAGGGTCAAGTACGATTTACAGAACTCAAGGTGACGGGATGGGTGGACGCAAGGTTGTCGCAGAAGAGGGCCCTGCAAGGGCCCCCAGAACCATCTCCGCCGCTAAGCGAGCCGAGATGACTTATGAAGAGGAGGAACCAAAGAATGAGGTTGAGCAGCTAGCTGGAGGTAATAGAACTATTTACAGGACCCTGGGTGATGGAATGGGTGGTCGTAAGAATGCTGCCGAGGAGGAAGACACCAAGCGCAGAGCTCCTCGAACAATGTCAGTTGCTAAGCAGATGGAGATGGGCTATGGTGATGACGAGCCGGACTCAAATCACCTCGATCAGCTTGGTGGGGGTAGCAGGACTATTTACCGGACTCAAGGAGACGGTATGGGCGGGCGCAAGATCGTCGCTGAACAGGCTTCCGCAAACGCGCCCAGGGCCCTATCTGCCGCTAAGAGAGCTGAGATGACACACGATGAGGAGGAACCTTCAGGAAAGGTAGAGCTGCTCGGGGGAGGCTCTAGAACAATCTACAAAACTACTGGAGATGGGATGGGAGGTCGCAAGGGTGCCAGTTCATCTATCTTTGGCTTTGACGAAGAGGAGCCTGTTGAGAAGAATAAGGAAAATCAACGACAGAGGCCGGGTGTTCGTAAGGATAACCAGCCAAGCTCGTTTTGGGACTTCTAGGCCCTCGATGGACTTGAGCACTTGGCCATTCTTCGGCTGAGCACTGAATGATGAATAGATTTCAACTCTAGATATCTTCAGGTTGGGATTCCTTCCTTTCTGTTTCTTATCATTAGTGTCTGGGCTGAGTCCCGTTGAAGAATTGGAGCCGTTGGACGCTTGAAGCCATCCATTATCATTGGGGGACATGTACATCTCGAATTAAGTTTTGTGGGAGTCGTAGGATCCCATTTTGCTAGCGGGTCGTAGTCTGGCGGGCACACATCCATTTCTTACATTGTTGTTTTATTTTCACCTGTCCTTGTTAATTTTGTAACGTGCTCTGGGGGCCGATAGTAACACGAATTTCCTTCCTGTTCTCTCTTCAATGATGGATGGCTTGCTCTGTACTATTAGTAGCTGCTCTAGGGAAGCGGGCTTACTCAATAGATGCGGTAATAGGGTTCCTATGGATTCCATGGCTATCTGGTGGTAGTGGTGGTGATCCATCGGTAACCTAACTTCCTACAAACAAAGACTTATATACTTTTTACACCTTGCCTTCCTCTCATTCCTTTCTTTTTTTATCTTCCACGACTTCACATCCAGAATATTATAATCGATCCTGGGCGGACGCGAGTAACAAACAACAGATATACAGGCCCTCTCACTCACGTGCATCCTTCCATGCCCGAAAAACGAAACTATATAAAACAAACAACGCCTGAGAAAAATCAAACAGCAACGAAAATAAAATGAAAAAAATAAATAAATAAAAAAAGGTATATGAGAATCTCTCAGATTCTCGCCGTAAAAACCCCGAGAAAAAAAATTAAAAAAAATACAAAGGAGAAACGCAAGAAAAGAAATTCCCTCCCAAAAGTCATGAATGACGGAATAACCCAAGGACATAGACGCGGTAGCAACCGTTCTCAGCACATCAATCTTCAAGCACTTCATTAATCTCCTCCTATCTTCGGCCTCTTCCTGGGAACATCCCCTTCCCCATCACCCCCACCACCTCCACCGCCTCCACCTCCTCCAACTCCTCCACCTCCTCCACCTCCTCCACCTAGCCTAAGGCCCCATAGACGTACAGACCTTCACAGCAGGCTCTTCAACGTCCCGGGGCTCTTCCCCGTCCACCAGTCGCCGGTGCAGGCGGGGGCGGAGGCACATTGATCCCCCCCGCATCTGCCCCAGCTGCACCTATGAAGGAAACCTCCTTTTCTTTTTTCCCCACGATTACCTCCCCAATCCCCGATATCTGGCGGCCCTTTTCCACTCCCCCTACCGTACACCCCTACCCCTCCATATCAACTGGCTCCAAGGCCAGGCTCACCGCTCCACTTACTCCCTAACTTCCCCCCATCGCTTCCACTGCCATTAATCTTCGCCATTGCGGCCAAGCTCTTCCGCCCTGCTAAGCAGCAGGATCTTCTCCACAATTTGTACATTTGAAGTAAACCACACTGTCTACTTTTCGCACCATTCGGAATTGATATCGCCGGTGCCTCTCCATCTCCAGTAGACCATTCCCCATTTGCATTCCCCTCGGGGCCAGCAACGGCGGCGGCGGCAACAGCTTTTGCTTCCTTTTCCTTTGCGCTGACACTCACGGTGGGCGAATGGTTACCGTAGATATAATGCGAATTGGATTTTTTGTGTTCTTAAGTAACTTTTCTGAGCGGGGTGGGCTTCGGAGACTACTTTGTCGATGGCGTTGGAGATCAGGTCATTATAGATTGATAAAACCCAACGACACCAGACACGACACCAGTACGGTCAGCCATCATTATCACATTCAGCAACCGAGAATGATTGATCGGATCTGGCGTCTGTGGCAGAAGGAACTAGATGGTCGTTGGCACCCAGTACGACACTATTCGAAACACTTCGCGGCAGCAAGCATCATAGGAGTACGGAGTACGGAGTATCTAGATGTCGTAGTAGTATTTCCCGCAATTAATTGACATTAGCAAAAATAATATATCTGCGTCTTTTGCCTGAAGTAACTCATTTGAATCGATAACTTCGCGACACACCCATCTTTACTTATCTCCATCCTGCACGCACTCTGAATTCTGTTCTCTCCATGAGCGGAGTTCCAACCACACTTCACATTATACAATACCGAAGGATCTCCAAACATAGATGCGACCGCACATGTGTTTTTTCTAATGGCACCTGCATTTTATGCATTTCATGCATTTCCAGACATGTTGTTATTTTATTTCTCTCACGAACAGTAATGTGGGACTAAATTAACTGCCACAATCAAACACCGCAAAATCACCACCCAAATCAGCCCTGGATCAGCGCCCAAGTTCGTATGTAGATGGGATGACAGGAAAAATTCTCAAAAATCCCTGGAGCCAGCCCCCTATCGCCGAATCCAATTGCCGTTGACTTAGAACCAGCTCCCACGGTCTTAGCGCTGTCTTAGACCAGCTCCCAGGGTCTCAGAACGAGCTCCCTCTATCCTAGAACGAGCCCCGCGGCGTCTGATTTGAGCTCCTCCAGCTGTTGGCACAATCTAGTACGGAGGAGGAAATAGTCCTATGCGGGTAAACGTAAAACGTAAATGTAGGATTGATGGTGATTATGGTGGCGATTCTTTTGTCGGTCACAGTAGGCTTGATTATGGGTAATTCTAGAGCTAAATTCCGCCGTGGGGTGGTTGTAGTGGTAATTCTGCCAATGGTTCTGCTGGGGATTCTGGTGAAGTTATATATTATTAAGTGCCAGGGCAAGGTCGCAATTATTATGGGAAACACAGATACAAGCGATTTGGCGTGCCAACCAGACTACGGATTGGCAACGACGCAGCAAGACGCAATCTGCTTAGCGTTTGGAAGCAGATTTTGTTTTCCAACTGATGGGTGATACCTATTGATATGGGCAGCGAGGCTATGGGGGGATTAGTTAGGGATCAGATGCAGGCGGCAGGATTTGACAAGTCAGAAGCGAGGATGCAAATGAGCACCCCCTAGATATATATACTGAACACACAGTAGTATATATATTTATCATTGCGGCTCCCAACTACGAATTTATACCTTTATAAACGACACATCCTGTGTACTTCCATCAATCAAACCGCCATAGCTAATTAGCCCCAGCTCAGTACTGCCTCGCAATGAAAATGAACGATGAAATCAACCAGCTTGTGCTTCAACATGGCTTCGGTATGGAAATTGGTGATCAAAAAAATATATATATATATATATCATAACCCCATAGCCCTCCTCCCCCCCAAAAAAAAAAACAATAAAAAAACATGCAGGTTAGCCAGCCCCCGTGTGAATCGAAACTCATACCTTAACCGGCTTTCTCCTCAGAATAACGAAATCCCCGCCCGCTATGTTAAGAACCCCATGAATTTGTGTACTAGAATATGCTCAATCTCGTCCACCTGTTTTATCTTTACGCTGACCTGAATGGAATTGATGCTGGTCTCAATCAAGACCAACCCGTTCTCATTCCTGGCAATGACAAACGGATTGAGGATGTCTTCGGGAATCCGACCAGCCTCAATTTCAAGGGCATTGTGTCGCTCGGCGGTTTGGGGTGCAAAAGTTGGTCAACGAGATTACTGCAGTCAGGGCTTCAGGACGACCGAACGCATTTGAGATACGGCCGAAGAGATTGAGATTAGATAGAATAGGTTAACTTAGCAACAGCGAGAGGGCAGCTTTCGGAGGGACTGCTCCACGTATTGATACTGACCATGATAGAAACACGGGTATGGTGCGTGGACCTGGATAGAGATCTGGCCATGGGGCGAACGCACCACTTACAGTAGCTCTCTATGGTCTAGTGTTGCCAAGCTGCGACTCACTGAGGCTCATGTGGCTCTGAGAAACGTTCCACTTAACTTTCACAACTTCTCCAGATCACGCATCCCAACATCAACAGCCCGGCTTTTATTGGTACGACACGACGACCTACCATGACCGCAAGCAGCAAAAAGAAAAGAGAGAAAAGACAGAAAGACTTCCAGGCGTGCCTCACCATCAAGCAGCCCAAGCTAACCAAGAAACTAGAAACCAATGTGAAAGTTGGAAAAGCCAAAGCTAAACCCTCAAATTTCACCGATAGTGCCTTCAAATATAAGGCTCTTGTGACTGCCACCCAATCCCTGCACCTAACAGCTCCCAGTCAGGCTCATCTGCTGACCCATCACCTTTCACTCCTCACACACCACTCCGACACAACTTATCGCGAATTGTTATCATATCTCACTACACATTTGCCGCCTTCCTTTCTTTCAGCTACACAATCACTCGATAATGGGCGATCCACACTTCCTGCATCTGTGCTAATCCCAGCCCTGGCACCCATGATCCTCGACGCCTTCAACATCGTTCGATCTCAACTGTTAACCCTACTGAAAAAATTATCCAAATATGGAGATGTATGCTCCGAAGCTCATGCTCTACATTACCTCAGCTATGACACATTTGGCGCCAGAAATCGGAGAGATAGCACCAAGTACCTTATATGGCTCCTAGGCATCAATAGAGACTCGGCCCTTCGTAATGGAGGGCCTAAGAAGGGTTGATAGGCATTCTCGGGTGGGGTACAGCAAAAGATAACGGATGCATAAGTGATAGTGGGAAAGGAGGAGGGAAAAATGAATCTGGAAGCGCGAAGAAGATGGCTGGTTGAAGGCCCGGGGAAGGATGCGCTGGGGAGTGTAAGGTTGGGAGTTGAAGGTGTGAGAAAGGAGGGGAATGAGATGGGAAGGCTAGGGGCAATAGCGGTGGTGCTGGATGATGCCTTGAATACAGAAGTGGAAGAGGAGTAAATATTGTTACGTCTCGGTCATCAAAAATTCAGACCGGGCCAAGGCATATTTTTGCCTCGCTAGTCACGGGTACGGCTTAAGGCGTTTAGGGTGAGGACACAACTTTCAAAAATAGGCAACAACAGACATGCGGCTGTAGGATGCATGCAACAATCATGAATCTCTGGTTGCAATCCCAATTCCAATGGAACATGGCACTTGTGGCATGGCTAGGTATTGTGTATTGGGATTGTGAAGGGTGCCTAGCGGTTATATTCATATGGCCAGATAATCAAAAACGGAGTCACGTGTGCGCCCAATTTCATAATTTCCATAATGGAACCTGAAACACAGCAAATACAAGGTTTATGGAGCGTGCCAACCAGACTATATGGAGCTATCGTGCCGGTAGCTCCTTCGGGACGTATGAGACATTAGTTTAACAGGTACCGTACCTCAATAACTTCAGCTTGGCACATACACAACCCCCTGCCTTCGAGATATGCGCGCAACAGTTGTGGAACTAATCGGGCCACCGGTATCAAATTACTAGTAGTGCCATGTGTCAGGGAACCTTCAAAGAGTACCTACAATACTAGATTTCTGACATAGGTCCAAGGCAGCCGGTAAACCCTCCTACTGAGTCCGAATCCCCGCTAGTAGGTTGGTATAAGCCCCGCAACAGCGTCATTTCCTGCCGGGTCAGGGAGCCACCTCAGTTGAATTGCTGCATCTGCAATCTTTGTTGATCTATGAGTCGCTCTAATCTAATCGTGGAAGATAGTCGGCAAGGCGGACGGCCTATGCGGAAGAATCCCCACGTAGAGTAGTCATGACGAGTCAGAGTGAGTTCATGCTATACCAGAGACCAGCTGTCCTCAAAATTACACATCTCATTGGGTCCGGGCGGTCACAGCAAATTTCGGCGTCGCATCCAATGTCCCTTCTCGGCCATCCGGCCATAATCCACGTAGCTATTCCCATGATGATATTCCCTCTATATCCAGCTCTCGTTGCGTTCTTTGCCTCGTATATAAACGAAGGATAAGCTGATCTCTGTGTTCCATAAGCCTGTTAGGGTTTGCTATCACTAGGCTGCGGCTGAGAGGGTACTTCCTAAACAATATGGATGCATAGCCCCACTTGCATCAACAAACATCAATCACGAGGGTTGCGCAAGAGTATTTAGGGGCTCCACTTACATTTTCAAGAAAGCAGTAGAACAATTTGATACTGCGAAGGTTATATCATAAAGGTAATCCACGGAGCTCCTGATGGTATTTGGAATGTTGCTTTTCGTTAGTTAAGCCGCGAGAATCTCATTGATGCAAGGGCCTGGTAGCCACTTCGGAGTCGTGTAAACAGTTTTCTAGTCCAGCGAATCTAACCCTTTGAAGGCTCTGCACAACCAAATGAAGATTAGATAATTGGACCTTATAGCCGTTACCAGAACCGGCCATCCTTCATCCCAACCAACATACAGTACCAGTAGAAAAACACGCAAAGGACAAATTATAGGCAACCCAATAATCAGACTCTAGGCAACTGCAAATAATAGCGTCCAAAAAACCATATGTTCTCTAATGACAAGAGAACTTTAAAAGGGTCGACCTGCTGATGGATGATCTTGGTGTCGCACATCCCACATCCACTGGTGTTTCCTGAGTCATTGCTGCAACGAAAAAAATAATGCCTGAGCTTGACTTTAAGGCGCCTTTCTTTCAGATCAGGGTATGAAGCATCGTCAGGCGGCACCGTAGGTATGATTTTATGTCTACATTTGCAAAGTTCCTGAGGCTCGTAGAGCAGCCTAAGTACTAAGGCGTCATTGGTTCTCTTCTCCTTCGTAGAGCTGGAGCTCTTCAGAGAGTAGGCGAGTCGCAGTTTTGGGAAGTTGCCGTCACTTGGCCACAAAACAGGAAGAGGTCGAATGAGTCAAAGGCTGAAACCTCTGTGGGCACAGATCATTGGCCAGCGGGGACGATCCTAACCCTTTTCGTGTGCCGATGAGAATGATAAGAAAGCCCGTTGCATTACGTGTGTCAGTAGTCTCCGCGCCACAACGAGCCCATGGTGCTGATTTGGCTTTTTTCCCAAAAAGCCATGCCCAGTGCAGACTAGTCTGGTTGGCACAAGCCCCTCTGTAGTGACTACAGACGCCAAGACCAGCGATGAAGAGTCATCACGATGGTGCTGTGCCAAGTCGTGCCGTGTGACGTGCAAATATGCTGGATGTGTCTGTCGGGTCAAGTAAGCATCTGCAGGGTTGGGTTGGGGGCCAAGGATGATCGCGAAGCACAAGATGATATTGCAAACGCGAACGCGAAAGCTTTTCGAGATGTCAAACTCGGGTACGAGACTGCGGTGGCGAATCTTCCATGAACTCCGTCGACGTCCTTTTGAGCAGCGGGCGTAGGCCATGCATTTAAACACGAGCATAGCGTTTTTGAGAGCATAGAAATCGGCCAGCCTGCACAGGACGCTGATGGTGGGTGCTGCATGGTGTTGCTGCATGGTGTTCGAGGGGTTTCTATTGGCCAGGGGGCCGGGGGGGGGGTTTACAGCGTAACCCAGTCGATGTGGCACCCACCCCGAGGTTACTCATTCGACCAAGCTAAACAAAACTACTCATACTTGAGGTCCTCTCCTCCTCTTCCCAGAACCCAGAGCCAGCTCGACGCAGTATGATCCTCATACCAGTACCGTTCTAGAACCGTTGGGCCAGTGTAATCAGTTCCACTCACTCATGATCTGAATTCCATACACGCCGCGACAAGCTCACACCCGGGACCGGAAAAAAAACCAAAAAAAAAGTATCGTTGAACCATCTCGACTCAATCCTCTACCATCTTTGCGGCAAAGAAGGACCCCATTCTCTCCTACACACACACATAAAGAATTCTACCAAGTCAACTCTCTCCCTCCACACCCCCCCCCCCCTATCTCCACCACCAGCCCCAGTTCCATTCCCTCCTCGACAATCAGTCATAACCAACTTTTCACGCTTGTCGCCACTTCTAATCCAATTTCTATTTTTCGTCCGACCTAACAGCCACTCTTTCGAATCAGTCATACCTCTGTAAGGTCAACGTCTACTCTTACAGTTAGACTCGCTTTTTTGTCCGGCCTCGTTTGAGCGGATCACTTCACACGGAGCTTGGGGTCTTTCCCTTGCTTCCTCGGATGACCCGATTGCCTGTTTGTTTCCACTGCGCCACAGTATCTCAAACGCTGCTCCAGCAACCGCGCCGCTTTCCGCCTCTAACTTCCTAGGTCGGAGATCTGTCCAAGTCCGTAAACTACTCATACTACAAAGTATCGCCACTCACCCTATCAGCTTCTAACCTTCCTGCCTTCAGAGTCAGAGGGCGCATCAGCACTCTCTGCCCAGTTACATCCGTCATTTACAAAAACGCCTTTCACCCTCACCGCCGAAAGGTTCATCTGCTACTCTTCCTACAACTATCTAACCGAGTTCCATCAATGTCGCCATGTATCCAGTAGACTGTGTCGCATACAAAGTTACAGTCACAGTGTCATTCGCCAGAATCGCAACAAGCACCTCAGAACTCACGCCACTTGCCAACGCGTCTTCCTAGATCTTGAGTATCCATTTATCGTTTCTGAAGATCGTCTGTATTTGCCGACAGTCGAGATATTGAGGGAAAGCACGAGGACAGAAAACTAGGTCCCTTATATCAGTGATACGAGCTGTCCCTGTAGCTCTGTTAATCAACCGACCAATAAGAGATATAGACGCAGTGGCGTCGAATTCCAGCGCAACTTACGTATAGGGCTTTATTCGAACAGTATTATTGCAAGTATTAATACAACAGCCCGGGAAACCAGTTAGGGTATTTCTTCATTTCGATATATTTTCTTTTCTTTTCTTTATACTCTCTCATATTATTACCCTGTTGTGCATCATTTCGGACGTCCCCGGATTATACATTTTTCCAGCGGCTACACCGGTATCGGTGGGGGAGTTTCTCTGTGCACTTGGGTGGCCTATTCACAACTTCAGTGGCAACAAACTTGGGCGCGCCTCCGAGGTTAATCACACGATCTTCATTCCTTCGATTTCCTATTTGAGTCATCAACATCAACACTGGGTCATTTCAGTGTGATTATATCTATCACTCACTTGTCAACAGTCATCGCCAAAAAAAAAAAGGGAAAAGCCAAAAATAAGTACATAAAGTTTCACTCTTTGTCTTGTTAGTTTCAGGGTCATACCCGTAAGTATTTCATATATGTTATACTGTGCTATGGGGCTAATCACGGGTTTAGGGGACAAGTCTAACCCTCCATACGTCTACCTCAATATGAGCACCCATTCACCTGATCGAAGTACCGATAGATCCAAGATATCAAAGCCCCCGTACTCCCCCAGTATAGCATCGTCGGTGTCATCTTCCGCCTCTTCTATCTTTTCTCTTGCGGCTACAGTATCGTCGTCGGTTGCTTCATCTATCGCCTCTCTAACCTCAATACAGTCTTCGGAAGGTGTCCTCTATTTAGGTGACATTGAACGCCATGCATGGTCTCAAGAACAACGCAGCAAAGAGGATATCCGTCAGACGATTTCTACCCGAACCTTGAGAGTTCCACCTCCTGCGGTCGAGCAACGACAACATCAAAGAAGAGCACAAAGATGTACTGAAGTAAATAGAACGACCTGCCTTTCTGATTCATGTTCCATGCCCCCTGTTCCTACGCTCGTTAGGCAAGCAGAACGTAAAACTAACTTTGTGGACAATCTCGTTGGTACGTACTTCCACCAGGAACCGTTTGATATAAGGTCGCTAAATTACCCTGAGCTTCTGTTTTGAAGACTCTGCAGCTCAAATAGTAGAAACCATATGGCCAACTTACATGAACGGAAAGGCTGAAGCAAGCGCTGGAAAGGGTGTCCTTCCATTACGCACTTTCATCCAGGAAACTCTCCGGAGGTCCAGGACTAGCTACTCGACTCTGCAGGTGGCCCTGTACTACTTGGTCATTGTACGACCACATATACCGAAAGGTGATTTCTCAGACATGTCCCAGGAAAATGCACAACAAATGCGAGCGCTCCAATGTGGCCGTCGGATGTTCTTGGCAGCATTGATCCTGGCATCAAAGTATCTCCAAGATCGCAATTACTCGGCAAGAGCTTGGAGCAGGATTTCTGGGTTACAAACAACAGAGATCAACATTAATGAAATGGCATTTCTGGATGCAGTGAATTGGCGCTTGCACATCTCCGAGACCATCTTTCAGAAGTGGGCAGATCTTGTGGTCAAATACACATCAGGATCAGGGGGACCAGGTTCGCCTAGCGATGAGGCAAGGAAGGCAGAGTGGAGTAGGCTCATTGTCAAGCTTACTCCAGAGCTCAATATTGAGGATGATAATGTAGGGAAAGCACATGGTACAAAACGAGCTCCCGAGATCGTACCGCAGAAGATCGTTGTACCTGCTGCTGCTTGCCACATGAGCGCGGAAACAGAAAGTGGATGCACCACGCCAATTCCGAATCCAGCGCCAGTAGCAACAGCTTCAGCCACATCATCTACGATTACGATCCCGAAGGTTACTGTTTCGTCACTTTTGTCATCTCCCCAGAATCAATTACTTCCACTACCAACCTTAGAACCAGTACCTCAAAACACCTCATTCAAGTCCCTCCCTCAATCATCGCGACTGGCAGCGCTATCAACAATCTCCCCTCTCAAAACTCCTGCAGTGAGGCTTGGGTCAGGAAATGCTATGAGCTCAGCGGCTGCAGCTGCACAGAAGAATCAGTTGCAAAGATGCACTACCGAGGACATGGCTTTCTTACCGAGAAAGTGTCCGGTGAAATCTGATGGGGAGAAATCTCGGCCACCAACATCTGCGGTTCGACCTACCATATTGACTTGGCGTTCCTCTTTATCCTGTTCGATGACATCTAGTCCTGAGACTCTCAATGACTCTGATTCATCTACATCATCTTCACCATTCGCTTTCTCGAGGTCATCGTCCATATCTTCAGCATCATCTTTCGACTCAGTAGGTTCTCTCGATGTTAGGAGGCAATGTAATAAAACTTCCCGAGTCATTTCGGCTGCCATTGCCCCAGCACAGCACAATAGTGCAAAGGATACGGGACTCAACACACCTACGCCATCGCCGCCTAGGTATTTATCGCTTAGGCCAAAAGCTTCGAAGGAGTTTAGCCCTGGAGTCAATTCAGGGACGAAGGAGGGTCCATTGTCCTATTGCCGCAAACGCCGCATATGTGAGCTAGCACTACCAATCCCGGAAACCGATAATGGGGTCTCTCCCAATCTGAGCTCTGGTATGACACCGCAGATGAAAGTGCAATTACAAATGAGAACACCGCCTTTAAATAATGGTCTCGGCCCAAAGCGGCTACGTTGTGGTGTTATGGAGCCCGGTGTCCTCATATTGCCTAACCGCGGTGGGTCACAAGAAGAAGTACTATAGGCATGTTGGACCAAATTTTCTTTTCCATCTGCCATTATTGAATCCATGGTGAATCATTCACGCTGTAAACCACATTAATTTATTTATTTAAGCGGATTCAACTCCTTCTGAGATAATTCTTCTCATTTGTTGGAGAATTGGGTTGGGACATTTGATTAACATTTTCCCTTTGCGGTCTCTATCTGGCTGGGCTTGCTTGACAGGTGTCTAGGCTTTCTTGCTTTTGTTAGTTTTTAGTGAATGCACTTCTGGTCTGGGGTTGATTCTTTAATCTCTTTTGTACAGATAGGTGGCTCTTTTTTTTTTTTCGAGCGGGGGAAGGAGAAGGGTAAGCATGTGAGTTGGCTGTGCTGAGATGGTGAAGGAACAAAAGCCGTTGTGTAGGGATGCGTTGGAATAGAGTTGTCGAATTTTTGTTAGATTACCCATCGTGTCCAGGACTGGCGAAGGTTGATATTCATTGGGTTGAACCTGATGCTCTTCAATTCCGCGTAAATCGGGCTTCAGTTCAGTATTCCGCCCATACCCTCCACTTGGCTTTGTGGTCCCCCGAGATGGGTTTGAGTTGTGGTGCCTTTCCTGGTTTCTCTACGTTCGTTCATAATTTTTTTGGCTATCATATTATACCACTGACTCTCGCTTTTTTCTATTTCTTTTCTCGTTTCCTTATTTATACCGCCAGAGGACTTGATCTAACATTGTGAGAGCATAGCACCGAGAAGACAAAATTCTTACCAAAAATCGTTATTTGTTCACGTCGTCGTCGTTTTGCTACTCGCGTCGTCGCTCGTGCACAGCCATCCAATATATTCATAGCCAGGAACACTCTGGCAGTCTTTGGTTTCAATACTGGATGATGAACACCATCTCTAATGATTGAGAAAAATCTTGTGATGGGGGAAAAGTTGTTCATTGCTGGGTTGACCTCTAAAGGTTGATGAGTGCCCCTCTCTCTCCATGCCACACTCCACCTCCCATATTCGCATGACTATACATCACCAAACCACTCCTTTCCCTCTCCTCACTCACTTCCACCTCCTCTTCCTATGTTCAAACTCCCCCGGAACGCTCTTGCTCCATAAAGCCATGTTCGAAAGCTAAACTCATTTGCGCTCTACGAAGAGGCGCATAATGACGCCTCGCTCCCCTGAAGTTTGTGTTGCTGCGGCTCACCTGCTACGTCCCATATGAACAAACGTTTAAATCATCCATTGCCGTCTGCATCTTGATTTTGTGACGATCACTTCTAGTGTCTACGATGACTTTAACGGATCTTTTAATTCGTAGGGGACGGGGTGTTACATGACGTCTAGGTGCAACGTTCTGCCTTATATGCTCCCATTGCTGACTAGCCCTCTCTAGCTCACACTGGTCACAAGAAGCCTTCCTGAACCACTTTCTCCATCACAATTTCTAGTTATACCCTTCAGATGCGAAAGCCAATAGCAATACGAAATGTTTGGACCACTAATAAGAACCAGATTCAACATTTCACGTGAATTGGAGTGTTGAGGGTAACAAATCCCACGCTGTTTGAATAACCCAACTAGTCGCCCCAAACTAAAAACACCATAAATCCAAGGTTTTACAGGCATTGGATATCAATCATTTCATTGAGTGCTTGCTATATACTATCAAATGCTACCTTAAGTATTGTCCCACATCCTCCCTCCTTCCCACATCTACCTTTTTGATATTACACATTCCACTATCTAACTTCCTTTTTCCTCTCCTTCCAACATTCTTACTCTAGGCGCCATGCCCCGCCCTCTCGCTCTCCAAGTCTTTCCCTTGGCTCAATTCAACAGAGCCACATGCATAGGCTCGCGGCAGAAGCAACGGATATTTAAAATGTGATAGCGCTCAGTAGAAGTGCAGAACTATCCTTCAAACGACATGAAACCAATTCCTGCATCAAGGTCTGTAAATCTCTCTGTATATTGTCCCTTCAAGTTCACGTGTTTAACTCCGTCCTAGGCAAAGGCTTGAAGATTTGGCAACTTAAGCGAGTCACGTGATGTTTTATTTAATTATGGCAAATATTCCCACATGTTTCCCCCCGCACCACCGCCAAGGTTATGGTTTTTTTTCTACCAAATGGTATTTCCTCTCCTATTGGTGTACAGAGGTGATGCATTTTTTGCACACGCTCCATCAGGCTGACAGAATTGTTCACGATGGTCCCCCACAGAGGCAATCATGAATCTCCGGAGATAATCCAAAAATTTATTTAACTTACTGTCCTGTGTGTACGTGTACAACGCCCCCCTTCGAAGCATACCGTCTCAGTGTACAGAGGATTGTCACTGACTCTAGCCGCTGTCTCAGATCATATCAGGAAAAGTAATGTTGGTGTGGCTGACATCTTTGAGCGACATTGGGGATCAACACGATGGGTAGATCAATCGAGAAGATCGCAGCCAGAATTTGCCTGTGATCAAACAATCGCGTTTGATGGACCCTTGCTATGTTTTATGTATTAGGTGGCTCCCGCTAGCCATGGACAACTGAAGTTTGTGATCAGCTCCGTCGCTGCTTGCACTTGCAACGTTCGCTGTTTATTTATCAATCAAGATTCACAAGTCATGTTTCGGATAACACAGAACTTGATAAAATGACCCTGCATGACCCTGCTGTGCCGCAGAATCAGGGCTTAGGACAAACTGCTGAAAATTCCCTTCCATGCATAGAAAGAGGCATTTCAAACAATTTCTCGAAGTTTGCGACACTAGTCCGCCCTGGTACGTGCGGGCGGGGCTGGCGCCCAGTATACGTGATGATATGTGTATGATACCCTACATTACCAAGCCTTGCCTGTCCGCGGACCGGTCCGAGGTGCCCTTCTGTTCTTTTCTGCCCAATGCTACAAAAATGAGGCCTCCAGTGTGATCAAACATTTCTGTGGGTTTGTTCCGCAGCAGCCAATCTGCAGGTGGAAGCATGCCGAGATCCAGTGAGGCGACCAGTGACCCATTTGCAGGTAAATGTTTACTTTTTTCTCTCTCCAAACTTACTAGTTTCGGTGATGTTATGTTCCAGGGTCGTACAACGACCGGGGCAAGAACTCACTATGAAATGGGGCAATCGTCATCTTGCTCAGATCAAATGTCTTGGAAGTTGAATTACCCTGATACATAGGTTACTTCTTTGAAAACACATTTCACATACTTCGGCCACCTTAACTACCTAGGTCACGCTTGCCAAGCCATGAATAAAATCGCAAAACTGAATATTTCTCTGCTTGCCTTTTTTCCATGATCTCATAGCAATTCGGATGGAAGTCATGCATTCGTTCTGTATGAGAATAACTTTTGATGTATCCCGCTATCAACTTCCGCGGTAAACTTCCTTGGATAAACAAGAACACCGATAGCTCGGGATTTGGTTGGCAAAACTACAAGATCATATATTAGTTACCTATATTCATGCTTGCTTGGCATGTATGTGCTCCATTTATAGACAGTGAACTGTCAAAAATTTACTTTGCATTCAATCAGCACCCTTCAAACCCGCAAATATCATATCATCCACCCTCAAGCTCAAGCTCAGTAAGCAGCATCTGGGGTTGCCTCGAGTCAGGTTCTCAATGCTGGGACAAATGCCTGCTCTGGATTTGCATTTGGATAATGGTGAACCTTTGTAATTAATTACCTTCTGATATTGATATCTTTGTTGAGCTGACTTCCCTGGGATTCATGTATTAATACTATGTGGGTAAGCATCAAAGCATCTGTTCCTACGGATTGTTTTTCAGCTCTCACTATTGTTGTTAATAGATTGAAAGGTGTACTAGAAATGCATGCATGCCGGCGATAATGCTCCTGATTAGTTACTCAGTACTAAAGACATATAGGTCTCTACAAGTATGTTACCCATCTAGCTATAGTCTCCGAGCCTGACGAACTAGTTACCCTCAAAGCCCGCTCCCAAATGGGTAGTTCCCACGTGGCCTCCGCATCCAAGCAAGTTGCAGCCTAGTGCCATCAGCTCTTGCTGATAGTGAGTTTCTTTTTTCTTTTTCCTTTTTCCTTTTTCCTTTTCTTTTTTTTTTCTTTTTTTTTTTTCCTTTTACTAATTTCCCTCAGCAAGTGGTTGATATATGCTTGCTTATTCTTCCGAATCGGTCTGACAAACAGAAATCTTTCTGTTCTAAATTTGTTCTAAAGAAAATTCCTGCAGATAGGTATGCAGCGTTGCACATGTCTGATATTATTCAGTGTTTTTTTTTCACTGCCGCCTTTTTTTACAGTAGAATCTGTCAAAAAAAAAATCCCTGTAGGTTAAGTAGTTTGCCGATTTCTTGTTGTTCACCCACCCCAAGTTGCATTGTTTAATTCCCCAAAGAGGGACCATATATCTTTGTCATATGCCCTAAGTGTTCGCCCTGAGCCAGCTGACAGCGGCGCTTATGTAGTACAAGTTAGCTATTAGTAAGGGCTCATGGACTCAATTGGTGTTGACCCAGCGATCCCCTGTAGGCATAGAGGGTTGGTGAGAATATGTGCTTCTTCAGGGCTGGAAACTGTGCTAGAGCAGGTGGTTTCTGTCCATGTCATGAGATGTATTTCCACTAGTCTAGTAGTTCTGGCATCAATTTAGTCACCCCCCAAAATAACAGTTAGTGAAATACTTTAAATCACGTTTTTTTCCCCACCCTCGGTTAAATCGAGTGGCGGCCACCCCATCCAGTTTGGCACAATATGCTCATGAACTGAGGATTCTAGCTGCAAGGGTATGAGTGACGAGAAGGAAAGAGCTCAGAGAAATATCAAATACAACTATTCAACACCACCCTATGTAAACATCTTGGCATCAAAATACATATCTAGGAAACATTGGTCGGCAAAACAGCAATTGAATGAATGTTTATGAATCGTAACCATATGCATTCAGAGCGCACTAAGAAAACCCCACATCTTTCAGTTGTTTGCAACAAAGTAATCCCTGTATCTTTTGTTTTGGGGATAAAAATACCCTTATCTCTGTCCTTGAGCCCGAGAACCTCATTTGCTCCCCACCCCAAAAATAAATTCCTTGGAGAAAATCCATATCACATGTCTGGGGGGCAAGAGCTAAGACCATAAAGACGGAGCTACTACTAAAGCTTAGATTATGAAAGCTATAACTGCTTTACATGCTGAGGGAAAATGGCCAGGAAATCAAGGGCTAGCCTCGATCTGCAGCAGGGAGTTGCAAGCAACCAGACTAGGAGTTGGCAAGTATGTAGTACAAGATGTATTTTGGCCCACACCCGCTACGGTAGGAGCCCACGATCAACAAAGCTGTGCTGGTGATTTATTACGCTTACGATAACTAAGGTTTGTTAAGGTTACACGAATAGTCCAGACCGCAGCTACATATATAAATTTGATTCCGGTGTTGATAGGTCATAAGATGTTCCGGGACCTGTCTAGGGTTTCAGACCTTGACCCTCCTCTTAGGGAACCGTAACCAGATTTCAATTGGGACTTAGATATCGTGAGATTAGTCTGGCTTCGCTAGATTGACCCGATTGGTTGCCTCTGCAATATCAGTACTTCAATTCCAAGAGCTCGGTAATTGCAATCCGGATAGCGTTAAATGTATTTCGAGTTATGTACTTTAAATCACAATATTGTTTCGTCAAACAAAGGACTCTATTCTTTCACACCTAGAGGTAGTCTGGTTACCTAGAGGATGCTCCCTTAGTTGAGTACAAATACAATCACATTTCATTTGCAAGGAGCCTAGCGCTTGCTAGTCTTGTTCAACAGACTAGCTTGTCTGTTAGTCTGGCTTGTCTGTACTTGTGCTAGTTCCCAAATAAAAAGAACGATATACATATATGTGTTATACCTAGATCTGCGATCTGTCACAGCCCCAGCAATGGCCCCAGGCTGTCTGGGAAAGCCTTCCGAACCATCAAGCAGCTACCGAAACCATGAGACTTACCGGTAGTCTTATGCAAATCTCCTCGTAATTACGTAAGTGAAGATTGTTGAGATCTTTCCCTGCTACGGAAATGGGACTGGCCCCAGCCGAGACAAAATTCCCACCCAGCAATCTGGTTCAAAGCATGTTACATTCTTCGATAAGCGTGTACCAGATGTTTGCAGTCGCCACAATGCCCAAGCACGAAGGGCTAGGGGTGGAACGCGTAGTGCACTAGGTTGGGGTTCACCAATCACAAAATAAGAGGCTACAAATCAATTGCCCTTTTGTTGAACTTTTGCAGAGTATGTATGGAAGACAGCGTGATGCATAATCGAGTGCAAGGAAATGGATGCGAGAATGGTTAGGGTGGTCGTACCGAGTACCACTCACCTGGATCCCTCGCGTGGTCTCATCCAATGTAGATTACCGACCCGTACTGTAGGACTTCACATGAATCTCTGCATGGCTGGACTCATATAGGATAACATCACCACGCAAGGTTCAGCCAGGGAGGTATACCCTAGTGCAGGGTGAACACGATCCAGGGTCGGGTGTTGTATTGTGCCACGGGGCTTTGTCCGTGGATAAGAGGGTGGAAAAGGATCGGGTTTCACTGTAATTGACCGAAAGAGGCAATCTAGTAGAGAACAGGGCATGGAGGTTATAAGCGTGTTTGCCACCGAGGAGTGATGTCTAATAACCATACTCTAGCGAGACGTGGAAGCGAGATGATAACCAGCAATAGCAGAATAGAATTAATTGATTCAAGCATTAAACTAATTGCGAGACAAATCTTGGCTTCTATTACTGTCTTGCTACCTGGTTACATTGCTACATACGTAACAATTAAGTTTGGCACTTGGGCGAACACAGTTATGAAGCCCACGGACTGTCTTGGGTTAAGGTGTACAGCATAAATATCCCTTGCAATTGCAGCCAAATGTGCTTCTATTTACTCTTGTGAGCACCTTCATAGAACATATTCCCCTAGTAGGGCATGGTAATCGTCCATTAAAAGCAATTCTACTTACCACCAGAGATTGGTGATGCTCATCCTGCAGAAGCTATTCTGGAAAGGTGGCAAAAATGGGCTGATATTGATCCTCATGAGTACGTCGCACCAAATACTTCGGGATTGGCAGATTTGTTCAAGCCTCCCGCCATCTGGCTCGGTAGGCTTTTTTGGGCGCGAGATGACAGCGCCTTCAAGCCCTGTGTACACCGTACAGCACAACTAAGGTATTCCAACCTACTCATAACTGCAAGATTACCCACCTCAACGAACACTGCTCGCCGTCCTGCCTCCAGAACTTTGCTTAGTCTGATTGCAATCTACCTAGTGGGTATTGCAAATTAAGTATTTCAAAACCCTGTCTAATTCATTCCACACCTTACAGCAACTACCTACAGTATTGGCCTATTGGTTCTTGTCCCAAGGTGGATGCTTCAAACAGATAAGAACTGATTTGTGTTTTCTCAATCATCTAGAGTCACCCACATGACGACTTTCTAATTTGGGAATTTAAAATAGAGACTGAACTCGAAGTTCCCACATCACATCGCTTCAGAATCTTGGATCATGATGGTATCATCACCGGTCGTAATCGGTTGCGGAATTTCACTCGTAAATCCTTTCAGGTGCTTTTGTTCTATTTCAGTGAATTAGCCCCATGTCGGGTTTGTGAGCCAGGTGAGTACTAACACAAAGATGTGCAGTTGGTTTTTATTGGTTCGTGGAAATCGAGGGGCCGGGGTAGACTAATATCTATTACAGGGCCCTCTCACGCGTGGACGCCTCCCGTGGTTTGGCTGACGGACATTCTCTACGTGTCCCAAAGAAGGCATAGTCATTGTGTCCACCCCCGCAGCACGCAAGCATTTTTGGCAAGGGTTCGACTGAGATTGCTTTTTAAATTGCTGCTGATGTCGATGGCCAAGGCTCCTACAGGGATATATCTATTGGTGAGGCAACTTTTTAGGTTATATGATCCTGACCAAGGCTCACCTTCGTAAATATTGCCTATACATTTCATATCAACATTGATATCAAGGAGTCGAAAGAACAAAAATAATGGTGCGAGCTCAGTTGATGGGTCAGGTTACTTGAAGCTGATGTTCTTCCATAGTCTGTTGTACGTGCGTATGCGTCGTATGCATCAGCCCAGAGTGTTGTGTTACACCGTGTGACATGCACATGTACATGAGCTGAAGACAACTTTTACCTCGCATTCCAACATGCTAAGCATCAGGTGCAGATTATGACCAATACGTATACGCTAATGTAAAAGACTGAAAAACTACCTAGGGAATAGTAGGTCTTGTTCAGTTGAACAACAGCGGTCTTTTCTCTAGGTCTTAAGTAAATGGTACATAAGTAACGATAACGAAATGACTGCAAAGTACCTAAGTACGCCCGTCGACACGAAAGGTGTAGGAGGTAATTGTCTGCGGGATCCAATTCCGTTGCCCTGGGCTCTACATCTTGTATTATATTCCTAATGTACTCAAAAGCCGACTACCATAAACAGCCGAACTAGCGTCTGAGTTGAACGACGTCGATGTGTGCTGTCTGCCGTGGCAATTCCCATGTTATTGACATCAATTCCGGTTTCTGAAAACTCGCAACTAGTAGCATGACATGTTTTCCCCTTAAACTATTACATCATGAGTTCTCGCGAGCTACGGTAGTAGCTTTGACTTGAAATTTAATCGTCCCAAGTGGGTGGTCACCTTAGCACGCTAGTTGCGGATCCTCTCTTTGTGGCCTGCCTGGGGCAAGGGTCTACCGCACTGGTCTTAGGTTGGGGGATCCTTCCATCTGTTTTGGCGACAATTTATGATCCAGGGCTGATTCAGGTGCAAGCAGGGAAAAAAAATTACCAAACCGGAGTGGAAAAAACAAAGGGGATTTATAAAAATACTTCTCTCTTATGGAATGGCAAGGGAATGTGACCTTTCCTCTTGCTAGATGGAAGCGCAAACTTGCATGCACTCAGACCGCGCGTATCCCATTGCCACTTTAAGGAGACGTGTGGTTAATTCCACGTGAGTGTCACGCTTGTATTGGTTGTGGTCACGGGCCTGTATTCATCAAAGAAATCTGCACGTATACCCGGAGAAATGACATTGATGGTTCAGCCTCAAACACACCAGCTGATCGGAGCTCCTTGCGAAGCCTTTGAGAGCAGATGTTACTACTCTCTACAAAATTCTATACCAGTATTGTATTCCCCATTTTAGTATAGCAGCTGGACTCGATATTGTCGAGGCGAACGAATCCTACTGGCGATGAATACGGCCATAAGTGTGTAAGGAGGAAGTATCGGGTAGGGTAGGAATGTTCCCGGAGATCCATGTCACGCAATTCCAGGCTTTGTTCTAAAATTCCCTGGAAACTGCCGCATCACTGGCACAGTCACCACGAAAGTGATCAGACCATCTTCAGGCAGACCTTCTGAAGGTCAGCTCAGCTGCTTAGTTTTGATTCACTACTCTGCATACCTCTGGCAGTTGCCCGCAGGTACCAGTACATGTGCGATGATACTGGTAGCCTAGAATACACCAGCGCAATATTTTATCATCCGTTGAACCCTCCCTGGTAGCTCGAGAACCTATAACAGAGTGGGTTATTGTCCATTCGCAATTCTCAATTCAGCTGTCCTGCCGATTTTCTATTTACGAGAAATATATGTAAAGTACTTTTGTATATATATACAACAATTGCCACAATTGGCGGCAGGCAGAACCGATATAATTATACGGGGCAATCATAGTCAGAACTTGCTGAATGCATGTAGGTCAAGTATTGCCCAAAACTACTTGGTAGCCATATACCCAACCTTTTACCAGCCCTGAATAATCTACAATGGGCAACGAGGTGTCAACAAGACTAAGCAACGAGCGAAGTGGTACCCGAATCGAGTGCGCATACTAGCCACCTGAGCTATCTTAAAGTAAATAAGAACTTTCGATGCATCAATTAATTGCTGAGAGGAGGTTCTAGGGGTGATTACAGTGTTCCTTTATGTCTCCTGTCTCATGTCTCGTGCCTCATGAGTTCCTCGACATCCTCAAGCGTCAATTTTGCGCCATTTCGTCAGCCTTTGACTGGCTCAGACAAATCGTGCATACAAATACCTTTGCATCCAGGTGGTCCCCCTGCAAGAGAAAAAAGATTTGCTCGCGCCCCTGCCTTCGCCTGCAGTTGGCCCAGGCCACTGGTGGACGTCTGCGCTAGGTGCATGTGCATGTGGTTCACCTTGCTCAGAGTCTATTTTGACCTAACCCCCAAAGTCGACAGCCTGCACGTTGCTTGCAGACCCGACAGCGCCCCTTTCGAGTTCGATCCGCCACCTTGGAACCAGCACAAGCTTGTTATATTAGCTTATGGGGGGTGTTGGAAGCAGGGTTTCTGATGCCTGATGCTTGCCTCGATGCTTGCGTCTCGACTTTCACCCCACCGGCAGCTCCTTCGAGCATTCGCTTCGGTGCTGGGCTGTTCCTGACATGCCACCACATAGCTTGTTCTCTATCAGGTGCCGTTTTCGGGATGGGCCACAGCCGCGGAGGGGGTGTGCGGTCCTCTTTGAATTGTGCTTGCTCGGTTCCAGCTACCAGCCAGTGTATTTGCTGGCACGGGCATAGCAGCTGTCTCGCTCGCCGCCCCATACCACTACCCAGTTTTTTTTCTTTCTGGTGTTTGCCATTCGCCTGGACTCGTTGTGCTTCTTGTACGTGTCGGCGATGGCCGTGGCATCTTTGCACTTGCCCCGTTCCGCACAGTAGCAGGTATCTGGGGATGGGCGGTTTCTGGTGCCATGCGTTAGCTAAACCGCCGGCAGTGGAGGCAATCACTTAACATGCAGTCTCCCCGCTATTCCCTCAGCTTTATTTTCTGCCTCTACCCCGGCCATTTCTTTGGACGGATCTCCACTGAATCACAGGCATCCCACACTCGATTGACTGGCAACCACCATCCCCACTATATCCCGAATTGATCTGTACTGGGATCTCCAGGTCATATCTCAATCATTGGTTCCCAATCGCACCTACATACAAGCCGGTTGCCGCTGGGTGACACTAAGGCGGTGCCTGGGGCCAGCTCCATCCCCTTCGCGGGGTCCAATTCGCAGGCAAGCTCTCTGACCTCTTCGCCCTTGCGCCCTTTTGCTCTCGTTGGGATTCCTGTCTCACAAAGTCCTAGCGTCCTTGCCTGGGTCGATACAAACAAAAAAAAAAGCCCAATTGCAAGCCGTCCCGCGCAGCCATCCTCTGCAATCCTACCTCTGATAGTTTGTGCGCTGCTAAGTGGGTGCCCTTCCCCCCCCCCTCCCCCCGTCCCTCTGTACCTGCAAGCGCATCAAGCCAGCCCGAGAGCTATCGCAATCCAGATCACCCCTACTTGGGTCCATCCCATCATCCCCTGGGTAATCCCCTTCTCCTCGGATCTACTCACGTATTCATATATAAGCATATATATATTCCGTGTCAAGCCATCTCCACCCTTCCGCTAGGTCGTATACCAACGAATTCATCCTCTACACATATTCCCTAGTCCGAAGGCTGGGTGTTGAAAGTTCTCTGCTCTAGAGCTGCCTGCCGGGTCCATATTTGCTTCTTGATCTTTTCGACGTATCACCATCGACATAAATCGAGCAGCCAGCCACTCGGCAGACTATCAGCGTGGGCGTCGATCGGACGGAACTAATACCGCCTTCCGACCTTTACATACGCCATATTTGCAATCAAAGGGCTTGCATTGGAATTCCTGCTAGATCCCAAAGACTGCTTCAACAAGGACCTCTTACGTGCCACCATTGCCTTGCTGCTCTCGCCAGGTATGTGAAACCTGACCCATGAGATTGTTGGACAGGCTGTCCAACTGCATTGCGGGCTGCAACTGACTTACCGTATACAGGCTCCATCTTAGCGGAAAGAGAAGTAAACTCAATAAATCTCCAGCAACATTGCTTCCAATCAAACAAGCTTCAGCTCAGGCTCGATACACTGAGTCCCTCGTTAAGGATATCAGCCCCCCACCGCTTTCACCACGGCTACTTTAGGTTATCAGTCTTTTTCGCGTGAAACCATCCCGAATTTACTTTTCTCCAACCCAGAGGTCTTCCATCCATCCCCGACCCTCAGCCTACCCTCGCTGGACCCATCCCAAAGCCAGCCTCAGTACTGGGGAGGGGGCTCCAGCGTAGGAGCTGCCCTAGCGCTAGCATCAGTCAATTCTCCCTCTCTATTTCCAGCTCCTAATTCCGAGACTGCAGTTTCTCGAGCTCTACCTACTCCGCCCAATACGGTTAATGATAGTGATTCCTCAAAATACCCGAGCAATATAATTCGCGAGGATATCTCCACAGTAGCGGGTACTTTAGCTTCAACATACTCAATGAATGCAACATCAGACCCAGCATCAGGAGCACCAATGGGTTCCGGAATAGCTTCTAGGAGACCTCGCTCTTCGTTGCCTGCCTTTCAGTTGCCGAACAATCGTGGGAGTTACGCATTAGGATCTGTTCTTACCCCACCTGCTGTCAATACTGGAGAACATACGAACCCATTGACTTCAATGGGTAGTAACACAGCTACCGCGGGGGGATTTACATCACCTCAAAACTATTGGACAGCTCCACCGGCAACACCAACTACATATGCATATGGGCCTACTTCGAACGCACCTCAATCCTACACATCCACAACGAATCTAGCCCAGGTTACCAGCCTTGGTTATCGAAACCCGTATTCCCCGGGAGGCAGCAGCTCGCTGAATCGCGCCAATAGTCGACCATCCAGTCCGACAACAAATAATTTAGTGGGTACTCAGAGCTATGAACCTTCGACACAGTTTACGGCACCATCTGGACTCCCATCATTGGCACAGGGCAATACGCAACACCAATACACTGGGGGGTACTCTGTCAGCAATAGTTCTTTGCATTCATCAATAAACCCCCAATCCCAAACATCCCACGACATGTACTCAACACACTCGTCGCTTCCTCTACCTACACCATCCCATTCATATTATTCACAAACGTCACACTTCACAAACTCTCCGAGTGCACAACATGCACTTTCCATGTCTAGCCAGGCACCATCGTCTATAGGTCGAGTTTTGACCTCTCCAGCATATCAACACCATCCCCCCATCCACCCCGCTCCTTCTCACGTTGGGCTGCAACGGTATCCACTTGCTCATATGGGGAGTATGCCGGTGCACTACCCTGGAATAATGGGTTTGCACTCGGGGATGCCCCAACAAGAGAGGCCATTTAAGTGCGACCAGTGCCCACAAAGCTTCAATCGTAACCACGACCTTAAGCGCCACAAGCGGATACATCTTGCTGTGAAACCTTTCCCCTGTGACAATTGTGAAAAGAGTTTTAGTCGTAAAGATGCACTGAAAGTAAGGCGGCCCCTCTCATTGGCGTTACGTAAACTAACAAATGTGACAGAGGCATCGCCTCGTCAAAGGTTGTGGAAAACTTGATCGGAGTGGCACTGGAGCAGGAGACAGCACTGCAGACTCTCCCAGATCGTCTAGGAATCCAGGATCACCAAATGGTTCCGGTCATACCCCAGTAGGTCATGTACCGCCCCGGGGCCTTAATGAAAGTTCGCCTACTAGATCAGTATAACAGATCGACACTGAGTAGGTTTTTTGTTGTGAAATGGTAGGATACCTATCCATAATTGATACATAATTGATCTTGTGTACTATATCTGTTAATATTTTCTTTTGATTTTCTCGGTATCATACTCCTGTTCTGGTTTGGGGTTTGCTACGATAATTAGGCTATGCTTTTTTTGTTCTTTCAGGGCTAAGTTAGTCTTTGGGTTTGGTCTTTAAAGGGATTGGAATGGGTTCTGGGGTGTAAAATGGTGTTGAAATTTTTCTGATGTCACTGTGCCTTTTTCCACATTTTTCCAACTCACTTCTCATTTATACAAATACACCATATTTGGGAGGCTGTATTCATTTCTTTAGTATTATAGTCGCGCATTGCTTATATTTTATCCGTTCCTTTATACCTCTACGAGGAGCTGTGCAACCAGACTACCTTTATACCTACCTACACCTTGGTTTTGGCACGTATTGCCTCTAGCCCAGTTGCGATTACAATGTTTACCGTTTCATGAATATATTCCCGTTTTCCAGACGTACGATCTATCTGTCTTGCATTACTGTTTAGTGGTTCAGTATATGCGTATGAGAGTCTACGTCCAAGTAAGTTTCGGGCTTTGCACCTGGCATTCGTCAACCTGTGAGGGCATCGTACGAAGTACGAATCATTCTGGGTTCGCGTCAAGAGCTGTGAATGTTTTTGACTGGAGTAGGTATCTATATTTCTAATCTGGTTTTATAATTCTCTTCTTCAGGTAGAATGCTGTGCATTTGTATTGTGAATATGATACATATCACGTGACTTTGGTGTGTGGTTCGCATTCCGTGCAACCAGAAGTATTCCGAACCCAGGCTATTATTCGATCGATAATATTCCACTTGGTGAAGTCAATAATCTCAGTTTGCATTAGCGTGGATGGATGCATACTACAGACTTTACGCGTCGGGCTCGAACAGGTGCATTCTGATTATATTCCCCTAGGTCCATAAAGTGTATATGGAGGTGGCTCTACAGTACTTACACGTTATGTAATATTCGTACTCTGACGCGCGGACCCGAGTATGCAGGCCTTTGTAAGCAAAGCAGCTATGTACTTGAGCATACTCAGTCTTGTATCCTTTACTACTTCGAATATATGAATGTATACATTGCGAGTCGTACCTGCTGATAGACGGGTGGTTCCGCCTTCCGGCCTGAAGCAACGTCTTTGCAGCGGTAGTCTGCTTACTTTACTGACTTTGAAAGTGGTAGCTGGTGTAGCAAAGATCACTTGGGCAATTTCCGTATTTCTCCTAAAATGCCTTTTGTTAAGCCTTTTTAGATTACAAAGCTGTGCTCTGGGTATCAATGTGTGTTTTACCATGACCACCGGGGTCGACCGTGGGGCTACCGTGGGGCTAATATGCTAATGAAGCCAATTGTTTGATTCGTATTACAAAGGACTCTCGATACAAGCATATCGTTCGGACCGGGGGAAGTATGCTTGTAACCAATATATGCTTATAGCAAGAGAAATTAAGTAATTATAGAATGAAGCTAGCTAGCGGTAGGAAAGGTTGCAGAATAGGCTTATGAATACAATACAAACAAGAAATAGCCAAATCAGAATGTCAAGGAGAGGGGGCACCAGAAAGTCAGTGATCCTGCGCTGAACATGCAGACGCCTGCGTTGAATTTCTAGAGTCTCAATACATTTTTTTCTCACGCTGTAGAACATCTTGAAGCTCCCTGACATTAGCTGTCCGTTCAGCTTGAACAGAAAAGAGGAGTAATCCTTCACAATGGGCGATAGTTGTTCTCGCTGTATGTGATTCTGTATACTGTTTCCGTCGTGGTCTGTGATTCTATATATTGTCTCCGGAGATGCAAATGTTGTGGGGTAATTTCTTATCGATAAGTGCCCATTTGTGGTTTAGTCTTCTCCAGCTACCAGTACAAGCATTGTACTGTAATTATGATGACTAAGCCAAAAAAAATAAGAATATTCTTGTATCCAAAATAAGCCTATTTACTATGTGGGACCGGCGAATGTATGCTTGTAACCAATATATACTTATATCTGGTATGCTTGTATCGAGAAACTTCTGTACATGTGTGAGTGCACTTGCAGTTGGCGTCAGATATATAGGTAGCATGCTAGGGGTTTGCATGCTCCATATGGTTGTGTCTTTACCATGAAGCTGGTTCATAGCTTGAGTTTGTGTTCGTTGATTAGTGGTGCTGGACTCTTATTTAGGAATAAGAATAGGAACATAATTTTGTGATCTGTCTGTGGGGATATTACAGTCATGAAAAATAATAACATACGCAGCTCCTCGAGTATGACATAAGGCCATGTGATACACCATACTGGGCTACAAAGTGGAGCTAAGTAGCTTAGGGCCAGGCTAAGCATGAACTGCTACTTACAGAGAGACCTACAGAAATCTTCATCTCCAATATGAGAGGCACTGCAACCAGGCATAGCTTCAACCTCGAGTGGAATACTGAGTGCTGTGAACCTGGCATTGCTGGGAGCCTCGCAGCCTCAATCTGATCAATATTACCCTCAATTCTTGTGATCACTGTTTGGGAAGACTGACATGTATCCTGGCTCTACCTCTCACTGAAATGGTAGTTTCCTCCAATTCTTACTGGAATCGCGGTGCATTCCTGAGCCGTTCTGCCCACCCATGAGCAACCGAGACTCGAGCATGATACTGCAGTCGGCAGCCAGCGGCCATTGCCAACGAGATAGATGCATGTACATGTCTATCGCTCGAGAATCGCGATCGGGATGTACCTGAGCTATTATAGTGCACTCGGGTGCTAAGATTTCGCTTGCCCGGGCTGGAAAGTAGCGAGAAATGGAAGTTGTCAATAGCAAGCAGTGTTTGTTGACACCTCCAACGACAACACCATCCATTGTTTATTTTCTCACTTACCTTCACCCTCGTCCCCTTCTCTTTGCTCTGGCGTAGGAACACCTCAACAAACAATAGATCCTGAAGTGTCCCTCGCCTGAAGTCAAAGAATCGCAAATATAACGCCAATCTTTCTGCATTTCGATAAATCGGAATACCAAAACTGTTGGCACTTTCCTGGCACATACCTTCATTCAGGCGTCCTCGTACGGAATTGACATTTCTACCTTCCGGTTTCCACCTATTCATTGGACATACGGTGCATCCAATTGTGAAGAAGGCCTCAGGAGTATAGAGACTCACTACTGTAGGGCTCGACTCTTTTCCGTTTTCAAACTTCGAAGGTTGTTGTGATCCGATATTTGACTTTGATGGCTAATTTTTACACACAGCGTTCATACTTCAAAATGTCCAAACATCCAAGGATTGAACAAAATCAACGCCGGCAGTCATCTACTACCAGTACTCCCCGTCGAGCCCTCCAAGAGCTCTCAACAAATATCTGTTATTCTTCCTCCCCAGACCTTCCTCGAGGTCTTGACTTCATCTCCTTCGAAGATTACCCCGAATCCTCGTTGTCTCTGGGTTTGGATATTGGCTTTATGTCCGATGAAGAGCCCCAGGGAGAGGACTGCTCATGCGAGAATTCTAGTGCTCTAGAACACTCTGAATATCGTCGTCTAGCGAATGCAGAAGGAAGAGATTCGAGGTTATTTGACGATGAATATATCATTCCACCCCCTCTAAGTGACGATTACACAGACATGCCCATTGAACTAAATCAACATAAGCTGAAGAATCATGTTGGCCCTTGGGAGATGGGTGAGACTCTTGGATCTGGTGCCACTGGAAGAGTCCGACTTTGCAGGCACCGATCGGACCACAGGCTTGGAGCGGTCAAAGTCATGTCGAAACAGCGTGTCGAAGAGACAGGAATGGCAAGCGGATTGGGAAAGCCTAAGCAAAAGTGGACGAACTCGATGGAGCGAGAGGTGATCATTATGAAAATGGTTCGGCATCCAAACGTTGTGCGAATGTATGATGTTTGGGAGGGCAGCCATGAATTGTGAGTTCGGCCTTGCGCCTACCTTTAGTTACATTCGAATTTAAGGCAGTTTTTTTTTTTTTTTTTTTTTTTTGCGGGTCTGACGCGTGAAATTAGGTATCTGGTGCTCGAATATGTCGATGGGGGTGACCTCTTTGACTATATGATCAAACATGGAAGCCTTTCTGAACCAGTAGCTATGGGAATTTTTGTTCAAATTCTGAAGGGTGTGGAATACTGCCATCATTTCAATATTTGTCACCGCGACTTGAAGCTGGAGAATATCCTACTCGATCAAAATAGTAGAGTCAAGGTTGCCGATTTCGGGTTTGCTGCTCTCCAGCCCCCTGGATGGAAGCTCGCACGTTCCTGCGGAACACCACATTATGCTGCTCCAGAGGTGATAGCTGGTGGTAAATATAATGGCCCACCTGCAGATATTTGGTCGTGTGGCATTATTCTATTTGCGCTGCTTAATGGCCACGTTCCCTTCGATGATGATGACCCAATGATGATTCTAGAGAAGGTTAAGATAGGCCAGTACATCATGCCGATGCACATGAGCCCAGAGGCACAAGATCTTGTTCATCGAATTCTGAATGTCAATCCTGAAGAAAGAATCACAATGAAGGAAATCTTGAAACACCCACTATTAACTCTGTATTCGGATGAGGAGGATTTTGCCGAAAGAAAAAGACAATCGAGCTTTAGAACAGTGGCACGACCGGTAGAATGCGCCGAAGAAATTGACAGAACGATATTGGAAAGCATGGGAAGCCTCTGGCCCTACGCAAAAGATCTGGAGATGATTAAGGCAGCTTTATTGAGTTCTGAGTGAGTAGAAATTAATCCCTTTTTGTGTGACTTTGCGGCCCGAGCCACCCACGCGGGACTCGCATCGGCCATCTCTTTCCGGTGAACACGTCCGTGCACATCATCACTTTGGGGCGCGGCCCAGCACGCGCACTGCTAATTTGCAATTCATAATCAAAAGCTAATGTTTATTAGACCCAATCAAGAAAAGGTCTTCTATGCCCTCCTAGAACGATATAAAGATGACTCTGCAAAGTATTATCTCGATGGGAAGCATGTTTCACAACCAAATGCTTCTAAGAGGCTACTTTCGAATAAAAGCGGCAAATCACTCAGAAGCAAGACTGGTAGTACACGCTCTGGTGCGCAGAGCAGGGCGTCCAATAAACGTGCAGAGAGTGGAAAATATATATCTCTGCAACGGCTACATCAGATCCAAGAGCGCGAAGAAAGTCAAGGAACATGGGTTAACACTACTGAGAGGGCCATTTCTGAGGAAAGTGAGGATAAAAACTTGCAAGATTATCATTGTGCCCTCAAGGATATTCTTGAAATTAAATACAAAAGCAATTTAATGAGGGAAGATCACCATGAGTTTCATGAAGATGATGAGGATATTCTTTACGAACCTAAAGACAAAGTCCCATCTCTAAAGGAACCTCCACAAAGAGACCAGCAAAGGAAGAAGAGCAGGCCGAAGAGCTGGGTTTCGGCTGCATCTCACAGACGAAGCGTTGTCTTTAACCATAAAGGCTCAAGCAGGACCGACAGATTTGACATTGAGCAAATAGCTAATAGCTCTAACCAAGAAAGTCTACCTACCAGGGCCTCAACTCCAGATAGCTCCCCAGAGAGAATACTCATGGGGCGTAAGGAAGGTATGAAAGCAAGGGGAAGGAAGCGCTCTTCTATCGGTAGCTCATATTCTGGCGCTGTGACCGGTATCGCAACAGTGATTCCGGTTCGAAGACGGCCCATCATACGGACAGAAGGTGGAGACGTTCGACGCAGATCCATACTGCCAATGGAGGATGAAGACGTTCGAAAAGTGAGTAGAGAGTTTTCGGACATTTGTGAGGCGGCTTTCAGAACAAGCTCTACCATCCTGCCACGCACGCTACCGTCATCTGCAGTATTCAATGATACTGTAATAGATTTGGAGCTGTCTCGGTTAACGTTCATACCTGGCAACAATACTGCTCCAATAGCTCAGGAGAGCCTTCATAAGGACGTAGGGTTACCTCTAACGTATTCATGTGCTTCAGACTTCGATGTCCCCATACGGACTCTGGAGAAAGACAGTGATCTCGGTGCTGTTATTGCTGATCTGGATGAGCAGATAATGAGGTGTGGTAGCGAAGCTGTCAATAATACCCATCCAGTGAAGCATAAATGGCGAGCTGTCTCAGATTCTATGCCGCGTGTTGGCAGTGAACGGGAGGAAAGGAGAGCTGCCTCGGCACCTACTCGTCCGACCCAAGGGCAAAACCACGGGCATCGTGCAGTTACTCAAAACTTTCAATTTGGTAACGCTGGCAGTACCCCTAATACCCGAAACTTTTCTGTTAGGACTGAGTCTGGTGTTCTTGATCTACCGTACATATCACCTCGAGGAAGACCGTTGGACAAAGGGACCAAAGCCAGAGGTAAACACCCTGAATCAACCTATTCCGACACAGACCGGGAAAACCATAGAACAAACTGCTCGAGTAGTCTGTATGTCGAGCGTCACCGACAAGAAGTTGCCAGACTTGGTGGATCTAAAAATGGCTACAGCCCCGCAGAAGAGAATCACAATGGTAATGGTGCAAGTGATACCAATATTCCAAAGAAACGGACCATTTTCAGCAAGCTTTTTGATACTAAATTCGGGACGGCCCGAGCCCCCGAACTACTTTCCAGTAAGGTAAAGACATCAGGATTCTGGTCAACTATAGGTAGTAAGATTGGGGCTACTGCCGCAAGGCCTACACAAGAATGTCAACCTGTTAGTGGTAGTAAGTTCTTTCGGTTGTGGAATCGTGAATATAAAAAGGAGATGGACAATGGTGGGTTTCACTCTGTCATTGTTCAGAACAATGAGTGCTAATGCAATTCTTTTATGCAGCAGCTCGGCCAGTCCCTCCATTATTGGACTGTCAAGTTTCAGATGAAAAGGATATGCCCATGGAGCATGTTCAGTACGTGAAACCAGAATGGTTCAAGCGTGCCTTGAACCTCAAGCCAGCAAGTTTCATCCTTTGCTTCAAGTCTTGTGCTCTTGTTACCCATCGAAAGATATTAGATATACTTGAAGAGTGGCAGTGGAAGGACTTAGGAGTGAGGGACATAAAGGCCAATAAACACCAAGGCTTAATTACGGCGAGAGTTTCAAGACGCAATGGTGAGTTTGACTTTGCTGAAGATCTAGCTAGGGCAATAACTGAACCAACTAATCACATTACTAGCTATCAATACCCGACCGGTCTCATTCATCATACAAATTCGCTCGTATAAGGGCAGTGGGACAAATGGAAAAAGCGTAGTGAGAATTTTACAACAGAAAGGAGCAGCGAGCTCTTTAAGGAGGCTGACACACGAAATCACCAAAATCTGCAGACGTGGGGGGTTAATGGTAGACGATGCGTTGGAAATAATCGACATGGAACGCACTTTTGACTTATAAGCGGCATAGTTTCAAGTAATTGGACTATTGTACTGCTGGTCTTGGTGGGCCATGCTACAAAGTTGCTTCGGGTTGACTGTCAGGGCCGCAGCCTTTACTTTCGTTTCATTCTTAATGTTGGGGAGATAATGATGTAACTTTCCAGGAGACCAGAGGAACAGTGTGCATATACTTGAGCCTAATGGGTCGCTCCTTTGGATCTTTGGTTACGTCTGGGGCCCCCCTGGCTTTTTTGGCTTGAGTCATCACTTCTCATCACGCATGATATCATTTGCTACATTCTTGCCCATGAGCTTTGTTTTAATATCTTGTGGTTTCTTAGACCTAGCAAGGCCAACTATAGCTGATACGGTTGCGTTTTCTACCAATGAGAGGTACATGTCATGTTTGTTTTGTGCATGAGAGACTAGGAGTTTTACAATTGAACAATATCTTTGCAACTAATATTCCATGGACATACACGTAGTCAGTATTGCTTGACGGTACTCTTATCTTCTTCTTCGAAATTTCAGCTGCGGTGAATTCGATGTGCCCTTCACCTGCGCAAAGTATAAGCTAGCAGCACGCACACAATTTGTTTCAAGTATGTGAACTCGCTGGCCCTATACGTGTCCATCAAATTTGAGACCAATTTGCACAACAGAGGAAAAAGTGCAAGTCGCAACTGCAACTGCCCGGTGACATGTAAACAGGATGCTTGTAGAAAACAAACCATCTTGGTTGCTTACGCTCGTCAACTGGCATGAGGAGACTACAGATATCCCGCATCACCTACTTGCCAACGAGGACCACGCACGGTATGTACCCCGCCGGGCATGTCCCACCCAAGCACAACAAAAACCACCACCACCACCACACCATTGCATGACGCAGTGAACGTAGTAGTTTACTTTTCACCCAAATAGGGTTCTAATGATGCCCGCCCCCGTTCGTCGATGAATCAGTTCCCCAACCAATCTTTGCTGTGCCACTGTGCCACTGAACCCCTCTCATTTTCATTCCCACCCCCCCAAAAGCCCCCTTCTCCTCCTGCACCACCTCCTTCCTCCCAAGGCGCAATTTATAAAAAATAAAAATAAAAAGAGAGTAAAAGGATACGCGTATTAAAGACCTACAGTAATGCATGCAAACTGAAGGGGCTCTTACCCCCCCACCACCCCCCCCCCCTTCTTTCCCCCCCTCCTCTTCCTCTTTTCTTACCTCCTCGATAAGGAAGGTAACCTAAACCTCGCCCCACCCGCCTCATGCGAGATTTTAATATTAGACACACACACACACACACACACAAAAAAAAAAAACACACACACACCCACCCCACAAAAAAAAAAAAAAAAACTAAGCAACTTTGCAAACTTTTGCGAAATTCACCTCTTTTTCCCTCAGGTCCCAAGGGAAAGAAAAAAGGCATTAGCTGGATATTTCCTACTTTCAAATAGTTACATCATACTTGATTGTTGGATGTACGGGTGTGTGTGTGTTGTGTGTGTTCCCCTTCCCCCCCCTCAGTCCCCAGTCTTTTTGCTATTTGCGATCTCTCTCTCTCTTTCTCAATCTCTCTCTTCTTACTCACTCACTCACTCACTCACTCACTCACTCACTCACTCACTCACTCTCTCACTCACTCACTCTCTCACTCTCTCACTCTCTCACACCCTCTCTCCCCTGTTGCTCAAAATTTCCCAGTAAAATTTCGTATACGGCTATCCCCGGCCACAGCTCACTAGTCTTTTCACTAGGGGTGCAAACTGAAAGATTACCTGATTGAGTAGTAGATCCCGCCCCCCCCCCCCCCAATCCTCACCCTCCGAACCCCCAACACTCGTATCAAATGGCTTTTTAAGAAAAAAAAACCCCCTTGCAAGCAACTCCACCACTACTTACTTAAAGCAGAAGTAATATTTGAACGTGCGTGCATGTGCCTGCGGAGAATCAGCGTATTTTGACCCTCAGCATCATATGCTTTTCATGCATGGTTGGAATACTGAAAATTCGCAATGAGAAATTAAACGAACATCTGACGAAATGGCTGCTGCTAATAACGGGTGAGGCTTTGAACATCTGGTCCTTTTTACACCGGGCGTGGCTTCAGGCTAATCTACTGAAGACCCTTTCCGTGCAGGTTGACGCTAGGAAGGTTAGTTCAGACAGGCCTGAGCAGCTCTTTGAATTATTGAAGTCATAAGAAGATGATGGGTCATTAGTGAGCCTCAACTTCTATGAATAGCACTAACCTTGCACTTGCTCAGGGTAAGGCTGCATTTTAGTACAATGGTATTGCTTAACTATGGTGAATCCTTGTAGTTAGTTTCACTACGCTGACTACCAAAGTGACTTGCCGTTTCTTGATTCAAAGATGGAGTTGTATTTAATATTAACAATTCAGTGAAGTAGACTACTAAGAACTGAAATAACCTCAGAGGACTGGCAGTGGAAAGGAGATATATTGCAGGCTTTGAAATCTAAGGATCATCAAAATTGGCAATGCATCAACAATTCTCATGTAACAGCTTGACAGCAATTGTTCCCACTAGAGCAGATAATGCGTCCCTGGATTTAGAAGAATCCCCACTCCAGACCTTCCCACCAATATCCCAAAATAGCTACAATTAAGCCTGACGCGCTCCAAAGAAAGAAGCATAAGTGCCAGCACACCCACACCTAAAGAGCTATTACCCTGCCTTTTTCTCCGTAAAAGTTTGAGTGGTGCAAGAATTGTGAAAACCCAAGTGAAGAAAAATATATGAACACTCATCTGCGCGTGGTAATGTGTTCTGTTTTAATCCATTGCACGTGTGTTCTAGATTAGGCGCCGAGCGTAACGTACAGGGAGTAACCACATCCGAAATTCCTCGCCCTCGCACAGATTATCCACCGGTCCGTCCCGTTCCCGTACCCGTCAGTAGGCTAGCTCGTTTCAGGATATCAGACCGCGCACAGATGCGAAGTAGTGTCCCCCTCACATGCTAGCTAACGGATTTGAGCCTGAAAGAAGGATGTCAGCCCTTAGCGAAAGTCGAATAGGATGTGATATGTCGTCTCCATAATTCAAGCCGACTTTTCTGCAGCTCAGTTAGCCTTTTTTTTCGCCTGTATTTGTAGTGCATATTATAAGCTGATAAGTGAACGGACCTGCGATATCGACCATAGAGCTGGAATATATGAACGCGTTCATGGCTGCCCACATCATGCAGGAAGATGGTCCAATAAAGTGAGGAAGTGTGCTCAGATTAAGCATTGAAAAATCAACCGTTGGATCCCAAACACTTGTAAGTCATCACAGAAGCCTGCGTGTTCATCAGACAGTGGTGATCACTCTCACCCTCGGGCATCAGGTCTCGTGGTTCTATGGGTCCCGCTATCCTTGGCCCTCAACACTTCACGTCTCTAACAGATGCATAACCTGTACCAGATTCGGGCACCAGTAAACGAAAGTAGACTGCGTTCGGCCAGCTACTATCGTTTAAAGTATATAAGTGGCAGAGAAGCTATAGTCGAATAGCTGACAAAGGGCTCCCCATTCTTCGAATCTCGATATGTCGATGTGTGCACAACTTACCTATACATGGCACTCGCTCCTTCAATCTATTTTTGCGAGATGCGGTCAGCCTTGACGCCTGGAAATTTGGACCCCATGAATGAAAGAATGTGCTTTAGACCATCAGGCATGTGAACTATCTTTGTCAGCTCTTGATGAAATATCATATAGACTTTGATGGATGGACTTAACGATATAATATTTTGGTACGGTTTCTAGCCGATGCTTTAAATGCTTTTATGTCCTCCAATAGGCTTTGGTATGAAATAGTGAGGACTCAATTTTGCGCAGTAATGCTATAACATTCTCGGACGCTGACCACAGGCTCTGCATGCATAACATTTATACCTTCTGAACTATGATCTGATCGCCTCGGCGGTGTTCCCCAGATAAGGCTCAAATTTTTGTGGTGGGATGGGAGATTTGGGGATCATAACCCAGGTTGCATTGGCTGTGTTATCGTGATATTCTACGACAACGTATCAAAAAAGTGGTGTGATCTTGCGAGGGAGTCATTCTTTGATGAGAGGCCCTGCAATCAGACTAGGGTAAATCTGTCAGTGATAACGATCTGTGCAGTCGAGTCGTGTTGTAAACTGTAAGTCTCGGGTCTTTGAACTGATCATTACCGGTGGTAATTTTGATGCAGCAAAAGATTACAGCATCATGTTGTAACGTCTTTGGTGCCCGTGGTGCCCATGGTGCCCCACGAACATGCAATCGTTGCATGTTTTTTTCGATTCTGCCTCTGTACGATGGATCGATATGAGAACGGTATGGCCCAATCTCTTCCAACGCATGATACTTTAACAGGTATATATCACTTGATGCTTTGGATTCGCCGACCCATAACAGCAATCGCGCGCCTGCCAGGTGTTACCCGTATGCGTCTCAACTGCGCCGGCAGGGACGATCTGAGCCAACACAGGTGTTTTCTAATGTCAGCCCCTGCGAGAGTGACTGGATGCCCTCAGACACCGAGAGATTGGCTTGCCAGTTAGGAGCTCCTAAGCTGGCTTTATCAACAGAAGGACTTGAGACTTTGATACGAGAAAAATTATTAAATGCAAAGGGGAATACTTAGCATGGATGTGGCACCACTACAAGTCAATCTCTCTTGCAGAGATATAGACTTAGCTGCCGAGAACCAACAGTATGAAATGTGTGGGATAGAGCACAAATTGGGCACAATCATGATTGGTCTATGAAGGGTAGCACGACTGAAATTCCTTGGCTGGCATTCCCATTCTGGGGCATCCTCGTGGTCCGTTTCATAGTGTACAAAGGTAAAAATGTGGGAAAAAAAGCCACCAGCAGGAGGGTTCGCTAATTATTTTAGTACTGTAGCCCAAGTACATTCCCGTATCCCGTATGCCGTACGGTAAGTTTCGTGCTCCTAAGGTAGATGCCTCGATCCGACCCTAGCACCTGCATGTGAGGAGATGGGAAGAAGGCAGGAATGCCCGAGTTTACCGCTTCCGAGCACACTCGAAAAGTGTTGACGGGCGAGGGGTTTGATAGGCAACCGGGAGGAGGGCTGCATTTAAGCCTGGCTCGCTGGCCCTAAAGTGTGTCGAACCAGGTGTGAAACACAGGAAGGAAACAAAATAGTGTACATGGGGGAGAAACCGCTACAGCCGCTAGATACTCTACTATATGGCCGTTCGGGTGGTGAATGGGGAGAGGCTTTCGAGAACGAGTCTTTACCAAGAAGACTGGGCGAGTGCCTGAGGGAATACGTTGGGTTTGGGCTGGGCTGTACACCATCGAACAGTGGCGTGCGAGTCTAAATAAAAACCAATACAGCCAGCCTTACTCACTAGTAACAGAGACTAACTGAACACCGACTGAAGTGTCACTGTTGACCTGTTTGCTCTATGGACATGGCAGTGGGATTCCCAATCTCCCCTACCTGCAGAAAAATACTCGTTGCTCAATCGTACCACAAAGCATACTACACCGCTGAAAGTAAATGTTCAGATGATCCTACTAAAAGCATGTAGTCACTCCGGTCTTGCCACACCTGACAGAAGCAACGTCAGCTATCTATCCGGGCCATATTGACAGCAACTGTTCGTTGGCATGTGTATATCTACATACATGTGTGTGTGTTGTCGACAAGCTACTGGCTACAACCGGGTCAAAGTGGGTTGCGAAACCGTCACACTATCTTTTCGAGTCATCCTCCCCTGCCGGCGCCCCATTGTCTTCGTGACTTGAGGCCTAAACTCTGTGAGAAGGGGGGATTATGAAAATGCAGACAGCGGTGCAAAAGGGCCATTGCTGGAGATGATCGGGTACGGTTAACGGAGATCCCGCCCAAAATCGGAACTAATGTAGCAGAGTGGGGAATAGAGTGTGCATTGACATGAGGTGCAGCCCGTGGAAAAGTTGTTTATCCCGGTTTTGTTTCGTGCTAGTCGCACCTAAGCCCTTGAGCCGAAACACCTCACCGACCTGGGAACAAGAGTAGCTAGTTCGGTGGAGGCTAATCCGGAAAACAATAGTTCAGACTGACCTCCACTTAGTAAGGTGCTAAAAGAGGGGTTGATTCGTATGGAACTTTCCACAAGAAAATAAGCAGTCTTGCTACCTCTGATATCCAGCAGACTTTCTCATGGGCAATGGCGGTTTCATGCATTGCCAGTCGTTGTTTAGCAAACAGAGCAGCCAGATGAATCACATCAAGCCATACCTAAAAGACAAAGCAGAAATAACATCTGGTAAATCTGCGGGTATCATTGTTCAAACAGAGGTATGTAGGTAGGTATGAGAGGAGAGTGATATCACCTATGGCAGCATGGCTAGCAAGGCCTCGCTGTCTGAGTATTCAAAGTCCTGCATTTCTCTGTGCTTTGCTGTGTATCTTATCAAATGTCGAAAAAACGACATCCAACAGCTAGCCCAGTATATGCTACTCATAATTTGCTAGCTCACATCTGACAGCTGGGGAAGCGGAGGGAAGGCAAGAGCCGGCTGAGAGTAGCCTCGTATAAACCAATCTTAATATATTTGTAGAGTTCGTGACCTCGCAACTCCCCTCATAGACAACAGACTGGTTACTACGAGGCTAGGCTGAGAGCCAGAAAGCATAGCAGAAGGGTCGACAGTAGGGTTAGTGCAACGAACCCCTAGTGCCACTCCTGAGAGCACTGAATAGTAATGCATGCAGCTCGGCCAGTACATGTCAACGGAGAGGCCTCGGTTCAGGTATAAGGCAGCTAGAGGTGACAGCATAGGTGACAGTTGTGGAGGGTAGGGTGAGGGCAAACGAGTAATTCATTCGCATGAGGGTGGGAGCAGTAAATCTCAAGAGAAATGATGAATTGAGAGGCACAGGCTGTAGGTGTAGACGTTTCTTTTCCGATTGTATTTGATCCAGAACAAACCGGATGACCACACGCGCAACGCTGACTGTAGTCTGCTGAAATAGGCTATGCTAGTGAGTACTTCGAACACAAAACAAAATGAAGGGATGATATAGAACCAGTCGAGCAAGAGATTGTAGAACTGAACGAGTAACAAGACCATTCCAAACCTGCATGTAATTTGATTCTGTCAAAGATACTACAATCTTGTCGAAATGATGTCTGTGTGTCGAGCAACAGTTTGGTCTCTAAAACAGAGATAAGTTGGATGGGAAAAAAAGAGAAAAGATGCATATGGTAGACGCAAGTAAAAAATAAAGGGACATGCAACCAACCAGCCAACCAGCCAACCAACCAACCAACCAACCAGCCTGCTAACCAACCGGGGGGGGAAGGAAAAAACCAAACAAAAGCCTCCATGGTATTATTTTTTGCATAACTCGGGTAAACTAAACCAAAAGAAAAATCTCCGTCTCCAGTAGTCGACCCCTCGAAAACCAGGTCTATTGTTGTCTTTGCATTGAAAACATCTCTTCATCTCTCGTGATAGTATGAATAGTTAAAAGAAACAGTCACCCAGCATGCTACCTCCCAACCTAATTCATTTTGAAATCAATAAATAACGTAAGCCAAAAAATTCACAATTTAGAAATGAAGGTAGGAAAATTCAAATGAAATTGAGGAGCCAGAATGAGAGTAAAAGAATTGAATAGTTCAACATATCGTCTGATGACAGCAATGGAGCTCAGAGTTCCACATATCTCCGTGGAGCATAGATAGGGTAGAGTAGGATAAAGTCGAAAAACCCTCACAATCCCCTTTTCAATTGGTTCAACATCTCATGGTCATGAGCGGACCGCTGCGTACCTGCTGGTGTATCAAGGACATTTTGCAGCCCCATGCGCAGCGAAGGCGTTTGACCTGAAGTTCCAATGGTGGGTCCAGTAGATTCAGGTCTTTGAGGCCCTGACCACATCGATGGATGAATGCTAGGATGAGGGGAAATGCTCGCGGGGCGTTCTACAAATGGTGGTGGTGGCGGTGGTGGTGGTGGTGATGAACGTCTACCTGGCCCAGGCGGACCAGGCTGATAAAACGTGCTCGGCGCTGATTCTCCATACCCAAAAGTAGGATTGGAGCTAGAGGTAGGAGCGGGGGAAAATCCCCTTGGCGGGGGAAGAATCGGGGGCGAGTTAGGTTGATCTTGACGATTCCAGCTCGGATAATCACCCTGGGAGCTTCTTCTAGGCAATGGAGGTAGCATTGAATGTACATCTGAGGCCGGTCTGCCGTCCCTAGATTCGCCAAATGGGCCCTGGTCAAATTCAAATGGGCCAGGGCTCGAGGAGCGGGCATATCCATGTCCAGGTAACTGATAATCACTCGGTGGAGGGGGCTGGACGCTCAACGGTTGGCCATGAGCGCCATACAGTTGTACGCCAACTGGCGAAAACTCTGGGCGACCGCCTCTACCAGGTACTTGTCTCATCTGCGGATACTGTGTATGGGCAGGTACGAACGCCTGCGTCTGCGATGATACGGGAGTGAAGATGCATTCTTGGTTGAATCGTTGACAATTGCTGCATCTTCCGTCTTGAGAGGATTCGAACCCGGAGCATCGAATCTATTACAGTCAGTATTGCAAAGTAGTAAACCAGAACGCCAATTTCTCACCTTTCGTCGTCGACAATAACGACACGCAATTGCGGTCCTCTGCCGTGGTGCAGGTTGTGTAAATGACATATGCTGATGTTGGATCCGGCTGTATGGATCCTGCGCCGGCATCACCTGAGGCGGGAGGCGATACGAATCGGGATTAGCCATGCTGGGGCCCATTGGATGAGGTTCTGCTTTGGGAAGTGGCAAGCCTTGAGATTCGGCCAGGTGTGGAGACGATGGCCTTTGGGAATGCGAATGCAATGGAGAGGGTTGATTGCGATGGTCCTAAAAGCAGTTGCACAGTTCAGTATCTTCAGTCTGGCCGCCCACTACTAATAATGAAGGCCAATTTGCCCCCTGCAGAAGGTATAACGGCAACATACGGATGGGGTTTTGGGAGTGGGAGTAGAGGGGGGGTAACGGGAACACCAACCTCTTCTCTCTGAGGGTACCTAGTGTAAGCGTGCTCCCGGGAGCTATAGCGATTATCTTCCCGGGAAGGATGTCGGTTTCCGTCCTCTCTGCCAGTGAAGCCGTTCGGTGGTTGCTCTCCACGAGCAGAATGGTAGAGATGATCCAATGGGGGAGGATATGCGCCACCTTCAATTGGAGGATACCTACTTCGATCACTACCTTCTTCCTGTTGCCACGGCTGGGGAGGGCTGGTATTCGATGGGTACATAGGTTATTATAAAGGCTTCACGGGGAAAAGGGTAGGTGAGATGCTTATGCGAGATCACACGACCAGTATTCGGATGCGATGTGATGACGAGACCTGGGTAAAAGTAATTTGCTTAATTGTCGAGTGGAGGAAGGATACACAAACCTGGGTGGTGGTGGGTGTATCTGCCGGTTCAAAATTCTGAGAGTATTGGACCCAGGTAATTGGGAATGAGGAGATCTATAACACAGGCGGGGAAGGCGAGATGCAGGCCCGGTTGCAGGTACCAGATCGTTTCCCGCTGAGACGATCTGAATCTAGTCTGACAAGTGCGAAGAGGGCTTTTTTCCTTTTTCCTTTTTTTTATTTTCTGCCTCGTAACACGGATGCTGATGGATGGCTTGGTTCCGAGATGACGAAGGGGCTCGAGAAAATAAACGGAAGAAGAGAGGGGTTCGGTCGGGGAGAGAGAGGGAGCGGACGCTATAGAATGCTAAAGCCCCCGCCGCGCGTGATTATAACCTTTCCAAAGCCCTGGTACCGCAAACCGCAACTACGCAGCAGGAAGCCCAGGGGTTCAGAAAATCTAAGTGGGGCTTCGAGTGCTAGCACGTTTTCGCTATCCTCCCGTCTAACACAACGACTGGACGGTGCCTGGGGCTCTTGTGTGTATTTCCTTTCCGCTGGAGAGGTAAACCCCTTCTTTCAGATTGCCAGTCAAAACGTATCCTCGGGTTGCAAAGGCTGCAAAACAGAGGCAGTTGTCCTTGCTGGGATGCTGGGTGGGTGGGTGTGTGGGTTGGGTTTTCGAAGGGTGTGGGGAGGGGGGGGTAGGGGAAGGGGAGGGGAAGGGATGTCAGGCTGGCTGATCTGCTAGGAGTGCTGAAGTGGTTTGCATGCGTGGAGCAGGTGATTGGTGCAACGGTTTAGGCGTACGTCGGCCTGGGGTTGGCGAGCAGGTGAATCCTGGATCGCTGTGGATCCGGAGGAGCTAGGACCTTCTCTCTCGCGGGGATGGAGGGGTATGTGTTGACGCCGGCGGTGGGAGGTGGTGATGGTGGGAGCTGGACGTAGGGGCGGTAGGAGAAGGGTTGCGGGGGGGGGGGGGGGGGGGGGGTTGAAGCCACGACGTGTGATGGAGCAGGTGAACGTAAAGACGCCTGTGACCCACAACTGGTGAATTCTAGTATTATTATGTTGCTGTATGATGGGCTTATGACTCTGTTTTGTTATATTGAGCCTACACTTTATTTTTTTTTTTCCCTCCTCATACAAGTAATATAATGGCCATACTGCAGGCAGGCCGACTGGCTTCGCCGAAGACTTTCTAAGTTTGTGCAGCGGTGAGTGTGAGACACTAAGCTCGCAGAGGGAGTGCGGCAGGGACAGAGCGATGAGCCAGGAGGCAGCGAGAGGGAAGGTAGCCTTGTTGGCCCCACGGCGTTCTTTGGAAGAGGTGAATGCCTCCGTGAGAGAGATCCAAGCAGTGCAACAGTAAGTAGTCGCTTCCCTCTCCGTCAGGGAAAAAAAAAAATATATCACGGCAGGTTTAGGAATGGAAAGAGCTTATATGAGATGCTATCATCGAGCGGTTGCGGGACAGCTTGCAAGAGGAGACAATAAACATGCAGGTCAAGCAAGGTGCCTGATGAATTGCAGTGGACTGACTGCAAGTGCCATAGCTACTCTAGAGTAAAAGTAGCATAGATCCTCCCTCACCCACTCACTCTTCTAATCATGTATCTTGAGCCAGTGCCCCAGGGCAGCAGATGTGCGTGTGGGAGTACCCCCGGAAATATGTTCAACTACAGAAATAGCTGTGAAAACCTAGCAGCCCTTAGAACAACGATCGCTGCATGCGATTATAATGTGGAGCATGAGGGTCAGACTAGTATGAGGGACGATGTTCCATGCGAGTGCTCGCACTGGCTGAGCAGAGTAAGCAGGAATCAGGCACCACAGAGGCCGGAACACCACGGCCGTCGAGTATTACACAGTCCAACGCCGTAGGCCAGCAGGGCGGGGGCTCGACAAATAGACAAATACCATGTACAGCCGCGGCACAGTGGAGGCGAGTAAAGCTTTCCCGTACATGTAACCTTGAGTTAATTATAATTGTGACATTTGTGATGATGCGGCAATGCACAAACCAGCCGTGGAAGCGAGAGGGGGGTGGTGTTCCGAGCCTACCGGCGCCGGGACGATAGTTAGATCTAGAAGGAAAGTACTTAGGTATGTACCGTACCTTTCACGGAACCACTCCGTCATTCTGGAGACATAACTGTCCGATGCTCCCGATCGCCAGGGACGATACAGTGAGTATGGGGTACACCATTGGAAAAATTAACCGTGTCTGGGTACTGACATGCACCAACTGGAAGCCAGAGCTACATGCAGACTGGTACATGGTACATGGTACATACATATGGTACATGGTACATACATTCAACAAGCTCGAGGCTCCACACAGCTTGGACTTCTCAAGACTTCAGACGATTCATTTATCATAAGAGCCAAAGCTTGGATATTCTTAGCTCCAGCGGAAAAAGAAAAGAAACCAAATATGGGCATTTATAGCCGGTTTGTATTATTTGATACGACCCTCATGTCGTCTCCAAAGGAACTGCATGTGCAACGTCGTATACCACGAAATTGGCCCGGGATACCTTACTTATATCACAGCTGTAACTCCTTCATATGGCATCCTATTTTCCGTGTAACATAAGTGTGCTGCAAGCCACAGGAAGCATGAGACTCCGAGGTGGTGATCATGAAATTGAGACCATGATTTTCACATTGCAACCATGAAGTACCGGATAACAACATCCAAGCATGAAAAAAAGCAAAGGTCTGTTATAGTGCCGCTGATTATCAACAGCTGCCTTACATACTAATTCTTGATACCTTAGAGGCACACAAAAACTACAAGTTGGGGTCATAGAAACTTCACTAGCTATTCGCCCAAAGTCAAGGACGCTTCTGCAGTATGCACAACGCGGGTATCCGCCAATTGCTAGCCAATTGCAGGATTAAGGGCAGCCAGACTTAGGAATAAGGTAGTGAGGGATTCACGAACTCGAATTCGTTATGCTTCCGAGCGAGTGGGCGTGGTATAGATGTGTTTGCCGGTATACTGGCACGTTCCCGGGATCAATTGTGTACAATTATTTTCCGATTGCTTCTTATCATGGTGCCGAGACTACTGTCGTCTAAAAGCATAATCAAGATGCGGCTCCGGTTCGAGTTGTGGGCATCGGAGCACCATTTTGGTAAAAACTGACAGCGCATCCTCATTTTCTGTTTCGTGGTGGATTCGCCCGTATAATAACTCACGTATGTCCTGTGCAGATTCACAGGCAACGTTACGCCTGAGCAAAAGGAACCTTCAAAGTAATCTGCCACATGATAGTTGACATCACTCTACAGAAAATCGCAACCAGACTACAGAAATCGTGGAAAAGAACAAAACAGCAAGTGTGTAGGCTTCCAATAGGCACTAGTTATCATGATGAGCCACGATGTCTCTCACCCAAACGGAGAAAAGCTATCGGTTGCCAGGTGTAAATCTCTTTGAACCTAACGTTATTAGTGTCGTATATGTCATCGTGCTTTCCCTCGCCGGCGAGTACATTAGGAAGCAACCGCGTCGACCTGCCAGGGAAAGATAGACAGACACAGGGCTCCAATGAAATGCATAGAATAGCTCTGCCTCCTAAAATCTCCTTCTCGCTTACTCATGTTAAATAATAGTTCTGATCCACTTTGGGCTTCGCGGGGCCCCCTCCTTCAGTAATAAAATAATTAGATATCCTCCGAATGATAATAAATTCTACTAAACCTAGTAATACACAAACTAGACTACCCTTTCAATCTAGCCTCGACTTCCATTTTCACCCTTTTGCATACAGCTCCTTTGCTTATTACCCCAATCAGATCCCCCCTGAAAAATCTTGCTCGAATATCGGCTCTCCCGTTATCGAACACACATTGACTGTACCTAATACCATCTCAATAGCTCGTCCGAGACACGATGCACATTTTTCGGATCTCGACAAACTGGATCAAGCACTCTTCCGTCCAGTCCTAAATAATCTTCATCAAAGACGACGGCCTTGTAACTGTCCTGCTACTTTGTTAGTGTAAATAGTATAAATTCAGCAATAAATTACTCACACATCTAAATTTACCGATATCGTGTATTGATTTCAACATATGATGAATATCTGACCGAAGCAACATCCCATTTTGTGGTGAGTTGATCTTCGACACTCCGTTTGTGTCATCCACCTCCTTAATCCATAGTTTCTCCGCATTTAAGGAAGAAATATGCGCTGCTTCGAAACCCACGCTCCACGCTCTACGATCAACTCTCAATATTGGATTCACGACTCCAGAAATAAGCAACATCTTCCACATCACGAGCACGAATTTCAGTAGCATGTGCCTGATACGTTATGAGACATGATGGGATATACCCATAGCTCATCGTTCACATTAATATGACCTACCCATTCGTTTGCATCAATCAGCATACTCCTACAGCCCAGCACTTACTATTGCAATAGACATCATAGTGTCCGGCCTCCAGCCTAGTATTTTTTCTTCATACCTCTCTCTTGTATTCGGATAGGCTTCCCCGTAATAAGCAGGATCCCCAGAATGTCCAGAAAGTTGCCTTCATTCTGAATTATTCCTCCTAAAGCGACCTCCGGGGATGTCGCATCGTAAAACTGACCCAAAGAACGGTCAACTAACATTGTCAATGAAGCGAACCTGAGCCGAAGGCAATGCGTACCTGAATGACTTAACTCTATCTACTTATTTACTACTGTAATAGTTTAGACAATGTTTTAAGTGTTTGGCTGCATCAGGGCCGCCGATCCTTACCCTGGGGAATTTCCACCTCTATGGTTCTACCTACTCAGTCGCACCTGACATTCCTAACGAATTTTAGGAGGATGGTATTGAAAGTACACTACCGGGGAGCGGTTCCTGTTTACATTAGTCTGGTGGGCGCAACTGTTTATATTACCGGGAAAACTGGTGAATAAGACCCCTTGTCTGTATCTGAATCATACTCTCAAAATCAGAGTCAAGGACGCTATCTGCCCACAACTAGTAACGCGCCTACCACAAAAAGGAAAGAGCAAAGATACAGACAAGGAGTCTTATTCACCAGTTTTCCCGGTAGTCTCGATCAGACCTCGTAGAGGGTTTACTCTCACGAAACTAGTCCAAATCGTGCCCGTTTTCTATTTAACGGGTTAGAGCGGTTTTGCTGCACGGCAATGCCAAGACAGTCGGTACCCTTGCAAGCCTAGTAGTGCACAGCCACCGTGTAGTGCACACTGTCTAAGATATACATATGCACCTGCCTCCTCAGCATTTCCCCAGCCGCAGTACACCCCCTAACAAACAGAATGGTATCAACCTATATCAGTCGAATCACGGAAGCTAGGGCAACACCACCAAGGGGCCCCCGATACAGAAATGCCCAAGTATACAGAACAACAGCTGCGAGATGCAGTCAAGCATGCTCTACGAGAGCCAGACGTACCTACCATACGTATTGCAGACCTCTATGGGGTAGAGCGCACCACATTGCGTCAGAGAGTGCTGGGGACCCACCAGGATAGGTCTATAGCTCACCAGATTGAGCAGCTGTTCTCTACGGGTGAAGAGAAGGCAATTGCAGACTATGCTGGAGTCATGGCGGATGCAGGATTTCCTCTGAATCCCGACCTTTTACGGCAGATTGCGCAAGGGATTGTTAATGAAAGGCAAATACCCCAACAAGGTCAAGGGGGGGGTATTGTGGGTCCTCAACAACTTGCCGTCAAGCCTCGCGACCAGAGGAACCAGCGTATACAACGACAAGGTGCAATACCCGCCTCCACTAGCACCTCCGCCTCCACCACCCCCCCAATACATATTGTTGGCATCCACTGGGTAGATAGATTTCTTGAACGCAACTCAGGGTTCAAAAAAGTCTATATTCGATACCAGGAGAGAGCAAGAGCGGCGGCAACCAATGATATAGAGTTGCAGGCAGATTTTCTCCACAAGCTTGCAAACCTGGTACGACGGAAGAGGATAGCTCAGGAAGATATTTGGAATTGTGATGAGAAGGGAATAACTATGGGAAGAAATAGTAGGAGGGTCATGGCAATTGTACGAGTGGGGCGCAGAAGTACTGTCATGACAGATGGGTCTTGTGAGTTTTGCAGTGTTTTGGAGACAGTCAGTGCAGGGGGGGTGGTTATTCCTCCATTTATTGTATGGCAGGGGAAGACTCACCGAGAATCATATTATCGGGAGGGGGGGTGGAACATGAAGCAACATTCGCAGTCTCACCTAGTGGATATATGGATGATGAGCTTGGGTTGGAATATATGAAGCAGTATTTTGAGCCATATACTAGGAGGACGGAGGTCCACGATGTCTTATTGTTGATGGCCATTCCTCTCATATTGCATGGCGAGTGGTCAAATACGCTCTCAACCACAATATCCACCCAATTTGTCTTCCTTCCAAGTCTACGCATCTTCTTCAACCTCTTGATGTCGGTTGCTTTTCCCTCCTACAAACAACCTATGAACGCAACCTCAGTATATGGCTGCGTGAGAATCCTCTATTAGGCATATCAAAGGTTGAGTTCCTTGATATTCTTCAGCAGACACGAGAGCAGGTATTTACGGAGGAGATCATCTATAGTGCGTGGCGGGCAGCCCGCTGCTGGCCTATCGATCGCGTGTTTCATCCCCCACCAACCCCCCCACGTGCCAATGTCTCAGCTGCCAACTTGAATGCTACTAGTGCTGTCTTAGATACCCCTGCGCTGCTGCGCCAGCTCTCCCGAGAGGTTGAAGATATGATTCGTGATAATCTTAAGCCTATTCAAAAGACTCTCATTCATGACTATATTGATCTTGCGACGGAAAAGGTTACTAAATATCGGGATATTGCTCCTCGTGCACATACCCTTAAAAAGCTAAGGGATGGGAAAGTGCGGAAGGAGAAGAAAAGTACAAAGTATGTTGGTGAAGCTCGTGTTCTAACCCACCAGTACGTTAATGATGAGCTTAAGAGGAATGCAGAAGCAGCAGCAGCTAAGGCTAGGAGGCAGGAGGCGGCAATTAAAAGAAGAGGATTGCGGAGGAAAAAAAGGCTAGTAGAGATACCATTAACAAGCAGTGGAAGGCGGATCTTCAGCGGTATCAGGAGGTTGAGGTACCAGCATGGCAAGCGGAATGTACGGAGATCGACGAAGCATGGGCTATTGTGAAGGCTGCCGCGAAGGGGTCAAAAAGGATCGGGAGAAAGCCTTCCCACCCTCCCCGACCCAAACGACCACTTAAGCCTAAAGGAGGGGGTAGTGGAGGTAGTGATCTCTCTATAGTAGTTGAGAATGACTTGGAGGATAGGGCGGAAGTGTGGTTTGAAGTAGGGGTTGACGAGGAGGTTGAGGAAGAGATAGATGGGGAGGATTTAGCAGATTCTATGAGAAACCTTGATATTGGTTATTTTGCAGAGGTTAGTGCCCCTACGTATCAGTCTGCATTTCACTCATTATGAAGCTATTCCCTTACATATTCATCTAACATGAGTAACTAGATGCATAGTTGAGATGCTCTAAGAGCTAGGGCTATATTGGTATGGTATTTGGTATGTAGCGGAGGATGGAAGGATAAGGGGGGGTTCATTGGGGATTTCGGGAAGTGTATATTAGAAGGGCAGGGTATTGAGGCTTGTGTTTATTTGAGTGAAGTGTGAGGGTAACCATATTGTAGAGCGTATTTGTTTCCATAGTTGTACATATAGCTAGAGTTGGACTGTCGCCCAAATGGTTAGGTATATCATGTATTTATATTGCAGGGGGGGCCTGCAAGAGGTGTTTCAGGTGTGTGCACTAGACGGTGGCTGTGCACTACTAGGCTTGCAAGGGTACTGACGAAGGTTAGTACATACAAGTACCGGTAGACTAGCCTCGTACCCAGGTTAATAATTCGTGACCTCGCAACTTCCCCCATAGACAACAGACTGGTTTGTACGAGGCACAAGTAGACTACTCCAAACGGGAACAACGAGCGAGTTCGTGCCAACCAGACTACGAAAGTTCCCGACTGTTAATGCTCTGTAAATAAAAATAACATTTCCCTTTTTCTTTCTTTTTAAAAAAAAAATATTCATTACTCCTATTCGGTCCCACTCGGAAACTCGGGTGGATGACATTTCCTCCTCTTTCCATTGAACTATAAACCGTAGATCTCGTTCTTATACAGGAACGTCCTTCTACTACCACATGTATGGTCTTCGTACTGTCAGAGCTTTCCACACGGCTTCGGGATCTCGCCCTCACAACCTTATGTCTGGCTTCTAACTGAACGTTGGAATAGACGCGTGGACAATACGGCATGCCGAATGCGCGAACAATCTTGGTGATGAATCTCGCTTGGTGATGAATCTCGCTTGGAGATTAATATTTGATCCTGATCATCGTGAATCTCGCTTGGAGATTAATATTTGATCCTGATCATCGCCAGACAAGCGTCACGTGGATACTCATTTAATAGAAGAAAAGTGTGTTTCGAGATATTTTTTTTCCCTGCAGTATATCTATTGATTCGTGACTATAGCCAATGAATGAGGCTAGTTAGACCTGTTATTCTGGCTCGCCAGGTGCGGCCCGCTGCCGAGCCCACAGAGCAGTAGATTGCACTGAAGAAATACAAGGCGATTGGGTAATAAATATGCCTGGGTAATTCGAGACTTGATTGGAGAGTAACTGCTAAGCATACTGGCTGAAAGTACCTTCCAAGTTGTACAAAGTATTCCCCAAGTATCCTTGTTTGTAGATTGACTTTACCGGGCTGGGTATCATATGTTATGAGTATTGCCGCCGCGTCGCTTTATCGCTAGAAAAACTGGTCATACTACAGTAATAGTTTTACGAAAAAGGTACATGGTAAAAACAATAGGGATTTCTCGATATAACCTAGTTGGTCTAGAGACTGACATATCCCGTCTGGCTCAAATCAATGGAGTGTAAGAAGACTGAAAGATTAAAGAATAATAAAGCGTTGTAAACGGGAGTCAAAGAAAGCTAGATCTCGCAAGTCCCAGACGTCAAGCATTCGTCTCAATGTCCTCACTAGAGTTGTCCATGTTCATGTCTGGCATTACAATACTGTTGAGGTAGGTGATCTGTGACAACACATGTTCTAATCAGCCAGAAATGCGAATCACAAATGGCAGCAATACACACAAATGGCTCCATTTTTGACAGTAGATCTACTGTTTGGTGAAGGAAACCAGGGTTAGACACTTCGTCATCCGTAAGATGCCTCCCGACAGTAAAGCTGCGAAGTCTGAGGAGCGCGATTTCGGGGTGATCTTTAGGGAATCCCTGGCACAAAATCAACACTGTCAATATCACCTTCCTTCCACTCTGAAGTTTTGGTTTCATGAGGCACAATTTCTATGGTGGATAGCCGAAAATGACAGAGGTGTGCGTGGGGATGACAATCACCTTCGGTGCCGTCTTCAATGCATCCTCAGAATTTCTAGCTACAAAGGCATCAATGACTCTTTGCTCGTCATCATGCCCCTTTATATCAAGAAAATCTCTTGCTATCTCATCCATAAGCAGAATCTGTTTTAGCTGGCCAGGTCTCTTCGAAATGGCGCGTCGAAGAAGTCTGAGAGGCGGTGCATCAGCATGCCAAATACCTCCCCCTATATTCTCAATGGCCTAATTAGCATGGTGTATGGGAATAGAGATATTTACCTGAGCGCACTATACACTCAGAAGCATTAGGTTGAATTGGACCTTGACCAATGAGGCAAATTGACTATGAACTGATACGAGGCCTCTTACTTACCAATCATACTTTTTCCATATGGCTGGATCTGAATGTAATAGTGAGCATAGGGGCCTTTTCTTCCAGTTCGTGACCTATGACCATCAGTCGGTAGTTCCTCTAAGATATCTGTGTAGCATTGGGGAAGAAGACGGGTTGACTATATTTGTCTAAATGCCTTGCACCCCAGGTATTGAGGAGTATTGCTTGGCAGGGTTTTGGATAAAGGAATAAATTAGGAGCCTTTACCAAGCTGCGGAGAAGTAAATCTAGAATAAAGGTGAGTATGGATTAGTGTTGAACCAAACCTGAGAGAAGTTCCCTACCTTGTATGGGGTTTGGTCATTGCTGAAGCGAATATCTCTGTAGATTCTGAAAATCTAAGAGACATCGTTAGCAAATACACTTAGTAACTACAGAAGTCAGAAGCAGGTAACCCGCAGCCTAAAAAAATAAAGTCTCACATGGGTACTGCATAAAGCTGAACACTATAAGCCACATACCAAGTCTTTTAATGGCAGCTCAGGTACGGTTGTATCAACCTCCTCAATAATCTTCTGACTAAGTTTCTCAATGAAACTCTCAAAATCTTGCTTAGCAGTACGATAAAGTATCTCATTCTCTAACCCATCACAGTCAGTGAGTAATTATATCTAGAACCCGAGATTTCTCACCTGCAAACCAAGGGCGATTATTGTGCTTTCCGAGCTCTAAAAATTTGATGTAAGCATAGTTAGTCCTTAATTGGCATAACCCCACATGATGTGATTGCTTTGCAGCATTCTGTGATCCTACCTTTTAAGAAGGCCATCGTATTAGGATGGATTATATTGTCTCGATATTCATTGCCAATTAAATCTGCATCAGAACCTTTACAGTCGCCAGTTGGATAGTCCCCAGGAATTTGGCCAATAGTCGGTCTCGCCTTCTTCACTTGCTTATCCGCTCTCTGCGATGCAGTACCTGACTTCCGCTTGTTCCTTCTTTGTTTTGATGCCATGCTGGCCTCATCCATATCGTCCTCATCCTCGCCGACTGCCACATGTATCTCATCTTCGATCTTTCCCAGCCCAGCCTCCTCGTGACGAGTGGAATAGTTACTATAGTTACTAGCGAGTTCATCTTCCTCGGACCATTCAAAGTATTTACTCCTCGTCGATGCCTTATCTTTCTCGCTTCGCAATCGACTGCGAAGGCTTCCACCAAGCCCACTAGCAGATGTGCCCGGTTGGGTCAGGGTAGTTTGATTGTGACTGTGCGGGGGTGGGGAACCTTTCCTGTAGGTGGCCATCTGAGCTTGAGTCCAGCAAAGCACTTACGATATAACTCGCGAACTCGGACTTCTTTTGAGGAGTGCTAGAATGGAGCTGTAGCTGCCGCTGGTTGACTATTGCCCTTGCTCAATTTGTTCAGACGAAAGTGAAATTCGACGCTACTTAGTTTAATAGTTCGGTACCTCGTCTTGTTCGTTCGCTGTCGTGCGTACTTTTGCGTAGCTAGTTTTGTTGGCTGATGATGTCTGCCACACTTCCCGACCGGTACTTAGTTAGGCTTAGTACGCCGCAACGAACGTTGCAGGGGTTTGAAGCTGGCACGGCGCGATGCAAGACAAAGAATCTCCCGGGATCAGAGCCACCTAGACGCATTTCCCTTCCAATTGGCCATCGCGGCATCGCCTGGCGATTATCTGGGGAGCAGGTTCCAGATGCGGAGCCACTCGAGACGCTTTGCACATGGAATGAGGTCATTCGGTAACTACCTGCACCCCAGGTCTCTCCCGCTGCCTTGGCGCCCATACAGTACGGGTACATACCCGCGCGTGCATGCAATAGGACCCTGGCCCCGGAAAGCCTTGGCACATCGCTGAGTCACAAACCAAACCAAACCAAACCGACACCGAGTCTGCGTCTTGGCATTGCACGAAACCGTCTCAGATCCAACCAGACAACCTCCCCCTTCAGCAGTTTGCGCAAAAAGCGCCTATCCTCCCTCACACTCAATGTCAACCCACTTCCAGCAAAAAAAACTTAATATTCTCACCAGACTTGCACTTGACACTCCTGACGCCTCACCGAAAGGCTACGTCGACGAGGAAATACGGCCCCTAGTTGACCAACTGAACAAGCACAATGGAATAGTCACTACGAGTAGCTGTGCCGGGAGGATAGCGGTGTTCTTAGAGGGTGTCAAGAAGGAACTTGCGGCCAACGCTGAACCAACCTCTCTAGAACGTGAAAGGCTACCTGATGGGCTTCGAGGCAACTTGGATTATAGTAGCGTCAATATAGATATCGGTCTCGAAGATGGCGCCCCTAAGCGAGCAGGAATAGGTGGTAAAGGGCCTGGTGGGCAATGGATTTTTGTCTCTCACGCCCCAGTGCAAAATGGGCTGCTCACATGGCAAAAACTAAATGGTGATACCATCAATGGCTATCTATCTTGTAATGAGGGTAAAGGCAGTATCGCACATACGTCGCCTCATACAAACACCCATGTTATCGGTGAAGAGAGTAGGCTCCTACATTTCAAGTTCGAACCTATGGTATGTCTTCAAAGCAACAGATTCCTAGGTACTGCGAAGGATCGGCTGACCCCCGGTTTGTGGCGTCGCCTAGATTTTACACATTATGACCAACACCCTGGAATTGGCTCACCATATTCTCAAGATTGCTCTATCTTGTGGGTACCGCGAATCAGGAATCATGAACCCTACACTCCCCGCAACGCTCGCCATACGAACGGCAGGCCTTTCATTCGACTGTATCATAGGTCACTACGATACCAGCTCAGGAAAGGTCTGTCAAACGGTTGATGATTCATATCTGGAGATGCTTGTCAGTGTGGCAAACTCTCGGTTCAGGGAGAATGAAAACAGAAGGGATTCATTCTCAAATGCTGTGCATTTACTCCTCGAGGAGACAGTTAACAGTAACCTAGTTTCAAATCCAAAGTGGGAGGACAGTGAGATAAGAAAGAAGAGAATGAAGTTGGAAGGCCTACAGAGAAAGTCTAAATTGAATGAACTGATAAAAAGTCAGAATCAGGGGTGTCTCCCAGGAAAATTGGAGGAAGAAGAGCCATTTGGTTTTGAACAACTTCTCGCCCTGTAGTACCGTAGTGATGATTTCTGAATCTAGGAAATTGCTTGCGCACCCCTAATGGTCCATATTAGTTGAAAGTTTTACTAGATAACATTTCCGTGATCGAAGACGGAAACTCCAAGCAGCTGAGTCATATTTGCAAGAACCAGTGAGATCTGCTCAAATAACAGTAATGGGAAGATATCCCGAGTGTGTCAGTCGCACTTAGTCTGGCTGCACTGCCCCTGCACTGTGGCAACGAATCTTGTCAGGTGCAGCCAGACTAGGCAGACAGGGTTCTTGCTTTCCAGTTTTTGCGATACGGCTAGCCAGACCACGGTATGGTATGGAATGGTGGTTGGATATCATTGTCCCTCCAGACTCAATCACGTGTTTTAGCTAAGGACGGAAGGAGAACAAGAATGCGGCATTCGCCAATCTTCGGCCCGCTCCCGGAAGTTGGCATGCACCCCTGTAGACTAGCTCTGCAATTACGCGAAGCAACTCCTTAACTACCTAACTCCTTGCTTCCACTCCCGCCCAGACTAGGTTTTTCCCGCAGTCTGCAGACGCATGGCTTAAGAAAATTGTACTACCCATGGGTTTTCGTACCTATTCATGACTGTGGCCGGGATTATATTATCCTAGCCAGGATCGGCTTCTTTCGACTTCAAGACCTTTGAAAAATTAATATCGATACTCACACCTGCTATAAGGGGAGCAGTTACTGCATTTTGACAACCGGGTTCATCCACGCCACTTTACCAGACAGAAAGCTTTGTTTTTGTTACGTACCTCAAATAGCTCAGATTACTGGGCTGGTGGCCTGAAGTACACGTGTACGTGGATGGCGGGTGGATTCCTGACAAGAGCGGCGAAAGGAGTATAGCTATCAGCTCGCGAAGGTGGGTAAGGCTGACTGACGAATGGCTTGTATATCATATAATAGTATAGGTCACAGGGGAACAAATTGCTTCGATAAGGGGGGATGGGACGATGTGTGGGAAATCAGAGATGTTGGTATCAACTGGCGATCCACAATCCCTTCCCCCGCCTCGGGCCTTCCGTCCCGTTGACATCCCACCCTTGCTTGCATCCCAAGGTATGTTTGACTACCTTGCAATCAGTAGACCCTGGTGGACTATATCCATATGTATACCGACGTGGGAAGACTTGGCAGTACAGTGCGGTAAGAAGAAAGGAAAGAGTCACAAAATGGAGAGATAACAATTGCAAGGGTAAACCGTGAAGCCACATATCTAAGTGCACTGGAGTGCTTCCTTTGCTTTGTGATCTATTAAGGAGTTTAGTGCTGACTGAAACTGCCCGTCCTCACCCTCAGAACAAAGGTCGACCGAGACATACCTAAAAAACAAAAAAAAAAAACCTGAAGGGCTACTGACTGTCTTCCACCTGGCAACTCCCAAACCTACGTATAGCCCTGCATTATAGGGCGCAAAAACTCTTGAGTGTGGAATGTGGATCGACTCTTGAGTGGAAATCGGAAATATGCAAAGTAAGGGGAACTCCTTTGCGAAGGTCACACTGACAGTGGATAGAATCATGAGTGGCAATTGGCTATCTGTGGTGCTGTCAGCAGAACCCAGCAGAATTTGGATTCCAGACCCGTACTATAACAGGCTCCTTGAAATACAGTCAGTGAGGAAAAAAATGCCTTTTTAATAACTAGACTGGTGAATGACCGAGAAATAATATCCCCAGTCACCCTCTATTGACTTTCCCTGCGTAAGCTCGGCCCGCTTCTTGACTGGGAATGTTGTTCGCCTATGAATGCAGTATTATTATACGGCTATGCAACAAGGAGCGTTTAGTTCGCAGGTTGCAATACTGGGCGGGAGCTAAGGTAAGGCTATCGATCCCTGATACTTCCCGCTTTAGGCGAGGTTAGTGATAAGCATCTCAGCCAAGGGCACTTGGAGCAGGGGTGGTAAACTTCGCATACTCACCAGCACACGACTCTAAATGTTAGAGAAATTTCTCGAGTGGACTTGTCTGGGCCTATAGGCCTACGAGCCTATACTTGAACCTACGAGTCTATACTTTTACTTAACTCCTTGCCCAGTGAATACAGCCCATCCTGCCCAGCCAAGGACCATACCATGGGGAGCGAGAAGTTGGTGTCAGATTGATACGGGGATTGAGACATAGCTCATTAAGGTGGAAGTACCATCGACTGTATGTATGTGTTCATCAAGAGAACCCATACCTGCTTTGTCTGACTTTGGGAAATGGTTCACTGTCGGAACTTCTGGTGGGTGCAATACCTATGTGGTCATTTGATCCGACCTGGCATAATTGCGTACTGTTGGGTCCCTGCTATTTACGGCGCGAAGTTACTGCCTGCCCTATTCAGACTTGCATCTAGACTCATTTTATGACATTTAATATTTTACTGTGCCACCCCAATACGACACGCATTCAGTATTGCTCATTGCATGTAGGCAAGCCTCCAGAATTTCAATATATAGCCACAGATCATAGAAATGATAGGATCGACGATATCATAGTGGCCGGCAAAAAGTGAGACCCTAGGACAGCTTTCAGTTCACTGGCATATTCAGCTTACGAGCTCTGATTTTCAGAAAAAAAAATACGGGGTACATCGGACCATCCAAAGGTCTGTAAAACAATAAACCAAGAAAGTGTATACTTTGAAGGGCATGTTTGTGTTTATGTAGACTTGCACACTAGCCATTTGGTAGAGTTTTAACCAGACTACCCCCGCAACACAAATATAATATCTTTCGCCCTATGTACTTCAATTCCAGCACTTGAAGTTTTAGGCCTCCGCTAAAATGCTTGGTTATTTACTACGCGCTAAATTTGCACGTCTTGATACTAGCCATTCAATAGTTGCTTTCATAAATAGATCAGCCTATCCTATAACTCAAACTATGTATTTGCTCTATCCAAACAAAGCACCTCGCAAGGTAACGCAAAACGAGTTTCGGTTACCCTGAACCGACAATAAATCACAAATCAGGGTAATTATCTCCTAAGATGTAACGATATCTTCTTGATTAGGGCAGTGAAGAGAGCAAATATTTGAATTAACAAAGAAAAGAACTTTAAACTAAGCAAATTCGGTGCGATTAATGCCAGTTATAAAGTTTTACTAGAAAGGGTGTGTGTGTGTGTGTATAGCCCGAGAAGCTAGACATTTCTCGGTTTTTCAGTGTTTCTAATCTATTAACGATATGGAATTCTTGCTGCGACAAGATGCCAGCTTGCTTGCGCGTGTGTGTGTGGCGCTGATAAAATTTCCCGTCTAAGGGAGACTAAATCTCTTAGGTTGTATTATTTGTTTATTTTAGACTCGTTCACTAACATCTAATATGCCTAAGATATATATATGTACAGTATCTCAATCGAATAGTTGAGTTGCTTTAAAAACACGAATAACATGAGTTAAAATCATAGAAACTCCTGCAAAAGGAAATACAAGAAACTTGGTGGATAGCTAAGAGACCACAAGGCTCGAGTACAAACTGCCCAAGGAAGCATACTTTACCCCTTCTTCCCCCCCTCCCCCGTTTTTTCTATCTCTTCTCACGGGAATTAATATTCACAGTTCTCCTCCCTGGATGTATTTTATGGCTACAATACGATATATATATTATGTAGAGTTTCAAGTAGTTTGTGCTTGACTTATCGAAAGTATTTAATGAAAAAAATCTATGTCCTCGCAATATGAAATACAGAGGACCGGTCTTTCAGGGTAACATCTCCACCCCCCCCCTCTCTCTCTCTCCCCTTGCCAAAAAAAATAGAAAAAGAAACTGGTAGTTGAATCTTGGCATGACTCGATAGCCAATAGATAGAGAAGGTTTTGCACCCTTGCGAAATTGATTGACAGTAACTACAGCAACCCGACTAGCTCTATGCACCTGCCAGGTTCGTGCTTAATTAAGACCGTCAGGGATAAAAAGAATGTCGTCTTGATATCGATGTCGTCCAGAAAACTCGGAGGATCTTGGCATTGTTGTCCACAACAAACATCTGAAGGTAGTTTTTAGGCTTTGCACGTAGTATACAAAATGCCTTACGTGTAACGAATTCAAAAAATCACATCAAGCTCGTAAATATCCGATACAGACATTTATTATGAGCACCCTTCCTCTCATATGTGATTGAGCTCGATATAGAGGTGTCCTGTGATCATTGTAATCATTAGAGGAGGATTCCGCAAGCACTCGCTGCCTAGTTAATCTTGAGCACCCCTAACATAAGCATGTTATCTGCGATCGTACATAAGTTCAGGATTACTAACAAGCGATGTCAATCGGAACTAGCAAAACCTCTCTAATAATGATAGACAAGAGACATTAATGCCTGAGACAAAGCGTACTGGAAATAGAGGATATAACGATAAAATACGAGTAAGGAAAAAATTTGATCAGTCTCCTTCACATAAGACACTTACCTACCGTAGTCCATATTTCGTATACTGAGCCGACCTTGAGAACTTTATTGGATATCAATTGTACAATTACAGACCGTATTGGGGTAATGAGCACACTGCAAAGAAAGCGGTAACATTTTTCATCTTTCAACCGTACAGATCCATATTGACCATAAATATTTGTACTTGGTATTTTAGTAACTAATAATACAAATCCGTTGTAGCCGTACGGGGGTTTCCGGGTGCAGGGGTACCTTTTGTGCGATATTTTGAGAATTGCAATACAGAGTAAGTGATACACTGAAGACCTTGTCCTATACTCCCTGCGACCCACTAGACTATATGATATAGGTGGCATAACAACGCTGTGCTAAGCCAAAGATAATTAGTAGTATCCAACTTCAGGAAAGCCGTTTGAGACCATCACACGAGAAGTGCAGAGAATATGGCCCACAGTGTAAAGAAAATAATGGAAAAGCTTCGACAAAAATGACAACTTAACACCAGAAAAACGCCTGCTCCAAACTGCCCCTTACCGAGTTTTATCGAATAGAAATGACTAACACCTCGCCATGCTCCAAGCAGCCCATGTCTGGCGAAACCAGTCTTTACCATTCGCCCATAATACCATCCTCCGCTACTGCATTAAGATAGCCCCGCTTGACCAAGATCCAATTATTCTCGTCAACTTAAGCTTAAGCTCGAGCTCAATCAAACCCCGACCTCAACTCCGTTCTTGTCGATAGCTCATTAGCCAGATGCCTGTGATGCTTGTTCCTCCAAACTCCCTGCAACGAGCACCACCCCAAGGCCAGTAATCCCACCATGATCCCTGCCGAGATCCCTATTCGCACCCAAAATCTACCATCACTTTCCACTCGGGGCAAGCCGTTGTCATTCCTGATATCTCGGTTCAAAGTTGTCCACAATTCCCCTGTCTGAATTCCCAACCCAGCACACCATAGTGTTGAAAACACAAAATTAGATATGACGACTACTTTTGAGCCATTCTTGAGAGCAGAAAAGCTGGAGCGGAACGGTGCTGGTGCTGGATAAACCACTTTGAAGAATGAAATTGAAATCGTAAGGAATAATATCGTGGCAATGGTGAGTGTGATGGTGTAACCGATTGAACTGTGACGACATGTAAGCAATATGTTCTTCAGGTATTGTATACAACTTCTATTTCATGCTTATGACATACAATACCTTGAACCATCCGACCGTTAAATCGCCTCCACGCATCTCCCTGCCAAGACGTGATATGCATAATACAAAGACAGCAAATGCCGCAAGGTCCACTGTAATCAGTAGAAAAAATACTAAGGATTTCCGGCGTGGTGGATGGGAAGGAGGTGCAAGATAGAGGTTGTTCTCCAGGAAGGAGTCTTGGGACTGGGTAATATGCATTGCTACGAGATCAGTATCTGGCGTTGAATTATCCAGTTTGCAAAAAAAAACACAAGAGCGAAAGGACGTATACACTGGGTAAGTACGGGGGGGTGGTTGATCCACGGCAAAGGTTAAGCGATTGGAAGGGGCTTTTGACAAGCCTGGGGAGTTTGAAAGGAGAAGGAAAGAAAGAGAGGGCTGATCATGTTAAAGTTGCCTCCCATCCGCCCACGCCCAACGGGCCAATGGGCGAAAGAGATTATAGGGCATCTGGATCCTTTCCATGCCCCTTCAGGCACATTGCGCCAGGGAAGGGGTTCCACATACAGGGATTGTATGGCGATCCGCTGCAATTGTAGCAACAGCTGGACGCCGTGGGGGGATGGACCGCGTGTGAATGTTGAAGCGAGAGGGCAGCCGCGCTGTTGCTTGGCAATAACAATCGACGAAAAAGGGGGAATGCACCCGCGACGGTGTGTCTAATTTTTTAACGCTCCGGCAATCATAGTTCCCATGCACGTTCGTATTGATGGTTAAACACTTCATTTTGAAATTTCTTTTGACTCATCATCATCCGGTCACCCAGTCCGGCACCAGGCAGTCCTCGGTAGAACCCGATGTCATGGCATTCTCCGATCGACGGCCGGGCTATGTAAGCCCGCCTTCATGGGCATAGGGATACTAGATTGCTTTCCGAATATCAAAAACAAAGATCCTCCCAGAACTTACCCAGCATGCCGACCGCCAATCCAAGTATCCGTCTTTGTATCCCACATTCTGAATAGCGCCCCGTGGCCAAATGAAAAGAACCCGACAAACCCATGGATAGTAAGTAGTGAGCAAAAATTACACAATAAAAGAAAATCGAAAAAAAAAAAAGAGACCCAACACCCCGCAACGCATACCCATTTATATTGTCAATCTTAACGAGTTCTGGCGGCGGGCTTTGTTGCAGCACCCTTGGCGCCCTGCTTGCTGACTTTGGCTCCCTGTCCCTTTGCAGCGGTAGTTGCGAGCTTCGCCTTCTCCGCCTTCTTCTTGCTCTCAGCCTCAGCCTTCTTGGCCTTACCGGCCTTGATGGCCTCAGCACGGGCAGCTTGACGGACTTCTGGCCGGATGGATCGTTTCTCCTTGATGACGTCAAGAGTGGCACCGACGATGGCACGCTGGTGCTTGACGGTACGGCGGGTTCGCTTTTTAGCAATTTCCTGTTGACGAGAAGATGATGCAGTTAGAGGCTTTTACCAAATATAGAGTAAAGTTGGGGATGTAGGCTCAAACCTCAGAGATACCCTTCCTGTGCATGCGCCTGAAAAGAACCGTCCAAGCAATGCGGCGGGGGTTCTTTCGCTGGAGGAATAGAGACTCGGATTTTCCATTTACGAAACGGAAGATCTTGGAGTCACCACGGACGTAAAGTTTACCCTAAAGTTCGAGAAAACTCCCTCCTCATTAGCAAATCTCTTCCGTAACCCACTCATTCCATAACTCGTTGGTAGGCAACACCGATGGAAAGGCGGTCGGGAATGTTGGTGGTTGTACCTTGGAAGGGTATATCTTAGCACCAGAGAAGGAGTCGAGTTCGGTCTGACGAGTACCCCTCCAATCAGCATTTCGTTCCCTCCATATCTCCTCCCAATAGCCACGGTGTCCCAAATACCTTCATTGTTGTATATTTCGGTGTTGGTGGTTGTCGGGGGAGGTGGTTGATGTGAATCTATGTCGTCGTCGTGTGTGTAAGTACCAAGCGGTTAGTCTGCTAAGTTTCCTCTGCTGTTTTGGGGAATGGAAGTCACGGCGAGGCTTGTGCTAGTTTGTGGGTGCCGTACCGTCACGTGGTCTGACATTCAGCTTAGGGCTTAGGGTCCCAGGATGCCCTACGTACAGCGCTTAGTCATGGAGTCCTTTCCTTCGTGCTAGCATTGCCAACCAGACTAGTGCTAGCAATGATTTACACCATAATATATTACTTAACTAGACTAATAATTACATGAGCCAACCAGACTAATCGCTGGAGTAGGTACCGGTATATGTTAGTCTGGCTTGCACTGGTATATGTTGTAACGTGACGGAACCAGATTGACTTTTCACTATTTTGGTGTAATATCAGGTATTTTTACGACCTTCATGGTGGATCTGTACAATGCCTTTTTTTTTTTTTTTTTTAAAGTCTATACGCCGATTCGACTTAGAGTCATGCGGCGGTCCCCTTCCCTTATCTTAAAAGACTCGGTACACCCACGGAACAACGGGTTTCTAAATAACCATAAACTTCATCCACCGCCACGCCACTCCCTGCCCCCCCCAAAAAAAAGATATAACCCCCCCGATACCCAGTGACTTTAGAGGTTTAACTGGCTCCACTCGGTCCAACACCACCTCCCCGTCATCCTGCTTTTCCTTGCGTAACCAGATCTTCCTATCATCCGCCTGTTCCCAGGAACTCCATCTTCTTCCCAACCATTCCCCCGCTGGACAGAAGAGTGCCACATGCTTCCCGGTCTCCAGCTCCAAGCACTCCGCGCAGATTGGGTCCTCATAGGGGTCCAAAGTGTACCTCCACCAACCTAGCTTACCCTTCCCTGTCCGGCTGTGCAATGCCTAATTAATTGCTTTATCACGATTACAGTTCTTATACCCGGAAATTCTTGAAACGCTGAGTCCCAGCACTTAATTTTTGAGACAGGGTCTGAGACCAAGCAAACCCAATGCTGTTGACCGCTAGCATGCATATTGTTTATAGACGGTTCGTGAGCATCTTTCGTACAAACCAATGTCCCGAAAAGTTGAAGCCCGGCCTCTGTTATATAAATGGATAGGCTATCATTGCACGGGGTTCTGATTTAGGGCAAATTATCTATCGGCTGTTGGCTGGTAACTAAAATTGGGAGACTGCCAGCAGGATGCATTTACGTGTGCTTGTCTGGATAGCAGCTCACTTGCTTCCCAGCGACAACCAGGAGAATCGAGTAATATATTTTCGTAGCATTAGGCTGTTGCCCACTGCGAGCGAAGTAGGCAAGTGGTGCTGATGAGGGATCGATCTCGGCCACAGCAGACATCTCCTTATTGCCATCTGCAGCTGGCTGATTATCCTTCCAGAGAATATATTTGTCGTATTCCTTGCCGCTCGTATCTGACAATTGCCGTATCCACCAATCGTCGGCGAAAGTGCATGTGCCCTGAACGTGAACAGTTAATTTCCCAAACCTCTGCAATCCCATTTGCGCGCCAGTAACATTATAGCTATAATGGATGCTATACCGCCGGGCCTCATGCCAGTTTGGCTGGTCATATTTGTGATCGATGTAGATATTCTTCAATATTGTAACTTCAGAGCCTTCTATTGCTCCAAATGCCCGCGATGCGCCCATGCTTGAAAACTGACTCCAGCCGGTGCCAACCAGACTACTCCAGCCGATGTCGGTGCTTCCGCGTCATCGTGCTTCATGCCCGACGATACAGTAAGTGCCAAGGAGATGGAATGAACCAGACAATCAGATTCGTTCCTTTATATGCCGTACAACCTAGTCTCGATCAGACCCTCGTAACCTGACCCGGGAAGCGCAAGCACCTGGCAGGTCTTGCTTACCGATCGAGACTGCTTACCCTGCCACAACCAGACTACCATGCATCAGGTACAAGTACGTCTTGCTGTGCCAAGTGCCACGTACTTCAGTCCTCTTTGTCCATATTCCACATCTATGCGACATGTAGTACGGTACGCATACGGAAAGCCTTGCATAGTCTCGATCTAGCCTTGCAATACTGAAAGGAGTTCAGTATGGGGACGCACATGCCAAGAGACATAGCCTGTATGTATATAACATATGGAGAATTTCGTCATCACGTGCAACATTCATTGAATACCACTTGGTTACTTGTTTAAGTAATCAAGTTTGTCTCGATCAGACCCTCTACGAGGACGAGGAATCATAGGGTTATTTGAAAAATTAATGACTGAAACATTATTTGCTATTTTGCCATAGGTGATCTTTTAGTACTGTAGATACTGAAGATATTCAACATACTCTTCGGTCCGGAGCTTTTTTTTTCTGTTCTCTAGTTCTACTTACTGTAGTCTGTCAGCCAGACTAAGTTATACTTCTAGTATCGCTTGAGTACCACCGAAAGAAAGAACCATTTAAAATTTGAACGAGCCTAGTAAAAAAATTCTTTTAACAGAGTATATTGGTTAATTGAACAATGTGATTTTCAGAGTGGAAAAAATTTTGTAGACAGCAGGAATTTTCGGATGATGGTCTATGATGCGATAAGCGAAAGCAATCTGGGGCCGTCGGCCCGGCCCGCAGCTTTTAAGCGGTCCAATCGAAAATCGATTTCGTGGCTAGTCCCGATATAGACGCCACATTGAGCATCGGATTACCCTCAACTTGGCGCAGTCGGGAAAAACTTATGTGTGTAGGAGTAACTACGATAATGGCACGCGACTACCCATAGAACAGATTGAGGACAGTCGAGGAATGATTCTTTCATCCAGTGGGATTGACAATTGGCCGATATATACTCACATGAAAAAAGTCTTCTGCAGAGAAGCGCGCAGCGCCAAGGCCGCGGCTTAAATTGCATGCATATCACATATTCCATAAATATATGCATGTATATTCGCATATATGCATACATGAAACATGAACATAAAAAGGAAATCGCTAATATTTTATCTAAGAAACTCTTTACTGTCTGCTTATTTCTTCCAACGCGGACTGCAATTTCATCGAGTGGCATTTGACATTCCAAATATGCCAGAATCTTGCCCTTCTCTAGATCTGACATTTCTCGCCGCTGCTTAGTTAGAGGAATATTGGCTGACATCGCTGAGATAGTAGCACGCACTGGACACTTTACTAACTGTTGGCCATTATATCTATACCCCTCTTTTACAATAGCATAGGTACTTATCGTGCTTTTATTGGCTTTGTGGCACTCGTATCGTCTGACTATTTCCGCCGTATTTCAAGTACGTTATACCAGTAATTTCAGTACCTTTGGCCAAGATATGGGCGTGGTCCTGTCATTTCCGGGTACCTTTTGTCGATCATTCTTTATGATATAACCCACCCATTTGGGACCCAGAGGTGCCACTGATTTGATGTGAGCGATGCCTATACAGTAGTCCCATTAGGTCGTACCTGGCCCCTTGCCTATAGAAGTAGCCCTCCTTTTTGCGAAGCATCTCGAGCCATATCCACAGCTATGGAGGGGCTTACGCCAACCAGACTAGTCCACAGCCAGCCCTAAACATTTGGCTAAGGGATACCACCTTCCAGGCCTAGGCCCTGGGGCGACCTTATTTTGCAGATGAGACCACACACCCGCAACTATAACTGCAAAGCGCATTCTCCTTGCGGCCCCTCACTTGCGTAGATTACCCTAGCTTTCGAGCCCTCACTAGCATCCCCAATCTGTACCTCACTGGCTGGTTGAAAATCTAGGCATCAATACTAGATTCCTGTAGGGTGTAGGCCCCGAGCGATCGGGTCAATAGATAAGCCACAGCTATGTAGATTGCATAGTGCTTTCATTAGCATTTTCAATTCCCCACAACCCTGCCACATTGACCGAGGAAGAAAGGCTTTGGTCGATCTGGTTTTGCACGTCACCTTGGAGCCAAATATTGTCTTCTGGCTCAGGAGCCCTCTACTCTAGAGAGGAACTGATACCAGCCCCTTCGTTGATGCAGCCCACTCGAGGGGAGGCCTGGGTATCGGATATAGCTTCATAGGCTTGTATACCAATCCTAGAGAATTTTCCCTTGATCCCTGTTTCATCACCCACTGAGAAGTGGGAAAATCACTGTCCCCATTGTTTTCAGGCCACAGAGCAGAAAGGCTAGCCGATAGAGGATTCTGCCAGCAAATCTTGTATTTGACGGTGTCGTGACTTCTAGAGAATACTACACCAGGTGCAGAACATATGGTGTTCTTACTCTAGTGGTGGTATGGCACACACCCTGGATGCTGTACATTCTGCTGAGACACCATAATGTGATATGGCCTAAGGTGTCAATGTACCTGTCAGCATCTGAAATGGTTTGGTCATGAATCTTGGACCATTTACCATCCATAGTCCTGGTGTGCTTTAAGCGCCTCCACATTATTTGGATGGGATATCCATTTGGAAAGACATGTCTGTGCACAGTTAACAAACATATCTAAGGGGTTCAGGCATGGATGTGATGTTGAGATTAGCGGTATCCATTGACGTATCAGGTGTTCCAATATGTTACGCCCCTACGCCATTGACATCATATATTCGAAAGTCAATTTTGTACAGGAATCAATACAGAACGGTTCTCCGAAATCTCATTTGTCTGATTCTCGCTTGAGTAGCAAGGAAATCATTTTGCACTCCCTGCGGTTACCAGATTGGTTAAAGAATTTGAAGTGCACCAGTCCAACATGCCATGTGGGTTCTAAGGTACGTAATGTGTTCAGTAGCCGGCTCCACTTGGCAGCCAGATAGTGATTATGGGAATAGAACGAGCGTTGAAGGCCACAACAAGCTATGGCTAAGAGGAACTTATAGTTCAAGCAGCAGTCCTTGTGCGAATATCAAACCCCCTATGGTATTCATGGCTTATGCTCTGCCCTCATATGCAATACTATGCTCTTGCTCTGCCTCTTCCCCCTTCTGCTGCCCCACGCTGCTGCACTCTCTGGGCGCCTAGTCTGGTTGGCACCTGGGCGCCCCGCTCTGCTGAGAGTGTGGGAGATTATTGCATAGTGCATTCCTCAATATCTTAGGTCGAAGCCGCTAGGCCAGGTAGTAAGGGAGTGACAACCAGGACCAAATCAGACTTGCTGCACAGCGTGGGGTGCCGATACTGGCTCCGAGGAGAGCCAGTAGTTACCCTCAACTCCAGTGCCGCCTCGCGCGACAAAGCACTTCCTGAGAGACTATGAGCTGAAACCACTATATTAAAAGTTGGCATTTGCCAAAAACCACCTTGGTATATTGGGTGCCTCCTGTCTTCTACCACTTGGGAGGCTAGTGGTAAGGTTCTCAATAAGCCATTGGGTAATCTGGCTCAAATCTCTACTGTGCGGCAAGCAGATGTGGCAGTGCGATGGTGACTATCACTTAGCTGATAATACTTTTGGGAAGGGTATCCACTTCGAAAAACAACGTTTATCTGGTTTGATCGGAAGCGTAACGTCATTGGAGCCTCATCTACACACGAAGTATGAAATACTTTCATGAACTCGGCGAATATGGCATGCCACCATAATGAGACAACCTGAACATGATTAGTACTAGTGGAATTGCGTGCGGGTACTGTCAAATCTGGTTCTAGTGTTGGTTACCCTGAACTTTGTCCGTCGGTACACATAAAATATGCACCTGGTTTCACACTGGTTTGGTCAATAGTATGTATATTTCTTTGCATTCCTGATTGTTCGAGCATTATTCGATATTCACTATGCAGGAGGATGGATATATCTAGTTGTAACAGAATATTTATGCGCCGAACGAGATGTACTCCAGAGAAAGAAGTGAACGCCTGCCAAAACGAAAAAGTGAAGTTTCCCAAAACATGCAGAGCACTGAGTCATATACAATAGGAGTGAGTTTGTACATGTGTGAAAACCTGGGGCCTTAGGAATTGAGGTAAGCTGAATCGCTCGCAGGTCTGAAAAATTAGCTTGACGCTTAGTATTCAGAGACATGCACCATGGGATTATGCAGCTCAAACATAGTTCCGTCTTCTTCATCTTCATCCCCAAAGATCCCTTCATCCTCTTCATCGTACTCGTCTTCCTGGCTTACCATCCTGTCCTCAAAATAATCGTCATCTAACCCCAGGTAATTTCCCCCAGCGCCCCCTGATCCAATTCTGCCCTGGTCATCACTGGCTGAGATCCTCTTGTTTCCTACCAAAGTAAACGGTTGTTTACTTATTACCATAGGTTGAGGTAGGTTGATTGGTGGAGGCATAGGTGGAGCCACAAGAAAGCCAAATCCATCTTCTGCATAACCCATGCAGTGACATCCACACCCAGCTGGGCATTCCTTCTCGCAAAGTTCCTCATCACCGTTGTGTTCATCATCGTTATTGCTATCAGGGCAAAACCAGTCACGATGACAGTTTGAATGGGCCACGTGCCCACACATAAGGCATGCTCCGTATAGCCCCTTGATGGAGACCTGACAAATAATGCAGATCAAGGCTGGAGGCTTGAGTTTCCCTTCGCACTGAGCGCACTCTGACTTGGCGTTCCGGGCAGGGGTATATGCAGCCGGTAGGATTGGGCCAGGAGTTGGAGAGGTCTGGGCCGAAAGCACTGTTGGGGTGTGGGGATGATGAGAATAGCCTGGCTTTGTCATTGGTTGTAAATTGCGGGTTGCAGATGTACTGGCTGTACGGGAGATTGTATTTACGGTGCTTAAGAGAGGTGTATGAACTATTGTGCCCGCAGATTGACATTTCGGACACGTCCCAACAATTTCTGTTGCTAGATATCAGTACTGAAGAATGTTCAGGTGCTGGTGTGTGATTGACTCACCTAAGCCAGGCCATCTGCTATCACCCTTCTTCATGTTCTTTTTGACAAAGTTACCACCAGGATTACCACTACATAACTCCAGTTTTTCGCCTTCTTCATCAACGACTCCCTTTACCCCATTAAACTTGAGCACCTCTAGCCTCCTGACCTGTAAACCCCAAGCGTAGAGGAGATTTGCGTACTCTTCTCTGTAGGCTCTATAAAATTTTGCTTTCTTTGGGTTCAACAAGGGCGGCTTGCTCGCGACGCACTCGTCATCAAATAACCCACTGTTCAATATCTCAATCTTGATGTCCATCGAACCATCATATTCATCTTCTTCTGTTTCCGTAAGGATAGAACTTCCACCTCTGCCACCTCCATCAGCACCATATCCACCACGAGAGCCACTGCCAATGATGGTATTTTGACCCCAAGTGATTACCCCAGTACCTGTTGCTATATTGAGGATACTTTCCGCGGGGCTCGGCCTTCGTCTTGTTGGAGGGCTTGAGTTGCTGCTTGTGGTATTGAATGCTCTAGCAAATCCAGCTGCAAAGTTCACTGCACTTGTCGACTTCCTCGAATGATTTGGGTGGTGAGTGAATTCAGGACTACTAGATAAGCTATGGTGACTAACTTCATCCATGCTTCTTCTTGCTAGAAATCCCAAGCTCACAGGAGGGGTATTCCCTGTGGAGTATGCGCCCGAGAAAGGGTCTATACTACCTAGAAAACCATTGTATGATGAGAATGACCCATGGGCCGTGAGTATGCCTGGCGTCGCAGCAGCGGAATGAGTCTGTGGGGAAACGTAAAGTGATGGAAATTCGTCCTTTGCAGCATCATATGTTGGATAATAGTCATAGGAGTACGCAGGGCCTTCCATCATCAAGAGCAGCTCCTGTGAAACTAGTTAGAACAAGTCGTATACTATCTCATGAACTTACGCTGCCGTTCTCCATATCAAGCCACGGGGTAGATTCCCCAGGCTTATACCCCACTTCACAAAATACACTTGCCAACATGGCAAGCATCTGAACATCAGCTTTCATCTCGAAATACGAAAAGCTTTTGGTAATTGGGTTAGCAATTGCCCGAAAGAAATAGCAGTCGAGCTTACAGTTGATCTATCAGCCAACTTCCACCCAAGGGATGCCCTCCCCACTTGATCTTCCCATTGATCTTTCGTCTTGTTGATACCATCACCCAACTTAAGCTATCATCGGAGTCTTCCTCTAAGGCAAACTGAGAATGATCAAGATACCCTCCCTCCTCCTCATGATCATCATCGCCAAAATTACTATTTCTCCTATTTGCCTCAGCTACTAGTTTCCTAGCCACTACCAGAATTGGATCCTTGCACCATGGTTGCGGTACGACTTCAAGTGGTACGTCCCTTGAGATTATCAATTGAGCCAAAGTCCATACGTCTGCAAGATCTAAGTAACCATTCCTCCTAGCAACTTCGGCGTTATGTTGACAAACTTCGCTAGGATGGCCATAAACAATATATTCCTCGGCAAGTTCTTTCTTGGAAGGTAAGATATGCGATAGATTGATAATTCGTACCACATTTTTACCTTTGCTCTGTCCGCTATTCCGCCAGAGAGCGGGCCCCGCTGTCATCTGCCTTACAGTCCCACTCCGCTGGGTTGAGCGGTCCGTAGAAGCCCCACCCCTTCGTCCACTGTGGAACGTCTGGCCCATGACTCCACTAGCATTGCCCTGTAGTCGCCAGCTCCAAGCAGGCCGTAGAGTGGATCTGTCATCCTCCGAATCACTCTCATCAGTTGTCGAACTGTCGTATTCACTACCACTAGAGCTTTCGCCAGCCGAGGGAATCCCACGAAACCCTCTTGGCCCAGGAGATGACATGTAGAAGCGCCCAAAATTTTCAAATAATCTCCCATTCCGCCCCCCTCTATCTGCGCCCTCTCTCCATCCAAAGGCGCTATTGAAGAGGTCTCGATTCCACCAACAACCCCCACCACCGAATTCCCGGCGAGTGCTCTCTTCCTTTGGCGGGAAAAAGCAAATGAGTCTCCCATCATGGCTCCATGTTGCCCCGCACGCCCTAGGGAGTGGAACACTTGCTTGATTATTTTTTGCAATCAGGTCTTTGACCTCGCTTTGCTGCGGATCAATTTCCTCGTCATCACTGCTACTTCCCCTTTCGTCGCCCGAAACCATTGAATGCTCCACAGGCTCGCCCAGCAAGAATTTTAGACAGGCTTCGAGAGACGTTTTCTTGTGCTCCATGTGAGTCTCTGAGATTTTTTTTAACTGCATTGCCATAGCCTCCATCTGGTATCCGGGAATTGAGTTGGTTTTCTCGATTGTAAAGATAGGTATAGCTGATTCCGGATACCCACTGGGGAATTGCACTTCTGCTCTCAGAAATACCCACTTAGAATCTGTGCCCCATGGCCCATGAAGTGAAATAGTACAAGTCCTTCCAGTAACATTAACCTTCTCAAAGTTCACTTTGGGGAATGTTGCACCAACCAAAGATATCTCCTCGCCCAGAGTATCGGGATTATCCCAGGTGCTAAGTTTCGGCTTCGAAATCTTGATACCCTTCATCCAAGCAATCGGATTGTCAATCTTCATCTTACCTCTTGAGATACCCATGGTTGCTTGTTGTCTCCGAGTGAACTGTCCATCCCCAAATGGCAGCTGCCTGCCCAATATGCCCTCCCCAAGGTACCGTGGCCCAAATAGTCTCTTTCCTGGAGTCATACCGTCTCCCATAACCACCTTTCCCAATTTTTGCTCATGTCTAAACGTCTTGTATGCAGCACCCTTCCTCGTGATTCTAAACCTGACTTTTGCTTCAGGGTCATGTCCAACCCCCTGCATTACTTTCCTGCTTATTGACCAGAGCCGAATGTCTTTGTCCTGCGACCAGCTAACAAGCTGAAATTCTCTGTCGTCCTTGTCCGGGCTTTGGCCTCCTCTAAACCGCCATAGAAACTCCTTGACGCTATCTGTATGTCCCTCAAACGTTGCAACAGGGTCGGCAGGGACGTCGCCTGCGGCTCTCCGATCATAAAGATAGAGTATATTATCTGCTCTTTGTGGCATAATCAACAAACCCCAACCGAATGGCGTGTGCCTTGCTCTCCAGACGGGAAAAGATGTCCTTATGACCCTCTCCGGCTCATCCTCTGGGTTAGAATAGTCCCAAAACCTGATCGTTTTATCTAAAGCACAAGTCACTATTCCTGTCGGCCGTGTCCTATTCCAATCCACCCCATATATTTTGGTTGTATGTGCGCAAATGCTACGTAATGGATATGCCCCTTTTCTGTCATCCCAGATACGGAGATATTTGTCATGGCTACTTGCCAATATGTGTTCATCTTGCCTGTTATACTTGACTTGAGTTGCTCCAGCGAACCAGTCACAGAATGATATAGCAGGCCTTCGTGGATCTCTTAAATCCCAGCAATGAACGAACGAGTCTACCGAGCACGTAGCCAATATGTCTGGATGATGAGCTGAGAAATTGATATCCGTAATTGCTCGTGTATGAGAGTGCAGAACATGCTCAATTGCCCGTCTAGACGGCATAGCAAGGTTCCAGACCATTGCTTTTTGGTTAGACGTTGAGACAACCCAGTAGTCCCGAGCGGCGAATGGTGACCATTGTACATCAGCAACTTCCCAGGCTGTGCGATGTTGGAGAAATCGTGGTGGATCATAAGGATTATCCAGATCTACGATATGGAGGCCCTGACGACTACGGAGTCTCAATTTAGCCGATACAATTCATGAGTGGGAAGAATATCCACGTACGAGGCCAAAACCACATCTCTCCCGGAAGGCGATATCGACCTATGCTCACCTCCGACCCCTTCTGTCAGTTTCGTAGTGCTTGAAGGATATGATGTGGGATGTTTACATCGATCCAACTGGTTGATCAACCCTGATACTCATGTCCAGATTAAATGTTGGCGAATCGAATGCCGATGTGGTATCACGGGCCGACATTGGAGAGCCCATGGTTACTGAGGTCTTTGATGGTTCGGTATCTCAAAACAATCAGGCTGGACGCCTCTGGCGCATTCTCAGGAGCCCTAGGCTTTATTGCGACTGCGTTCCTCGAAACAGGCTGCCTCAACGGTGGCAGTCAGCGTCACTAGCGCCACGATGAAGTCTCGGGCTCGCTCGCGCGGGAATGAATTGATACCGAATCGCCAAGCTCGTCTCAATTACTTGAACTTCTTAGAAGGCTCACGACTACAAAAAATAAAACATCTCATAAGGCTCATATATACAGATACGCAGACTACAGATACGTATGTTCGCGGCGACAAAGTTGATCGACTGGACGACAGGGAGAACGAGTTGCCTGGCTCGTGATTGATCTCTTAGTAAGCTGCTATTGGACTCCACCAGCCCCACGCAGTACTTAAGTCACAGCTACTCCACACAACATGCTAAATAATAGTCGTCTCGCGTGCTCCCTTCCATCGGGATTCATTTGACGCAACCGCTCGCTCGTCTCGTGTTCCATACCTCCTAGTTCTCTTCCTTGGGTGACATTCGACAGCACTTAGACAGCCCTACAAAGGTGCTGATCTTATCGGCATCAGATCACCAGTAACAATTCCACCGGACTTCAGGGTCACAGCTCGTTTCTCCCTCACAGACATTACACCAACGCCCCTAAAGCAGAAGAAAATCTAAGAGAAAGAGGACTACAGTCAGGTGTAGGTTACGATATCCACAGGACCTTCTAATCCTCCACCCCCTCCCACAAATACTCTCCCCACCCCCCCTCCTATTAGCTTCGCTTCTCGGCTAATCCCTCCCCCTCCACCAAAGACTACATAGCTCAGCGTAAATACTCTGCACGAGATGGCTGCCTTACCGAAGCGCATTATCAAAGAAACAGAACGCTTGGTTGCCGACCCGTAAGGGCTTACCTCTCTCTTCCGATGAACCAACAACTAATGGTCGTTGCTCGCTGATCAGGGTCCCCGGAATCAATGCAACACCCCATGAAGACAACCTCCGATATTTTGATGTGACCATTCACGGCCCTGCCTCCTCGCCGTATGAAGGTAGCGTCTCACCTCCGTATCGACTTTAAAAATTCCACGATTTAATATGTTATTGTTTAACTAAATATTCTTTTTTCCTTTCCACAGAGGGAATATTCCGGTTGGAACTTTTTCTCCCAGAAGATTATCCAATGAGCCCTCCTAAGATTCGATTTCTAACTAAAATTTATCACCCGAACATTGACAAGCTCGGGCGCATCTGCTTAGATGTACTGAAGACCAACTGGTCGCCAGCACTGCAAATACGTACCATCCTCTTGAGCATCCAAGCTTTGCTAGGGGCACCGAACCCGGATGATCCTTTGGCAAATGATGTTGCACAGAGATGGAAGGAAGATGAAAAAGCAGCCATCGAAACAGGTAAGATACCAAATCGACTTTAAATTCAGTTTGTTTTCTAAAATAATCATTTTCAGCTCGGGAGTGGACTCGAACTCATGCTATGGTCTAAATTCGGATGAGAGCCTATGCTAGTTTGAAAGAGGGGGGTCGGGGGGGGGGGGGTTAGAATGACAAACATGTAGTCCTTGTGGCATCTAGGCGGCTAGGCTTATGAATACTAGATGGCGTATCTGGATGAGCATCACATTCTGGGAAATGTTTTTTCTTTGCTAAGTGGTATGGCGTGAGCAATTTGGGGACATCGGATTGGTAGAGAGGATTAGTTGCTATATTGCAGTTTCTCATTTCGATGTCTTTTTTCTAGCTCATGAATTGGATTTCTCTACATGCTAGAGCCATTATATTTGATTCAGTATTGATATCATAAAAATTAGCTCTGGCACATACCTAACCCTATCTACCCCGGGCTTATCATCGTCGACAGTAACAAGTTCCCATACAGATCCCAATGCATAACCAGTTTCGGGAGCACTTCAACATACTTAGTATATTAAACATTGGAATACAACAAGATAATCGGCTGCGGGTGTTGAAGGTGTCGTACCCAGTTGGAAATATGACTCTCGCTGTCTGGCTTGCCTATCGAAGTATTTTTAGATATTTAATATAGAAATATTGAACATATTATCTAACAAGCATTTACAGTTTCTAGGCAAAGAAACAGCAAATATACAGCCAAAATGACTTGGAGTAGGTTTTTTTTGGGGGGGAATATATAAAGTCAAGTTTACTTGTAAACAATAAAATGGGAAGCGGAGAAGAAGCCGAAGTACAAGCAGAGCATTCGTATCACAGCTGCCTTCGGTATTAACATGCGGACACACTAGGTAAACCAATGGGGATTTTGTTACCATACTTGAAAACTTACCAAGGCTCATCAGTTTACCTAGCTTAATATCATCATTACCCTGATCTTTAAATGATACTAGTCCGATGTTTGCCTGCCTCAATCCGAAGCTGCACCGACGTTGAAATTTGTCTGAATTTACTATACCAGTCTCGCTAATACATTAGCATCTCCAGACATAGGATCCAGTTTATGAGTGCCCCACATTCAGGTTGGTGTCAGGTATATGAGTACAGTATTTACCGTACTGTACATGTGTACAAACTTTGTAAATACGTAGCCTATAGCTATGTATTACCGAGAAAACTGGTGAATAAGACCCCTTGTCTGTATCTGAATCATACTTTCAAAATCAGAGTCAAGGACGCTATCTGCCCACAACTAGTAACGCGCCTACCACAAAAAGGAAAGAGCAAAGATACAGACAAGGAGTCTTATTCACCAGTTTTCCCGGTAGTACTATATAGCAACACGGTAAAAGGTGGATAGGATTGTCCCAGGGCCTGCCAAGCTTCTGGAACAACAATTCTCCGTAGACATCTCAACTTGCTGTCTGCAAGCAAATGAAAGAAGATATGAAATGTCTCCCCCAAATACCGCAAATCCTCGAAAACGCGGTCCCCCCGCAAAAACAACATCTGGCACATCCTCGCAAAGAGGAGCCAATAATCTGGCGCATGGCCGAAAGCGGCTTAAGATTCAGGATGCTCGGGCCATCGCCGTGCAATCAACAGAAGCTGGGCTCAATGGCGGACAACTTAACATCAATTCTTTCGTCAAGTCAAGGGAATTCGAGATAAGAGCCTTGGAGGATGCCATTTCCAACTCAAGGTAGAGAATTCCGTTCATGAGTGTGCCGTGCCGTCTCAACTAAACAATATCCAGACATGCCAACAAGAAACGAGCCTTTCAGAGTGTTCCAAGGTCTATGCGGCGGAGGACAGCGAGCCATAATGTCAAGCGAGTTCCCAAAAGACTAAGGGCCCGGCATGCAAAGGAAATGGCTGATGATAATACCCCTACGATAACATCACGTCGGCGGAAATTGACGCCTCATATGCGACTTCGCGTTGAAACTGCAAAGCGACTCCATGCCCTTTCCCAGAAGAAGGCAAAGCGAGACGAAGGAAGAGAGAAAGAGAAATCTTTTCACGATGAGGGGCCACTCGAGAACGCTCTCCGTGCCCCTCCAGCAACGAAATCCAAGTTTCGGAAACGTCAAAAAGAGAAGACGTGGCTACCGACCCACATCTGGCACGCAAAGCGTGCACATATGGTAAATAGGTGGAGATATGCGATTGCCGAATCACCTACTGAAAAAAGCTACAGACCAACCCATAGGTCATGCACTTTGCGGGGGGCTGTTGCCTGGGACCATTCTTATTACGGAATAATATTGGTGAAAGGAAAGGAAAAAGAGCTTGCGGGTATGCTTCACGAGATATTGGGCACAGAGGACGCAGAACTAGCTGCTGCGAAAGGTGCTATACGAAAGGGTAGGAGAAGCTGGCGGGGTTGGGTTTTTGAAAAGGGTGGATATCCCACTAAGCCAATCGCGCCTATACTCTTACTCTGGTGTCGTCCGTCAATCAAAACTGCCAGTGAACCTGAGTCTAAGAAAAAGAAAAGCCACCGCAGCATACTGATCAGAGTACATCCATCCGCTTTTTTCCAATTATGGATGACAATCCTCTCGGTATCCAAGTCATACCCATCCATTACATCGGAAGACCTCCGTTTCGAACTTGGCAGCCTCGAAGTGACTGGGCCGGCCGCCACAAATGCTCTACTTGCCTGTCTTCAGCCCAGGGAAAAGCCGACAAGTTCTGACACTCCTGAAGGTGTTTGGGAAAATCTCCGTTTTCTCACAAACCCTTCATCACTACCACCGGGGGCGTTTCTCGCTTTCAACATCATAGACCCGCGAATTGCCTTTCCACCCCGCTTGCCCCGACTTTCGGAACAAGAACACGAAGAATCAACAAACAAGCTCTTCTCAGTACTTTCTACTTGGCCACCCGACTGGACACAATCCCCACCTGCCCTCTTCTCACGAGAAGCGAGATCGGCCTCCGTTCGTGCACAGGACTCCCAAAAGAAAATCAATCAACGAAAATCAGAAGCTATGCCAGGCCAGTTGCCCGAAGCCCTTTCTACAGATCCATATATTCCGATCATCCTTCTCACCAACCGTGAACCCTCGGCGGTCCCTTCTCACAATAAGAAATTCTCTGTATCAACATCTAATGCTATTGGCAGCTGGACAGTCATACTACCATGGAAATGGGTGTTGCCAGTATGGTATTCACTTGTTAATCTCCCAGGTGTACGATTCGGCGGCATAAGCGAGAGCAACCAGATTCAGTATGAGAACGCAATTGGTTCATTTCCTGACGACTTCCCAGGAACTAGAGCGGGGTTAGAAGAGGAAGGAAGAAAAGCTGCAGTAAGGGAACAAATCTGGGAGAAGAGGCCAAAGCAGAAACGCACGGCGTGGGGGAGTGTAGACCTTGGGGAGGGGAGAAAAGGTGAGCTGGGGCAAGGTGCCTGGTGTGATTGGGAACATCTCATCGCTCTGGTTGCAAAAGAGCAGAAAACGAAGGTAGCCACCAAGCCTTTATCTACCGTCCCCGCTCAACCTCATAACGCTATATTCACCTTCTCTGGGCCAACAACTGGTTCCATGAACCACGATGATGCCTCTATTCCCCCTGCAGGCCAAATTCCGCCCCCTATTATCCCAGCATCATCCATAACGACCTTAAACTCACAAGATACTGCCACTCATTTCCACTCCCCATCCTCGCCTTGGAACATCCCCACTTCTCTTATAGCCCCTCTCCTCTTCTCCCCACATATCCCCATTCAACTTCCCCTCTCGGTACTCTCACAAGAAACCCTCGCAAAATCACTATTCTCTGTCAAAATGGTATACCTCCACCGTGGTACCCCAGAGCCCAGAGCAAGGATCTACCGACTCCCCAGCAAGTCCCATGCAGGGCGTGATCCCCTCGCGAGGAAAATCCGTGAAGGGTGGAAAGACTTGCTAGATAGCCACGAAAAGTATGAGGACTCGAAATTCCGATATCGGAAAAAGAATGCGTTGAAGGATATGAGCCTCGCCGAAGATTCTGCGGGCCATGAATTTGTATCGCATAAGCCGGTGGATCCAGGCGCATCCCGCTGCCACAGAGTAGCACTCCTTCCCCCGCTCAGGGCCGAGCTACAAAAACCGCTATTGCAACCAGGAATGGAAGGGTACCCTGCTGTGCCTGGAGAAGAGGACTTGATTGGGTTTGTTTCGAGCGGGAATTTTAATTTGAAGGAGGGGAGGGGAATGGGGATTGCGAGTTTGGCGTTTTCGAGGGTTTTCGGGGAGTGGATGGCGGATGCCAGGACGGGGGAGCAGAAGGGGGCGGTGGGTAGAGTTTGTGTGGTGAGGGATGTGGGAGAGTCGGTGGGGAGGTTGGCAAGGTGGGAGCTTATTTGAGCGAGGGGAGGGTCTAGTCTAGAACATGCCAACCTGGAGGGATGGAATTGGCAAACCTAGACGTATAGATGGGTATTTCCTTTGCCAATTGTTGACGGTTTTGTACACAGATGGAAAAGAGGTGGTCAATTTGGGATGTATATTACATACATACTCGGACTCCTCCACACGCTTCAAGCATATTCGCTTAACTACCTTCAATAAACTTTAGAAAATACAAGGTCTTTTATAGATAATCAAAAAAAAAATTTGTGGTTGCCTCAGAGCAGAAGATGAGAAGGGAGACCATTATCCACTGAGAAAAAGCCATCGAGAATCCACCACGCAGTTGCCGATATTTTGTTGACCGTTAAAAATATCCCGATAACAATTGAGTTTGCCCAAACAAGAGCTCTCAATCTTCCATCGTGAACGGTCCATATTGCGGCCCTCTCCTCCCACCACCGATACCTCTTTCCTCCTTGACCCTCCGCCCAGGTCCAGAGCTAGGTCCTCTCATCCCACCCCTTCCCCTATAACCTCCTCGAGAATACGACCTCGGCCCATTATTATTTCCATTACTATTACTTCCTCTTCCATCACTCCTCCCCATCTCTCGATACCCATACATAACAACATCATCCCCATCATCCTGATAACCCTGTTGTTGTTCCCTCCCATACAATGGCCGCCTTGAGGCCGTGAATTCCAAATCTAAATCCTCCAAAAATTCTTCCCCATCTCTCCTACGTTTCCTCTGATTATACGATACATCAGCATCTAAATCAGGCAGAAATGGACTAGGTGCATTGATAGCCTTGAAGCTAGAGGAGGTTGGAGCAGCTACCCGATTTGCACCAGTTGCATATGGTGGCTCGGGCCGACCACCACTTCCGGTGTAGCTCGATCGCAATTTGTAATCTCCTAGAGCATTATTGTAGCGGGACATTGGGGCAACAGGAGCAGAACTGGGAGGTTCTATCTGCTGCTGTAGCTGCTCCTGCTGTTTCCGTCGCTCCTTCTCCCGGTATGCCAATGGCGCGGTGGGCGGTGCAAAAGTTGGGACAGCTGGTCTGGTAGCATTAATACTGGTGGTAGCGCTGCCCCCAGTAGAGCTATTACGAGCGCTATTATTCTTCTTTCCAGCTCCTTTGCTCGTGCCTCTCCGTGTGCCTGAAGAGCTAGCCGTTCCTGGTGGCGGAGGTAAGGAAATTCTATTTGACTTGGGTGTCGTTGGTTTTTTTTCGCGGCCCCCTTCATAATCACCATCCTGAGGATCGTCTGGTTCCCCTTGTTTGTCTTCATCTATAGGAAGAACCCCCTGGCCACCTCTGTATTGCTCCAAGTTGTCTATGTACGCCACTATTGCCTTAAAAGTAGTGGAGTTACTTCTCAACTCCTGTCTCTGTTCCCTGAGTACCTCTCTCATACGCTTGATGTCTCCAGCTAGAAGACCAGTAGATCTATCTGGGTGTCTGTGGATCAACAAGGCAACACCAGTGAACTCGATAGGAGCAAATTTGACAGAGTGCCGGTAATTGTTGTTCTCAAAAACATGCGGGTGTCCCTTGAAAACTTTATAATACGCCACGAAGATCCGGTGTACTAATTTTTTGAAAGACTCATCCAAAAGCTGGGGTTTCTCCAAGAATGGACCAAGGGTACTAGCGCCTGTCGAGTAGACAGGGTTGTCATCATCCGTGAGGATGATCTTGAACGTTGTTAATAGAGTCTGAAATGCGCGACCGCGTTTGTTGTCAATTTCTGGGTGGATACGTTAGCATAAGGCTGCGGTGAGTGGTTTCAGGGTAACTGACTGGCCATCAAATCCGGATACTGATTCTCCACCTCAATAGTGAACTTTTGCCATTCCCCACTCCTAGCCTTCAGCTTTTCAGCGGGCCTAAGCTCCATACCCATTTGAACCCTGGCAAACAGTTCTTCCTCCTGTTCAAGTTTGAGCTCGTTGTACTCAACACACAGCATTTCGAGACTCTGGAAATGATCTTTCCATGCATCGCTCAAAAGCTTGCGTTTCCCCCTCCCGTCTCCTTCACAGTACCACCATTTTCGCTTTCTGTTATCAAGACATGGAATCTCGCCTTTGACAAAGGCTTTGATAGAGGAAAGGCGCTGCTTCCCATCAATACAAATTCCTAAAATCACGTGCGTTAGAATTTATCCTAAACAAGCCAGCGCCGTTGCAGAAACAAATTGGATAAGATGTCCCACGCTGCTTGAGCATGGCCTTATCATGACCAGTCTCTGACGTACTCTGATATCTCAGCGAACCGTTCTCAGTGGCTACCTTCTTGACGTTGAAGATCAACGGCGGAACGTAATAATTCGACATTAACGACCCAATGAGCCTCGACATCCTATCATTGGACCACACCACGTTTCGCTGGTAGTCCGGGTCAAGTACAAGCCATGGTGTTTCCATCATTTCGCTGAGCTCTGCAATCGTGCGCCTAGCCCAATTGCATCTGTTGTAATTACACTCATTAGACAATACGCACTACATGTTAAACTAAACAAGGACACCCACTGCTCCAATTTGTTCGGTGGGATATAGTCATCTGGATTATCTTCAACATCGTCCTCCTCTTCTTCCTCGTCGGAGTCGTTTGCGGCCTCAAACTCCTCAATTTCAGCTTCGACTTTGACCGCAGGGCGTCCGCGAGCCATGATGCGATGATGCAAAAGGCGCTCGCAAAGAAAGTAAAGGGGCTCCGCAAAGTCAATGACAGTACAAAGGTCTAGTTGTGCCCTTTGAGGATGCCTGCAAAGTGAACAGACTGTAATGTACTGGGGAAAGTCCTTGTGTGGTGGGCAGACCTTGAAGTGGGCTCTTGAAGAGTGCTTCTTAAAGAGTTGCTTCTTGAGGAGTTGCTTCTTAAGGAGTTGCTTCTTAAGGAGTTGCTTCTTAAGGAGTGCTTCTTAAAGAGTACTTGCTGGGAGCTGGATGAAGGAATAAGTGAAAGCAAGTTTGTACTCTTGCAGCTGGTATTTCAGGTAGGTTGCAAGATGGTTGCAAATCAAATTTATCTTTATGGCTGTGCTGGAGGCAGATTGCTGAGTAAGCAATAAAGTAAGCCTGACTTAGCAGTAAAGTTCAGCCTGTGCCACAGTTGTACAAACCTTGCTTAATGGCTGTAGTTGTCTGGTTTCTGGTGCCCAGAACCCAAGCAAACATAAAGAGAAGAGAAGGAGAAGAGAGGAAAAAAGTGGACACTAGCTATCTCTTATAGCACTCACAGGCTGTATGACTGAAACAAACTCAACCCTTACCCTACCTACAGCCTGGTTCCACGTACGGGATACGCAAGTGAGTCACACGGTGGAAAGGAGTAAATTGCGATGCCGTTTATTGCCGACAATATACATGCCGATATATAGTCTAATATATATTATTGTGTGATAATTTAGCAAATCTACTCAGAAAATTATACAACCCCTCAATCTATTCCGAAGCGCCATAACAAAATACCAATACCAGGTGGTGTATAGATAATTACTCCCACCCTCCAAGAACGCTCGAAACCAAGCTTTGTACCAAGTATTTTAAGTAATCAATTGGCGCACGCATGCGCAAACATATCAGACGATTATAATCGCCCTTGTATCACTGGTATTTTTCCTGAATGTTATTGGGAATCGCCATAACAACCCATAGCTCCAAGGACATATCCGCTTCCGATGCTTTATAGAAGAGAACGTCTTGGACCTTCCTCAAAGCCGGTTCCTCAACCCACACTTCCTATATAAGATCAGAAATTGTCCACTCGTACCAACCAGACTACACTCGTATCTGGATAGTAAACCACCTTATAACGTTCTGCTTAGCATACTTTGACTGCCATGGCCGATCCTGATGTGAATTACTATGTTTCCCCGGCAGGCCCATTGATTTCCATTCATCAAGCGCGGCTTCTGAGCCTACTTGTTCCCAAAGTTCCCACGGTCGTAAATGTCGATGATGGGAGCCCTGGAGAATGGGGCTTTTCCAGTCTGTGTGAGCAATGGGCTGAAGAAGATGAGGTCAAACAGCACTTATATATTCCATTCCATTCTGTTAGGATAAAGGTAATCCCTATAAACCAAGCCAGCCCCGAAAATACTCTCCTTTCTTTCGGTTTTGAGGAAAGTATTGTTCATAGTGCAATAGCCAGCCCAGCATGCATAAAGTCCCAAGGCAGCGGGCAAATATAACTCTTCACGAAAAAAAAAAAATAAGTGTAAAATTAGCCAGTTGCCGAGGACTTATTATAAATCTTTGGTAAGTTCCAGCTCATACAGTAATGCCATCCCAGTCTCGCTCCGTACCATTCGCATGCCCAGGCCAATTAGGTAGGTAGACTTCCAGGCAGATGTTCCATCAATAATATACTAAGTGAGCCTAGATCCGAAATCGAGACAAGAAATGGGAATATTAGTGGCCCATGGTTGGAATCCAAATAGCTCTCTGACACCGGTTGTACTACTACAGTTTCCTTAAAACAGTATCTGCAGAGGAATTCTAATATAAATGAAAGTCAGTAGACCGCACAAGCTAGGGAACGTCTTGCCCTTTCGTCTCACATCGAATTTCCCCCTTTCGTCCCTCCCGGCGTAGACTACGACACCTTTATCTAGCGCAATGGCGTATCTCGCCGCCTGTACCCCATTGTTCCAGCTAATCGATTTGCTGAATGCCGCACCTGGATCACTGAGAAACAGAATCTTCTGATTGAAAACTTTGTTAGCCTTCCCCCAGGCAGCCCTATCTAGCGTTAATAATAATGCAACAACAACCAAGAGTGCGAGGAGTGTCATACATGACAAATGCAGAGTCATAGGCTATCACCGCAATGATGTCTATTCCCCTCGTCTTGAACTCCGTATAGTTCTTTATAAATCCAGGTAAATGAGTGCCTTGACATCCAGGTGTGAAAGCGCCTAGTTTTACCGCATCAGGACCACATTACATAGAGCTACTGCGGCAAATTGAACTGACCTGGAACCGCAAACAAGACAACCTTTTTATCCGCCCATTCTTTTGAGGCATTGTAAACTGTTGGAATACCGCATTTCGTGAGGTCACTATCTTCCGCTTCGTAAGGGACGTAGCTGTGGGAAAGTAGTCGTTAGCCCTCTTGAAGACCGTAGTTACAGAAAATGCTGTTTATGAGCAAAGCTTACTCGAATCTAACGTCTTCTGGAAATTTGTCGCCGGATTGGAGTTGCATTATCAGTTTGCTACAGGGAAGCTATGTGAGGTTCGCAGCAGTTTATTTAGATAGCAAAGAACCAAGGTAGGGTAGGTGTGCTCGTCTCCCTCCGAGTAGTGGATAGTGATAAGATCCCAAGAGTTATATATAAACGTTTGGAAGAAGGCAGCGTCAAGTTCCGTCCCTCGGTTCAACGAGTCAGACTAAACAATTTACACGGAGGGGATTGTGCCAACCAGACTACATACTCAACAACATATGTGGAGAGTTGCCACAGTGTGTTGTCTACCACAAATAAATCGAATCTTGTCATCACCAGCTTACAGCACATCTTTTGTAAAGAGAGGTCTGAATGATACGTTCTGGAAGGAAGGCTCTGTATCCTCCTTGACAGTAAAACAGTAACTAGAACTCTATATTATTATTTTCTTTCGTTTATTTTTTAAAACTTTACATTTTTACCTAATAATGAATGAACAAAAGTAAGCGTACGGGACTTTACTGAGACGCCACGTGTGGCGTGCCAGAGGGCCAACCCTAACCGTCACTACGCGACCATGGATGAGGCACGATTCACACCAAAGAGCCGTCGAATCGCTATCAGCCAAACGTATCGCTAATAGGTATTACCCCCTCCATCGATTGCATGATATACCACAAGTTTGGACTGGGCGTTGACAATTCTTTGATTATCTAGACATCGCCAAACAGCGCAGCTTAAGCAACTTTCAACGCAACCGCAAATATGGGAAAAGTTCACGGATCCTTGGCTCGTGCCGGAAAAGTCAAGTCTCAAACCCCAAAGGTACGGCATACCGACACTCCGAATCAGTCTATTTTGTGTGCGAGGGGGAACTGCTAGAGGAGAAATATGAAGCTGATGCGAGGTGGATGGTATAGGTTGAGAAGCAAGAGAAGCCCAAGTCCCCTAAGGGACGTGCGAAGAAGAGGATCTTGTATGTGATATCTGTGGCTAGGCCTAGCTGGGGTAGGGTGTTTTGCTGACTCTGTGAGGGAATAGGTACACCCGTCGTTTCGTCAACGTTACCTTGACCGGTGGCAAGAGAAAGGTCAGTTCATAATACCACTTCACAAAAGCCAGTTGATATTGACGGGTGCTTTAGATGAACCCCAATACAACCGCATAAATAGCCAATATCACGACGCACGAATTTCGGAGAGGGGGCAAGGCACAAATAGTGGAGATGGAGTCGGTGGTTTCAGTCGTGCATGGCACGTTGAGAACGACATTTCTTTAAATCTGTCTATGGCCATATGTATCAGCGGATTAGAGGTACCTTTTTTTGAGCACATCTGGGTTTCTAGGATCAAAATGGGTGGAGCTTTATTCGAAGCTGGGAATACAACTACTTCGGGCTGCTGTGGCCATATAATCACACCAGCTGGGGCTTTCAACTTGGCGTTTTGTGTTTTTAATTCATTGAGCTTTTTCAAATCTTGTACCTGATGGGTACCTATGCTTTAAAACTGTGAAACCCGCGTGTGCTCTTCGCTGAACTTGATTCGATGGCCTCCCGAGGCTGTCGCAATCCCTGTCGCTTTTCACTGATTTATCACAGCGGCTCTCAACCACCCACCTGAACACGTCCCGTTGTGTCAAAATGCCTGCTGTACTTCAGGAGAAAAGCGCCAGCGACGACGACGGCTGTCGACTGAAGCTGCCAGCATATTCGGAGAGTAGCGACATGTTTTTGCCGTCAAGGCGCTGCAGTTCTTTGTTGGTCAGAATGGGAGTATATTTCGTCCTGGCCTTGTCCTTCTTTTGCTTCGCAGCATCAATACTACTACTCCTCTTACCCCAGTCGTTTCCACTTCATCTGATTCCGCCATTCAAGTTCGTTAAGCAACAGGCAACTGATAAACTAAGCACTCAATGGAACATACTTTACCATCTGGGAGGAAATGGACCATGGATACCCAAAATCGAAGGTGTCGTTGATGGAGGAATTGCCATCCCCAATGGGTGCAAAATAGACATGATCCATATGGTAGGATTTTTGCTTTTTGTTGTGATTCAGGGGTCGCGAGCTGACAAAAAAAGATGTCACGACATGGCGAGAGATATCCAACTCAAAATGCTGGCGAACGTAAGTTGACTACATACGGGCATTAAAAGCAAATCACACTTCTGAACTCCAACTAATTTTAAGGTCACCGGGGCAGGCATGATTGCGTTGGTGGAGCGGATAAAATCCAACGGAAGGGAAATGAGAGGGGCCCTTACCTTCATGAACCATTGGGACTATTTCTCTCATGGTAAGGCGCAGTCTATGCTTATGTCCAATTTCTCATGTATTAATCGTATACTTCCTAGCAGCTCCTCATCAGCATTTCGAGCAACTCACGACAACAGGACCCTATGCTGGGACTCTCGAGGCATTCGGGACTGGTGTGAAATTTCGAACCCGGTATCACCACCTCTGGAACGATACTACTCTTCATCCGCCTCCCACATTATTCTGGGCTTCTGAGGCAGACCGAGTTGTTGATACTGCCAAGTACTTCGGCGCGGGTTTCTTTGGGCTAGACTACGAACAGTCTGGAAGAGCAAAGCTGGAGATCATTTCGGAGGCGGCGGACAAGGGTGGAAATACGTTAACTCCTGGGTAAGGGACAATGTAGACCCGTAAATACAAAGTCTAATGTCCATATTAGTGATACCTGCACGAAATACCTTGAGGATCTAGAGACTGGACGTATTCTTGGGGAGCAGATGCTATTCAAGTATAGGTCTACATACCTACCAGCCATTGCAAAACGGCTTGAGGAGGAGAACCCCGGATTCGAGTTTACTGGTCCGTACTCCCTTATGGACTGACTCAACGCCGGGGCTAACCCACCTCCAGACTCTGAGATCTACAGCATGCAAGAAATGTGCGGCTTTGAAACCACAGTTCGAGGTAGCAGCAAATGGTGCAATGTCTTTACTCAAGACGAATGGCTGAAATTCGAATATGCCCGTGATGTCATTCATTTCTACCGCGCCGGCCCTGGAAATCCATATGCAATGGCAATGGGCTGGCTCTGGCTCAACGCTACCGCAAACTTGATTCAGAAGGGCCCTGAAGCAGGCCCTGTGTTCCTTAGTTTGTACGTTGGTTGTTACCCACACCAGTTCTTATATATAATACTAACGCGCCCTTTTGCCAGTGGCCACGACGGTGATATTATCCCCATGCTTGCTGCCCTAGGGCTCTTTGACGATGAAAAAAAACTTCCCACCGATGAAGTCTATACCAACCGGCGGTGGAGAACCTCGCAGATTGTCCCTATGGGCGGACGTATCCTTCTTCAGCGTATGGTTTGCTCAGCCGACCCTAGCCACGATTCTCAAGCTGGTGTGTTCATCCGCTTTAACGTCAACGACGGGATCGTGGCACTCCCCGGATGTGACTCGGGGCCAGGGGAGAGTTGTCCTTTGGACAGGCTCATGGCACATGTGGCTGAACGAGGGAGCATGGGCGGTGATTTTAGAAAGACTTGTGGGTTACCCGAGTGGGCGCCTGATAGACTAACGTTCTTGAGGCAACCGGGGAGAGTGCATGTGACGTGAAATATAGCTATAATATACTATTGGCGGGACTTTAACATGGATATGATGACTTTTTCATGATTCCCACGTAGATAGATATCATAAGGGGATTGATTTTTTGATAAGGTATACTTACATAATGAGGATTATCACCTGTATAAGAATCCATAATTGTTAAATATACATTGATTACTTAATACACTATAGACCACTAGATAACCACGTACCTTACTTAGTTTATGTTTTGAAGTTCAGTATCATAGCTGTAGAGGGTAACCCATGAAGTCACATCATCTAATGAAAAGAGGGCACAAAGAGTATATAAGTTGTTACAACCGTATATTCGACACATTTTTCAGCAAGTAAAATTAGGTACTAAGCAAAGTCCAGAGAAGAGGGTATAATAAATCTCAAGCTCGGGGTATAATTATGACCACTAAGACTAATAATGAAAAGGGTTATACGCAAAGAAGGTGAGTAAAAAGACTCTGCGTACTCTTTTCTGGAAAAGTACAAGATGATCATCAGAAGAAAAATTGTCTCGTGTGCGAGGAGCACGAGCGAGTTGATATACGACAAAAAACAAAATATGGAAACCCCCCCGGCGAAATCCATCATGACACCATGTATTCGACCACCCAACCCAAAGAAAAGCAAACAATTTATACGAGAACCCGATGCACCAACACCCCACCTGCAATTGGCTGCCTTTAACATTCCTTCATAATGACAACCAGTGGTTAAGATAGGAACTGTAAGATTGAAATCAACGAATAAACAATGCAGTGATGCTAGCATCGCGGCATCATATACAAGATACACCAGTGGTCTATAGTCGCGACTCGTCCCTAGATGTTGCGCTCATTTGATATATCCGGCCTTTCTGTCTAGGCTACTGGAGCTGCTGTAGGCTGAGTTTTCGGAATCAAGGAGGGCACTGACGCCACTGCCGCTGTCCCCACTGCCTGCGCTGGCGCTAGCACTACCCGTCGTGCTTCGGTTTTTGTTACTTGGTGGACCAATATTCAGATGGGATTGGCTTACAGGATCATAATTGTGGTGATCCACTTGAGACGGAATTTGCAGTTCGCCAGGGCCAGGAAGATAGCGTGGCATGGACTGTCGCACCGGCGGCCGACCATGTGGTGGCCCCCTGCCGCGTGTATCTGGCAGATAACCATTCCCAGGGCCTGGGGTTCCGCTCGGCCTCATATTTGGAGGTGGTCCACCTTGACGTGGCATAGATCCATGGACTGGATATGGGCCACCACGCTGTCCCAGATTTGAAAACGCCGGATCATCTCCTATATCTCCTAAACGAGTCGCAGATAATGAATTCGCCCGAGACGTATCGTGTAGCATCTTTCTATCAACAGTGCCATATCTGTTTGATGAATAACCCATCAAAGGATTCTCTAATATATTGTCGTGTAGTGAAGGAATTTCACTGACTAGTCTTGCGCTTGTCCGATTTCTTATCGCTGCTGGCCGTTGATTTGCCATTGGATGTCGTAGACCTCGTGAAGCGGGAACCGCACCAGGATCCATGTTCCTCAAATTTCCAGCACTCGGTACACGCCTATTGCGCCTAGACGTTACGCTCATCATGTCGATAGTATCAGGGTCCACTGATGGAGGTAACGGGCCATTGTCATAGTAAACATCATCCTCGTCATCATCATCCTCATATATTTGACTCTGCCTCCGGGTCCCACTTCCTGGTCCACCACGCCCATGTCCTCGGCTAGCTCCCTCACTGCGCCTCATCAGATCGTGCTCCCTCAGCTCCAATTCCCTTCTCCTGAGAGCCAATTCACGTTCCCGTAGTGCCAACTCTTCCGCTGACTGGCCTCGGGGGCGGCCGTGTTCCCCCCCATGTGACCTTGATGACCCACCCCACCATCGGGAAGATAGTGGCTATCGTCAGCTTCTAAACTATCCCCATACATCGCTATATGTCCAAATTCTTCGAGATCATTCTCAAAGGAATTTCTCCTAGAGATTCCATTTGACGGTGGTTTCGGTGAATAGCCGCCATGAACTCTTCCTCCATGGCCGTTTGATAGATGTGGCCCCCCATTCATTCCAGGAGGCGGTCGCCTACCCGGAGGCCCCGGCGATGGCCCCTGATTTGAGGGTGGCTTCCCCCGGATGCTCATTTGGGTACGAGGCGGAACTTGCCGTGAGGAAGGCGGTGTCGCAGTCGATGGTGGAGAAGAATTCGGGGATTTTGCCTGATTGGCCTGATTTATATGGTGGAGAACACTGTAAAGAGTTTCACAATGAGGTGCTTTCACACCCACCAGCTGGGCAATCTTTATTGGAGAACCAAGATATACTTCAATTTCCATTGGACGCCGACTGGTATAGTCCTGGTACATGGTACTCTGATGATCTGAAGGCTGAGCCATGGTCTCCAATATCTTAGTTTTGAAATCGTCTGGAAATTTACTCCCCTCTGCAGTAGCGATACTGATAAGCTCCTCGACCAAGTCATTGACCAATTTCCTGATACCTGGTTTTTCCAGCATGGCTATATGATTTGGTGAATCTAGCAGTACACTTAGAGGATGAAACGCGATTGGCCTATATGCAAAGATTCGTCAGAGGCCATATAAGTAGCAAACAACATTTTCACTTACCCAATCATCTTTTCCCATTGCTGCTGCCGAATATTTGCAGAAACATGACATTCAACATTGCCGGAGATAAGAGTCAATGCCAAAGCTTCCGCCATATCCATCTGAACACTAGTAGGTATTTCTGAGTTTTTTATTGTCGACCCCACCCATACATCGGAATTCCCCAGATGCTCAAAATCACTAGGGCCCACCTGGCTTATGTTCGCTCCAGAAACGAGCGATAATATTACATTGCTTGGGTATCGTGTCTGAAGGAATGGTTCTATGCCCAAAGAATTGGTTGTGTTGACGAGAATGCAGGTATGCTGTGGTGTAACGACAGACTCGATGACGGCTGCTAGGTCGTAAACATCCGGAAGTGCTTTGATACATAGCAAAATGTAGTCAAAACCTCCGGCGCATGCAGCATCTTCGGGGGATCGAACGACTGATATCTTTGTTAGATTAGGGAAAAGGGGTAGAGAGAATGTAGCACAAACCAGAACGAGGCTTGAACCGCTCATTCCCAAGCTGTTTTGACCTTGTCCAGAATTAGCTATAAATAGAATTGTAACCACATCAGGTTGTCTACTTAAAGGAGATTCCGTATTGAGAGACTACTTCGAAACCAGATTTCCAAACCAAGGTCACATCGCAAGCATTGGTCGCCTGTAACCTCCAAGATAAAAATGCCGAAACGGCGTTTCCACCAACTGAAGATTAAAATTAGCAGGGCAGCCTAGAATTGAATAGTTGCAGTCCTAACATACCAGATAAAACCCGTAACCGGGGAGACGCAGATGGTGCCATGTGTAGGTGTGGATAGCTGTTGGTTTGTATGTTTGGTTGAGGTGTACTAAAGTTCCCACTTGAACTCAAATCGTCAACTGAATGCCAAAACGAGCGTTGGTATCTGAAAAACGATGACAAAAGCGAGTGAAAGGCCGATTCAACTTCGTGAGTGAGAGGAACTGACAAAGATAAGTGTGGACAGGTCAGTAAGCAAAGAAAAAAGACCGGAGATACCGGTGCTGGGCTAACGTACGAGGCCTAAGAAGTGGTCGTCAATGACCAGCCCGATTGTTGATGGTGCCGTTTCAGAAAATGAGGGATGGACAAGGAAAGTTGAAGCAGCAGCAGCGAGAGGTTGCAGGACAAGGGAGAGGCGGAACAGCACTTTAGCACTGGTAAGAAATGGGGGGTTTATTTTTTAGAATGTGAGAGAGTAAGAATAGAATCTGGAGGCACTTGGCTTTGGCTTCAGGGAAACGCCGGTGCTGCTGAGGGGACCGCCGCGCGAACGAGGGGCCACGACAGGTTGCGATCCAAGGATGCACCGCAACGTAAGTGCGTTGCAGACGAGCAGGCTAGGTAGCAGCTTGAGTGCGCAAGGAAAAAAAACCAAACCCGGCCTGCCCTACTACTGCCTACTATCCTGCCTACCTATGTACCTATCTCACCCCCCCAGGTCTAGGTAGGCTGCCGCGAGAGACAGCAGCAGATATCGCAAGCCGTCCTGTGCGGTGCTACTGCACACATGGAGATGGATTGCAAAGCTCCTGCAGCACGCATTACGCGTCCGGAACGGTGACCTCGTAGGCCGGAGGCAGAGATGGCGAGGGCGAGAAATCACAGAGCGGTTATGGAGGTGCAGTGAAGTGGTACCTGGAAGTGCGAGAGTAAGTACGCGATCCAGGAAAAAAAGTCGCAATCAGGCACTCGGCACATATAACGTGCGTCTACCGTTCCACAAAATCTCATCTCCAACAGGCTTACTTCACATGGTTTCAAGTGCCAACCAGACTAGGGTTTCAAGCTTAAGCAAATATAATCCAGGGCGAGTGATGGGTTGGTTCTCGGTCACCTGTGCCAGCGATAGGGAAAAACTGTAGGGGTAAATCAACTGGGCTCCACATAAAGCATCTATGCAGAAAAAATTCCACCATCGAAATCTTTAAACTCAAAGCAGTATTGGCTGGGATACATCTCTACTCGGAGCTTCTTCGCCACTCTCAGCATATGCACTGATTCGTTGTACTAGGCCAAAAGCTGCCCCAGAGAAGTTGAGATGGCGCGGGGGGCCCGCATACATGACAATTGCAACTAACTGGAGACAGATCTACCGGTACCCAGATGGAGGCAGAGATGCGCCAATGCATAAGTCAGATAAGTTTACTTGCGTTTGGGGCCAAAGGAAGCTCCAGTTTCGGGTGATCGTACGTCATCGCAAATGCCAAGATATCCACTTCTAGGCCTTACAGAACCTAAATTTCCCTGATAGGGCTAGTTGCCACTTCAAAATGGGCTGAAAACGGTAAATGATAAAATTGAGTTGCATGTCTGTTTGTAGAATGCACGGTAGTCTGGTAGTTAGAATGGTATGTTCGGTACATGTAGCTGTTTGTTAATTTCTCGTACAACTGCCAACTGAATCAAGAAGGAACGTGCCGTCACGGGGTTTGCCGATGTTGGGCCGGACTTTTTATCTATAGTAACCCGCTTACATCAAACCAGTCCAAACAAACCAAACAAAAAACAACTCAATAAGACTAGACTGATCTAGCATTACCTACCCAACACCTAGTTCACAGTTCACAAACTCGACATCTCTAAACAGCTTAAGTAGTCACACTTCCTGCAGGGATCGATCAACGGAGGTGGCGCCTCTGGCCCGTTCCTGAATTTCAAGCCTGTAAGTCTGTATGCAAGTCTTGCGGAACATCCGATTTGCAGGGAGGCCAACTGGTTGCTACGCTCATGTCAGGACTAGGTTTTCTCACGGTAAGATATAAGGGATAGCTTTCTTACTATACAGAATATAACTCTACAAGGGGCTAGCACTTTAAAAGAGTTAAACCCGCGCTTTAAAAAGGGTTGTCACCTAAAGGTTAATTAGCAGATGTGTTTACCATTATGGAACTAGATAGAACCTTTATGCAGAAGCTGAATAAACGTTGCCGACATCTTATTTATAGTGGGGAACCTTGGCAACGTCGAACTAGGTGACATGTGATCTCGTTCACAGAATCCTGTTGGCAGGCGTAAGTATAGTCACGCCACTATAAGTAGGAACGTAGTTCTAGAAGGTAGCAGGAATTTTTCGCTAAACAGACTAGCTAAACAGTTACAACTCAGACTGTGGAGGGGCTTGTGCCAACCTGTTGCATGACCCTCCTCTGTGAACCGTACTGCTATGTAAGTAGTCTCGACTCTGGACCGTCCTAATGACGTGACTATCAATCTCGCATTTAAAAATGGTGATAGGCATAATCTGAGTTACGAGACTAGCGAGTATCAAAGTTTATTTACACTCGCGCGCCACTAATACCGCATTATTTGAGACTGAAGACCCCCTGTGCATCTACTGTGAACACTTAGAACCTGACTTGATCTCGTGCCTAGATAAGCTGTGAGAGACAAGTCTGTAGGAGCTTGGATCATTGCGTACTTACTCAATATCGCTCGGTACTGTAAAGTGTGACATTATGCTAATATTAGGAAAATCGTCGGATCGGACTATGTATGTTAAGTACTTAATAGTCGGCTTGACTTCCGGTGCCGGCCAGACTAGGCTTGACTAGACCCTCGGAGGTACTTTAGACTTCTTAGGCTATGGAAACTTGATCAATGAAGCATTGAAGTAATTTTAACACGGTTCATTCAGAGACCATCACGTGGCTGACTATTCCTTACAATTTGCTTAGTCATTCAAGGGTTAGGGGTGACTCCTAGGCTAAGGCTGACTAGTTGCTGGCTTTATTCTGTTCTTCGCCAACGAAACCTTTCATCACCTCTCCTTCCTCAGTCCAGGCAACCTCTACTCATCACAATATCCACGTATCGTCCTTTTTACTGCTATTTACGCCCCTTTACGACCAATTAGGCCTTCGGCTTAAGGACCTTACTATTATCCCCACTCCTATTCGTCATCAGCTCGTGATTTTTTTCAATTATGTCGGGCGAGGAAGATTTGATCGACTATTCCGACGAGGAGCTTGAGACAACAAAGGTGCCGACGTCTGCTGTCAATGGCGTTACTACTGTAAAGAAAGATTTGGTTCCATCAGGAGCCACAGCTTCAGACAAGAAGGGATCATATGTTGGCATTCACTCAACCGGATTTCGAGATTTCCTATTAAAACCAGAGCTTTTACGTGCTATCACCGACTGCGGGTTCGAGCATCCCTCCGAGGGTCAGTCATTTTTCCTCCTATACTAGAAAATTACATCCTCCCTACTCTCTATGTCATTATCTCCGCTTGGTTGGCGTCCTCCTCATCTTTACGTCGTTCGTCCTCGCTCGTCCCCACCGACAGAAAGAAGCGTTCTCCAATGCACCAAAACCCATCCATTATATCTTGATATAACTCTGCCTGTCACTATTCGTGGCAGTCGTTGTTGGGGCCTACAGGGCACATCCCTATTGATATCATATCAGTGGTCAGGTTGCTTGCCACCATGGTGATTTGGGGGGGCGAGGAGAACAAAGAGACGCGAGGACGCCACATCATCATCTTCAATCGCCTTTGCTTTGTTCGTCACGTTGTTTATTAGTATACGCGGAGATGGAAAGGAATACGCGGTTAACATAACTTCTCGGGTTCTCACTACAGTTCAGCAAGTTTGCATTCCTCAATCCGTACTCGGTACCGATGTCCTTTGCCAGGCGAAATCCGGTCTCGGGAAAACTGCAGTATTCGTTCTTACAACACTCCAACAGGTCGATCCTGTTGCCGGAGAAGTTTCCGTACTCGTGATGTGTCACACACGTGAGCTTGCATATCAAATCAAGAACGAATATGCCCGATTCAGTAAATACATGCCGCAAGTGCGCACCGCCGTCTTCTATGGAGGAACACCAATGCAGAAAGATATCGAAGTCCTAAAGAACAAGGATCAACACCCACACATCATTGTGGCGACTCCTGGACGTCTCAACGCGTTGGTACGTGATAAGTATCTTAGATTAGGAAGTGTGAAGGTTTTTGTCTTAGATGAGTGTGATAAGATGCTGGAGCAAATTGGTATTTATTACCCCTCCCTCGCCAAAGCTCTTGCGCAACACTAACCAATCAACAGATATGAGAAGAGATGTACAGGAGATCTTCCGTGCAACCCCTCAACAAAAACAGGTGATGATGTTTAGTGCTACGCTCTCCCAAGATGTCCGCCCAATTTGCAAGAAGTTTATGCAAAATCCACTCGAAATCTATGTCGATGATGAAACGAAACTCACTCTGCACGGTCTTCAGCAATACTACATCAAGCTCGAGGAGCAGGAGAAAAATAGAAAGCTGAATGAATTGTTGGACCAGTTGGAGTTTAACCAGGTCATCATCTTTGTCAAGAGTACCTTGAGAGCGAACGAGCTTAACAGGTTGTTGAATGAATGTAATTTCCCGAGTATCGCAGTCCACAGTGGAGTATCTCAAGAAGAGCGGTATGTCTACTCGACTTTGTCTCCTCTTGTCTGCAAGTATTAATGTCCTTGTTTCTAGTATTGCACGATACAAGCAATTCAAGGAGTTCAATAAGCGGATTTGTGTCGCCACCGATGTCTTCGGGCGAGGTATCGACATCGAACGGATTAACTTGGCCATCAACTATGATCTTCCCTCCGACCCTGATACCTACCTTCACCGAGTTGGACGTGCTGGCCGTTTTGGTACGAAGGGTTTGAGTATCTCGTTCGTTTCATCAAAGGAGGACGCCGAGGTTATGGATAAGATTATGGAGAGATTTGAGGTTTCCCTGGACCCATTCCCAGAAGATGGAATTGACGCATCCACGTAAGTTTCCTCGTTTCCCTGATGTACTTTATAAATCTAACATTTACATTAGCTACATGAACACATAGATTGCCATGCCTTACGACAGAAGTGTTTCGGGTATCAAATCTACTCAGAATCCACTTTGCGAGGAATATTTGTACTTGCTTATCGCTTTATTGGTTGTTCCTTGGGTTCTGCAGCGGTGAAGTGATGCCTTGGGGTACCTGCTAGTTTTAACAAGATCTAAGAAGTTTGCGTATGTGGCAGCTCTGGGTTTCTGTGTTTTATGTTGTTTTACCTTTATACTGCGATTCCTCTTGTTTCCCTAAATAAAAAAAACCACAGGGCGAGGATCTTCTCCATGTGCTTATCAGTGGATGTATGTCGTATGATTCCTAAAGATAATGAAGAATGGAAAGTGGTCACTGAGAGTACAATTTAGATCTTTCCTGGCGATAGTCGACGAAGGCTACTCCCTATACTGTTACCACAGAGAAGACAAACAAAAGGGGTTCAGGTAAAATACTGGTACCTTCTGAAGTTGCTTTCGAATTAGGTAATTATTGGGTGCGCGGCTGAGTAAACTAGATTTGCTTCAGGGTAACGCCTTTTACACTTTCCCGTTCATAATAAAACTACCTGCTAACATTTGTATGGAACGACTTAATCTCCTGAGTTAGAGAGATCAAAGGGCCGACTCGTACACTGGCCTGGCATTCGGCCACCTGGACCTACATACTGGAATCTTTTTTATTTGAACGGCGATCGAATAGGACTAGAACCTTATTATCAAATAAATAGCGGGTATCATCGTTGAGAGTGGACTCTAGTGTATCATAGAGTTACCCTGATGTCTTACCACCACAAGCGCCAAAGTTTGGAACTCTCATGGAAACTCTCACTACGAGTATATTTGGCAGTAGTAAAATCTAAGTTTCAGTGGATAGATCATACCAGCAGTCACGACGTAGTGTCGGCTATTAAGTATAAATTTACTTGGAAGTAGCTCATGAAAGAAGTATCCGTCGAACTCCAAGATCACCAATATATCTTCCTCACTATCGAGAATGCAAATCACTTGGCGCGCAGGTCTCCTGACATCGCTACTCCTCCACTGTTCTGGTGTGCAGTCCCAAGACCATCCACATGGCCGTGGACCCGATCTTCCGTCCAGGGGCTCTAAGGACAATGAGCCACTTACCAGAGACCATATCCGACAACTCGAAAAGGGAGATGCAAAGCTCAATCAACCAAAGGCCCCAGTACTCTGGACTAGGGACTTTGGTAACTGCATGAATGATCCCGCCATAGAGGTTCAATCTTTCAACGCTGCCTATCATGCACATAACATGACAGTCTCTTTTTCTTTCAAGGGGAATACAACACTTGTGCCGCAATATGTTTTAAGTATTGTATACTCCCACCTATGGGAGACTTCGGACTGATTCCCTGCTTAGTTTATCTAGTGATTGTTGCATGTACGTTGTCCTCTCTCAACCACAGCATAGAGATAGAACTGTGGTTAATACTAGACAGACAGGGAGCCGCGGTTCGAGTTGATATTCGACCCTTGCAAGTCAAACCTGGGTGCATTTTGTCCAGCAGCTTCTCTGACCACAATAGAAGCTAAACATGAAATACCAGTTAGCGAGGAGGATGTATCCGGTATACCGGGTAAGACTGTCACTAAGGTTATAGTCGGTGTCCCCCTGACACTAATGTTGGGCAATAATAGAAGTGGCTTTTTCTATACCTGATTTTGAAGGCCGGGCAGTCTTTCGAATATTTTCAAACTCCACCTTCAGCCAAGTTGGCTGTATATCAGCGGTAGTGCAGAACGGGCACTCTTTTTCGCAACCTAAAACTGTTATACCAACCATGGCTATAGTCACGATTGGCATCCTGGTTGTGGGTATGAGCTCTTGGTTGTTAGAGGACACTCATAGACCCCGTGGGAATGCAATCACAGGGCTACCAGTGTCGTTATATTTCTCTGTTATGCACACGATATACTTCACTGGGGCTCTATCAATCAACTTTCCAAGCAACCTTATCGCATTTTGGTCAAATTTTGCCTGGATGGTTGGCATTATCCACATTGATTCTATGCAAAAGTGGATCTTGCCTATGCGGAAAGACCAGCAAACACACATCAACACTGGGGCCGAGCCCGATGTTGCTGATCTGATATACCGACTATATTACTATCCCTATTACCATTATCAACAGCCTTTGGGCAAGCGATTTACAACTTACGGATCTCCCACACAGCCTGGCATCCCAATACCGGGATCCTATTATGGATTTAGAAGTACTTTGGCTGCCAGCAAAATCACAGGAGCAAATGCTTTTACGACTTCAGGATCACTCACCCTATTTACTTTGGCCTGTCTCGTTATATTATACGGTTTTACGAGATTCGTTACCTGGATCGCCCAGAAATATATTCTCAAGAGACAAGAACCAACATGTTCGCCTTTCGTATGTTCACACAACTTCTTCGCGTTTATGATGCGCATGGTATGACTTTCTACAGCATTTCCAGGAGATATCATCAGTCCCTACTCTCTAATCACGCATACAGATACCTCTTACATATTTCCATATACTAACAATGGCCTTCTTTGAAATAACTCACAAGGAGCAGCACGTTAGGGTGGAGGGCGGCTTCGGAATTGCATTTCCAATTCTATACGTAGGGGGCAATGTGGCCATATTTGTTGTCTTCATGACTCTTTCAAAGGATTACCACCTTTACGCTGATACACAGCATCTATGCTTCTACAGAAAAGGTTATCGGTTACTTCCTTGGTGGAGGATGACAGTGGAGGAAAACCCGCGCCCAGGTGTTAAAAACATCATTATTCCAATATGGAAAACCAGAATAAGGAACACCACTCTAAGTGAATCAAACTCCTATGTCGCGGTAATCGCAGGGCGTTCGATCCGCCCCGAAGCTTGGGGCATAGTTGCTGTACTATTCGTGTACGATACTATCAGAGCAGCAATTTATGGGGCAGGGCAAGGCCACGGAATAATTCAAGCTTCCCTCTTGTTGGTTGTGGAGCTATTGCTCTTTATTACACAACAAGCGCTCAAACCATATAAGAGTTCTAGGTTCGTCCGCCTTGAATGCATTATATATGTGGGGGCGGCGGGATAAGAGAAGAAAGCTAACATGGACTGAGTTGCATTAATTAATAGCCTGCACTTTATCGGAGTATATGCTTTCGGTGTTATGAAAGTGTTAACCCTGGTCCTTCTGATCCCACTTGCTCCCCAGTTTAATACAAATGTACTAATACCAGCCTTGTATGGGTCCATTCATGCGTGCCCCTCCCTCCTCCTTACCCCCATCCCAATTCCCAATATCGTCGTTCATACAGTGCATTAACATATCTGACGGGAATGTACAGAGGATCGTCGCTACTGTCATGGGAATCATCGTGATTACACTTCAGGGCCTTATGATCGTCTGCCTTGTTTGCTACACGCTGTTTACATTGTGTGGGTACCTTGTCTACGCATTCTTACCAGGAGCCCTGGCGCGGTGTCCACCTCTACGCCAGGCCGTTGAAATTTTGAGAAATACACCGCAGGGGGAGGGCAGGGTGGACTCCTCGTCGGATATGGGTAAAACAGCTTCAGAAACTACACCCACCTCCCCCTCCTATGGTTTTCAGATGAACCAGTTGCGGAGGTATCCCAAAATTGAGGATACACATTATGCTAGTGATTATACTATTTTGTGCGAAATGGGAGTTCCAATTCCGGATTCAGGGAAGAGCTCCAAGTAGGAGCGTGGTCGACGAGGTAGCGATACGGGGCCAAAGCGCTCAACATTTGCGCACAGAAATGAGTTTATTTGGTATAATATGAGCCGACCTTGGATCCCCGCTACCAGTGCCCACGTTAATGTCAGCATCACCGTCGAAAAATGCACGGTCACACAACGTCGCCTCGGCAAAGTACCGGAGCACATGGTTGGAACGCCACAACCGCAAGCTGATGATGGACTGGGTCTGGGATGATAAACATACATGAATCGGGCGGAGCCCAATCTGATTGGAAGGGGAGGAAAGGGAAACATCAATTGCAATTACAACAGAGTGTGCCTCCAGACTACCATCAGACATTCAATTAACAAGCGAAGTAGTTGAAATTGATTATGATGCTCTCAGCATATCTTTTCTCCGCTTTGAACCGGCGAGAACAATAAATCCAAAATCGCCAATCCCCGGTGACCATGCCTCAAGGCGTGCAGCCTTGTGCGGTGGAATTGCGAACAGTCCAAGACAGTTGCAAGATTCCAGAAATCCAGCCGAAGGGATGTAATACTCGCTGATAGCTATAGTGCAAGTCTAAATAAACTCCAAACATATAGAGGACCGTGCACCTGCGACCTTGCGCGCCTTAAGTCCGATTCCCCATGTGCCGAAAGTGGCAGTCGAGTTTCCAAGGTGAATATAGCGTGAATAATATAACCCCAAAGCCCAAAAGGGAGATGAAGTGGGGGTGCTTCGCACTGCACACACAGCACCGATCTGTTCCACAAGCACCAGCCGAGCTAATCAATCCCAAACATTGCAACCACGTAATTCAGCATCACTTGACGATCCTGTCCAATTTGTACACGCCATGGCAGCACATATCATATGCATATTTGGATCCCACCGCCATGTTGTAGACTGGGGAGTTTGGTGTGGGAACAAAGATGAGCGTACCTCTGCGAAAATATGCGAAGCGAAGCAGACCCAATCCCTTATGTAATGAAGAGAAAGAAACACGGGATTATATCGAGGCGTTTCCACAAAAACTCCGCGCTTATGCCTTGTAAAACACAGTGGCTTAAGCCATCTCCCCACTGATTCGCCGCGCAAACAATTTGTCCGACTAAGTAATACGTAATTGGTTCTGGTGTGATTGTCAATTCAACTAGTTTAGAAGCATGGGGCGCATAGGACGTGATACCGCGCCTAGGAAAAAACTCCGACCTTGTCCTTCGTATTACTTGGGAGCAGATTAACGACCACTTGGGAGCAGATTAACGACCTGTGCGCAGACTTATTCCGTAGTGGATGTAGGCGTCTTTTTTCGCCAGTTAATGCGACCAACCAGCATCCAAACCCAGATTGTTTCTAATCCTATAGCACTCTCTATGCAAAACAGCTGAACTCGGCAGTATTGTATTTAAGCTGGCGAATCAGAATAATAATAATCAGTTAATAAACTAACAATTCGATGATGAGATCGGGAGATGAGCTGCAAGAAATCCAGGGATATATGTACCTACCTAGGCGCCCTACTTACGTCAAGGGTCGCTTTTCTGTGACAGTCTCGATCTCTTGATGACTGACCCGTCGCCAACATGTAATATTGTTCAGTGTCTCCACTAATATTTGGAGTTAGGGTACTGATATGATGCACCGCGTCCAATGTTGTCGCACCTCGATATTAAAATTATGTGGAAGCAGAAGCTCTGGCATGAAGTTTGCCGTTGCTCCTAGCAAGGCTAGAATCTTTAACTAGGTCCCTGTGTGAGATGTAAGTTGACAGCAGGTTGAGACATCGCACACATGATTGAAATAGACCCGTCTCCAGGGAAGAAATCCAACACCCCGCTTTCCATACCCATGCCATGTGGCGAACTGCTGCAAATCTGCGTTGATTCCTGCGGCTTCAGTGCCCGATTCGCCTTCGCGCATTTGATAACAAAGCGGTCTCTCGTTCCAGCTTCAAGTGTCATAAGTGTCGCATTAAACCTCCCACCAGTTAACGCGGTAATCCTCATATACTTTTAAATAGAGAATAAATTATGTCTTCAGGTCAGGCGACAAGCACTTTCTAATCCAAGTGTTTAAGGTCTGTGATTCAAACAAGAGGGTGTGGTGTATGAAGAGAATCCCTGACGCTACAGATCAGCATCATACCATAGCGAGCCCCTCACTGCGACCCGCACATACGAAAAGCCGAACACCCCCCATAACTAGGCAACTATAACTGATAGGAGTACCCAGTTTTAAGCTTAGAGACAGATCTTCTCAGCCTACTTAGTGTGTGCCGGTTAATTGGATAGTGTGACTTGGATTCCTCGTCGGACTTTGGGATTTGGGACCTGCTGTGATGGATTTGGAAAGTCTATCGTTTATCAATAGTCATCCCCTTGCACTGCGCTTTTCTCAAGTCATGCTCCCGTAAGTAACAAGTTCGTGGTCAGGGATGCGACGAATAGGTTCATCCCATTCACACGTTCTTTAAACTAATCTCGGAAGCGAACCCGGGTATTCTGGAACATTGCGAAACAGGATGTTTCTCGTCAATAAAATCCGAAAGAGACTTTAGATTTGCCTCCGAACGTGGGCATACCGAGAAGGAAGACTCCCCTGTCTTCTCCTAGTCTCTCCACACAAAAATACGTTGCTTCAGCGGAGACAGGGGGAGTCTTCATTCTCAGATAATGTGGTACACGTGGGCGCCGGATATCGTGCTTCTGTAACCCCCACACTCGGATAATGTGGACCTTAAACTACCGGAATATCCAGAATTCAAGTTGCCAGAGCCTCGGCACCCAGAGACTCACGTTCCAACTACCTACCTATAGGGGCTCCGCCCGCTTGAGTGATTCGGTTGTATGTATGTCCAGGCAACACCATCTCAATGGTCATATAGGGAGGAGCTTTAGATTAAGCTTCAGTTGCGCACGTTTTTGTCCCTATATCCTCACGATGCCGATTAGCTGTGCGTAGCCGCTCTGATTCTGTGTCCAACCGTACAAATTACTGGTCATATTGCCGGGCAAGTGGCTGGTGATTACGGCGTCGCGAACTTCAGGAGCCCAATTCAGCAACATTAACCTGACAGGGCTGATCTGCACAAACCTTGGTGACGGGTAACTGCAAAGAGCCATCGATAAGGTTGCTTCCATAGAACTTCGATGGCTTCTGCTAGGTTATTTTGGGCTGCAACGTCATGCATATCCGTAATATTATGTGTGTGTAATATCCTACAATGCCCGTCACAGAAAAGTTCGCGAGAGGTTCCAATGATACCATTGCATTCAACTAGATCTGCTCGAGAATATGGGGTATCATTAGAATGATTCTGCCTGGGGTTATTGGAAGTTTTATAGGTATCTGTTTTGATTGGCCCAGCATGTGCCACAATGACCCAATTGGGTATCCAACCCCGAATCGGAGGATGCGTAAGCACAATAGCCCAGGTAGATCATTTCAGCGATCATTTTCCTGCAGTACAGAATGGGGGATGCTTCTATTATCCGAAACCATTGTTCACCTCTGGGCTCTGCTTTTAACTGGATCTCCCTTTGCCCTTGACAGATTATCGTAATGACATCAGTACAATCTTGAGCCCATCTCGTGCCACTCGCTTACACAAATGCAGGTCGAAAACTTGATCAAAGATAATTACTCAGATTGATGGAATGATTTAAGTTTCCACCACATTACCGCAAACCTTTTGACGGGCCGTGTCTCTTCATCGATCGGTAGAGTTGTAACCAGATTGGTTACAGAATGATGGATCATGCAGCAGAAGCTGTGTTGGTCGAATGGGGTTCAGTGCTAACCTTGCATGTGCGTTCGAACGGGAATGTCCAACCTAACGCCGACTGCTGTGGATAGATCACTTGATCCGGCGCCTTCCAACCTTCCAGAAGTTGAGGAATGAGCAGCAGCATTATAAGACTGGACATGGGATTGCGTACCCAACCAACTGGGTCTGGTTTCATCACAATTTTCAAGCGCTTTCCTTGGTCTCTTCTTGGAAAACGATCTGCGTCCAAGAACTGTGGAAGCATCCCTGTAATCAGCATCACATCCCAGCAAACTGAGAAGGAAAAAGCAACGGGTGAAACTCTCTGTCGAAGCAGTAAGGCAAGTATTGAACTGATTCAACCCATGTTGCTCATCACTAACTCATCCATACTAAACATCTCAGCGCTCCATTGTCATATTGTCGGATATGAAATCGGGGTAGCAAAAGAGCTGCCAATCAACCCCATGGGGTGATCACCAGTATACAGGGAAAGGCTGATCCTCATGTTGCAACACTTAACTCTATCCCTTGTAGATATTAGTTGATGATTCCACTTTTGTATGTCAGGTATATGACGTTTCTTTTTCTCCATGCTTGATGAACACTTTTTGCAGGGTCCTAGCAAATAGTTTCCCTTGCATTAATGTCCTATTCGCAAATCTCCCCACCTACCTCCCCTGTTGCAAGAAGCAAGTATATCTGTTGTCCTTTCTATTACTTCTTTCGGTGACGAAAGGCTGCAGAGACCTTCAAGTCTCCTTTGTTCCAGCGACAATATTCTCCATAATCGTTGCCTTTTACTTGTCAATATGAACCCCTGCTCCCACCAAATTCCGAAAAACTCATTCGCCAGAGGTTAGGACTTGTGATCCCCAGCCGAGCGGGTCGGGATTCACCCGTGCTTGGCTGCCCAGAGTGATATTTTTGCCGCCTCACGTTGAACCCTTAAATTTTCTTTCATTCGCTACTTCAACCGAGCGGTACCCTGGTCCCGTGAACCAGTAATTTTTTTGGGGACAGTTTTGCCCCCTCACGAAACATTGGATAGCTTCAGTCACTAAAACTCGCTCTAAGCGATGATAGATTCTGCTCGACGCAGGCAGTGGGGTTCAGAGGCGTGCTCGAAGCCATGGAACGTGAGCCTGAGACTACCCGTGTGCCGATCGAAACCAATGAATGCAATATCGCAGTGTTGTCTCTCCAATTACTTAGCGGGAAGAAAAGCGATGCAACCTCTATTTCAGAGTGAGGGGCGATCTTGACGTTGAGGCTCGTCATCATCTGGATCGACCAGAGTGAAGGTCGGGACCGCCATGCGGGATCTGCGTTGCGAGAAAATGTCCGGGGTAGTGAGAGGTTCGAGTCAGAGCCACCTTGTCGGCGAGAGCCCATAGGTCATCCATTTTCTGCGAGATGCATCCAGTTTGTCATGATCTGTCTGCATGCTGCATGGAGCCCCTCAAGCGCCCACTGCTCAGCTGTGAAGAAACAAGTACCGAAGGCATAAGCAATATCAATGATAGAATTGAAATGCTTATTGCCACCCAGGATGGCCGTATCTATCGATCATGTTAGCATGCTGCGGCCGGGGTGGAGGGATAATCTGCTGGGGCCGATCCTGCTTGACGCTCTCTTGATTTGTGCGCATCCCTTTGCCATATGATATGATCCCATAGGCCTTGTCCATTGCCCAGCGACGACGCGAGGCGTAGCTTCCTTGCTTTCGAATTCGTATAGAGCACCACAACGAGAGACACCTCCCACGATGCGGATACCAGCCTGCGCGCACATCCACAACTACATTCAGATTCACATCCACGTCGATCGTCGCAGCACTGGCAAGCCTGTCTCTCTGAACCCATAATACTCCTCCTCCTCCTCGCCCCCGGACCCCATGCCCTGTGTGTGTAAAGGGATAAAAAAAAAGAAGACAAAAAAGGAAAAGTTCTGCCCACACATGGCCTCACCCTCATGTTAAACTTGTGGCATCTTCACCCTCCCGCCCGACTGGCGTCTGGGACTCCTGGCCCCAGAATGGCGTGCCTCCCCGTTAATTTTGGCCAGCTGATTTGCAGCTTCGGGCTTTCCCCATGACTGGCCTCCACTCCTCCTCCTGCCTCCGCTGCTCTTTGCACCATATGCTGTATGTACTTCATCCGCTCGTAACGCTGCACACCTGTTGCTGCTGTGCCCCTCCTTGCAAGTGCGCACCCACCCTGGGCCCCCCACCCCTCCCCCGTGCCCGTCCTCTTGTGGGGTTCTTGCGACGGCCATCGCCTGCTGCGGTGCTCGCACGAGGCTGGGATCGGTCGCGAGGATGGGAACCGCGAGCCCGGCGTTGGGAGAGGGAAGCAGAACAGAACGTGCCAGCACCCTGTCAGTGGCCCATGCCCCGTGCCACAGTGCCTGGCAAGACAGTCAGACCGCTGCGAATCTCGCTGGTAGCACCGTTGCGACCCTAGCCCGTTGGATCGCTCGCTGATGCGTGTTGTTCATCCCTTCCTCCTTCACTCCCCCTTCTCACCCCCCGTCTCTACCCCCCGGGGGCACAGGGCAGGGGTGCTTCTAGACGCATCCCCCCGCCCCCCTGGCCAAATATCCGACGTTGTTAATTGATGATTGATGACGGTTGACCACCCATACCCTTACCCGCACCCATGCACGCCCTGAACCTCCCTTCTGCCCCCCTTCCGCCCGCTCACCGATCAACCAGCTAGAGCCTGGTTCTGGTGCTGTTGTGGCCAGAAACACGCATTGAACATAAATACCCCCACGAGCTCATTCTTTTTGACGGGCTGGACTGATTTCTACATCTTCCACAGCCTCGGTCCGTTTTTATATTTCGACTTCAGAAGCATTGTACAATACAACTTCAGGCCGTTTCCTATTCACGCAATACAAAGCAGTAACAAAACCAGTCTTCTTTTCAGCATACTTATATACACCTCTTTGCACGACCACAACATGAATCTACCAAGGATTGTCGACTATACCCCGAGGACTGAGGCCCATTTCATGCCATCGCACTACAGCCCAGTGGCGGATAGGGCGCAGAGATCTCCAATGAGATCGTATCCTCAGCACAATGGAGGATTCACTTCTCATCCTCCTCCAGTGCCTCCACCGTCACCACCGGTGGAAGAAAGTGCAAAATGCTCGCTGCCATCGATATCGACACTCCTGACATTTGCGGACGGGGGAAATTCTGGTTTGTTCCCTCTCTGAGCTCCCGAACGACTGTACCTAACATTCTCTAGATCGCCAAATGTTCTCTCCCCTCCCAGTGACCCAGAAACCAATACCACGAGTCACATTGCCACCGACTCCGCCCATGCGGCCGGATTCTGTACTTGATTCTCCAACGTCTTCTACTACCTCATCGCCACCGTACTACTATTCTCAGACCAATCTCAAACGACAGTCGTATCCCCCAGCAGGCCCTGCGTCGTACCATTCGCCCACAGACCACTATCCACCAACCTACTACTCTCCTCAAGAGCAGAATGCTCCGTTGCCTTATGAGCGTCAAATTCCCCACCAGACTGCCCCAATGATGGTCCCCGTCAGTGTCGCCCCGCCATCTGCTTCTAACCCATGGCAACACCACCACCATTCCTCCCCAAACTCCCAAGCTGCGTTCCCACAAAGCCAAGATCGCTATATTTGCCCAACCTGCAGTAAAGCATTCTCCCGACCAAGCAGTCTACGAATTCATAGCCACAGCCATACCGGTGAAAAACCATTCAAGTGTCCCCACCATGGCTGCGGGAAGGCCTTCAGTGTGAGAAGTAACATGAAAAGACACGAGCGAGGATGCCACCAATGAATCTTATGAACCTAGTAACCCCGACAAGTTTCAACGAATCCGAAGAAGAAAATACTTGGATTCACAACCCGTACCTTCTTGTATAGCTTTTCTTGTTTTACTTCATTGCGGGCCATCTGTCTCGGAAACTGGAATTTCCAGCATCTATCTATTGTTACATTACGGGGCAATTCGATACATACTTCTAGTTCTTAATGTTTTATTCCCTAACATATTCCCTCATTTCCTTTGTAAAACATGCATTTACATAACTCTCTGCAATTTATGGGCGCTTCGGTTATGGGAAGAAATTTTTTCAATTTTATTCAAATCACCATTTTCTCGCAACAAATATAGATAGGTTCGTTGCGTCTACTTTTTCTATTTTCTTCTATTTTGGTTGGCAAGGAAATGGATATCAAATCAAAGGGCACGGGAGCGAAATTTTCTTTGTTTACCACAAATGCAAAGCAGGGACGTACTAACTTGTACCATAGAAAACTGTTACGTGAATTTTCTTGTAAATATAGTTAGGGGGGATTTTCTTCGCTGGGTGGCTGGCGGGCTGGACGGATGTACGATGGATGGAAATCTCCTTTTGTTCTTTCCCCCTTTTTTTTTTAATCTTTTCCTATCAAAGTACATAGTTATTGCATATTATTTATTTTGCTCCAATTTTTCTATGTGCAGTACACTCTCGTGCGTGACCCTAAATTATCGTTGCTCAAAACCAGTGCTGGTCGGATGCGTGCGCACTTCATCTGTCCAAATTACCACAAGGGATGCTGACAACACCAACTGGGCCCCAGAAAAAGGCGGGCTTATAGTGAAGCTAGGGAGCAATAAACACTATGGTAACCATCAGTGAAAAAAAGCTGCAGCTCCCGATCGGATCTCTCCCACGATTACTCCACAAAGCAACACATCCTTTCCCATCTTTATCCACAGGGGCCGGGAGGAAGGGATGGGCGTGCAACCTGTTTATGAATCCCCGCATGACCAGAAAGCCCCGCAAGAGAAAAGAATTTCTGGAAACCTGTCACCTCGAAGCCAAAGTTAGATAATTTCAACCCAGCACTTCAAATTACCGATCATCCCTGCCTCATTCCTTGCCGCTAAGGTGTCCTGGGCGCTGCTCTAGCTACAGCAAGGCATATAAACGTTAGATTTGTTATATCTAGGTGGATATGTAACAACTAGATAGGGTTTCCTACATTAAGCAATCGAGCGTTGTGCTAGGGGAGGGTGAAACGTGCGCAAACATGGGGGGTAAAATAGGATCGTGCTCTCTCTCCCTCTTCGTTCTTTTCCTTTCTTCGACTACCTTTCTTTCCTCTTGGCGAGGGCTTTGGGACCCAGCGGCTTGGAAGCGAATAAGCACACCACGTTTGGCAGATTATGCAAGTGAGCTATCTTGGAATCCCTTTAATCATCATATAAACAAGAAAAAAATCTGCGTCTCGTGATGTTTGAAAGTACCCTCACACACGGACCCTTTTGCTGGAACACTGTCTTGAATAACACTCGTAAGTGGCGCTTTTTTGGCCAACGTACAGAAACCGAGATGATTGGCAAGAGATAAATCAGGAAAATCCCACGTTACCTGAAGATTGGCGTTGAACTTAGTAATTATAAGCGTACACAGTTGTAGACTCAGTATTGCGGCTAAATGCCATTGGAGTACCAATAAAATGTATTGATCAAGTATCGTATGAGGGGTCCCGTCGAGACCAGATAATGATACTGTACGTTATCCACGGGTGGGGCGTATTCAGATCGTGCGGCTAGGTTGACTGGCGGTATGACGGGTTGTTCTCCCTAGTTACTGACAACTATTTATTAGGGGCGGGCAATGGGCTTTCTGGTATTAGACTTCGGTATGACATTGAACCGCGCTGGTGGTGTGCACCTGAAGGTGCCTGCTCATGATGTCGTGTGATACTGGAGGGCTTGATGACCCCATTTTCCTCACAAACTTTGAAACAATCAGTGAAGACGATCCACCAAACATCCAATTTAAGATCTCAAACCGCTCGTGCACCAGTCTCACAACCAGACTACAGTCTCACCCAAGATCAACCCTCGGCGGCGCGCAATCGGTGTAGTTCCTGATGTGCAAGTCTTAGCGGCCTACAGATCCAATCATGGAATTAAATTCTGCAGCTGAGAAGCCTGCGTGGAGATCATTTGTTTCAGTATCGGTTGATCATTATTCCTTGATCATATCGGCATAATGCTCTTTTTGGTGACTGTGTTACCACGCTGTACCCTAGTGTACCGGTGTGGTGCCAGAGCACCAGAGCACCGGAGCAGCCGAGGGCGGCTCTGGGTGCCCCTTCCAAATCAGTGTATTTTACAGAGAACCTAAGCCCAGAGGTATGCTGTCTTGGGGTATGCTGCATAGGTATATTGCGAGGGTCAACCAAATTAAAAAAAAAAATAAAAATAAAAAAAGGTAAGACGTGTGTCTTGACCAATCGATCTGTAAATCAGCCATTGCCCTGCCAGTCATCCCTACGGCTCTCGGTGGTCACTTGTTGTGGCCATCTCTCATGCGATCGCTGGCTGGCTGGCTGATCCATCAACGACAACAGGACTTATTATACAAAGCCCTTTTGTCTAGGATGGGCAGGAGGGCCTCGCATAAGCTTTCCTAAAATTGTGCGGATATTGTAGGATTTGGAAGGATCCTCCCGCAGGGCACACCTGGCGCAACAGCGCTGCCTGGGGTTGCCTATTCTGGCACAACTAGCCCGTTTGCGGCTTGGTACACCGGCTGCTCGGGGACAATCTGCCGTTAATACCCTGCAGTGGCCCATTCGCGGATTGCAGTCCCTGCATAAAGCAAGCCCATCAAGCACCACGATCGTGATAGGCTGAATAATTTCCAATGTCGCTGGGTGTTCTGAAACCGCATCTTCCCAGTGGACGAAATCCTTATGTGCTTGATCAGCAAATGTACCTTCTATTAAAGCGTGTTCCCCCACACTGCTAATGACACTTGACTTCAACTGCCGCACTGTGCTGTGCGTGACGGGTGCAGCCACATGACTTCATGCAGAATCCGCATGTTTAACTCTCGTGCACTCCGTGCTAAGATAAAGAGACTTTATCTCAGCAACTCGCCCAATGCTATGTAGCCAACCGAGATTCGAATGCACAAGATTGCATCATTCCCTTTTGCAAAAAGGAAAGAGTGGCAGGAACTCCCCTGCTATATCCGATCCTCTTCCAATCCACATTCATCATCTCGCATACCCCGCTCGAGAATAATACTCTAGCAGAGTACATGCATGTGAATTTTTCTTTTTGCCTGACCCTGGAAAAAGTCCTTGGGGATAGGTAATACGATTTTGGTCAGCCAGTGTCTCTTTGACGGCCTGACAAGGAATCTGGGAGGAAGACCCTAGTAAGAAATATGCTAGAGTAAATTGCCAGCGCAGAGACGCAACTATCGTTCGTTCTGCGCAGCCTTGTACTGCCGAGCAGCACAAAATAAGGTGGTAGAGCGGCTCTCTAATACGTAATTCGAACACTGAGCCAGATGGCCATCTACTATGAGGCAAACTACACATCTCAATTAACTCACATCAAAGTGACTTGATTGAGAGCTGTGAAATCAATTTGAAGAAGGATAGCAAAGAAAGGCCTACCTTGTGGATGAGCTCCGCTCGATCTCAATCAATCTAGAGGTGTAATATTGGGCTTTGTGCTACTACCTCGGATATGCTATATTGTCGAGGGGGAAGGGCCCTGGATCGACAATTCCAACAGAGGCACACCCCAGTTGATGACGTACAGAATGTAGATTCGAACAGTTGTGCTGCTTCAGAGCATGCAAATTACATAGGCAGGGGCCCTTGTTTGACAGGGTACAATAGAAAAGACTCCACATCTACCGGTGCTCGAACAGATTGGACATGCGTCATGACAGGGGCGGAGAAGTCCCCGCGGACAACGGCTGTAGATATAGCTGCATCATGTAAACGAGGGATTCGCGGTAGGGAAGTCGAGGATGACATATTTGACTTGCCTTGCCTGTGAGAATTTCTGTGCATAACATAGCAGTGCTATGTCGCAGATGGGACCGAATGTACGTGTGTTGGGTGAATGAACTGGAAACACTGTCATTAGTGGATAAATCGCGGACTCTAATCAACACCAACAGTGATGACCACATTGCAATGCAAGAGATGAGAGGACTCCATACGTATAGAGGGAATATTCCACGTATAGGGGGTTTAAATGGGGGATAGGATACACACGTAACAGCACCTGGGCTGTGTATATGCATGGACTCCAAATGACTCAGGCCTCGACCACTCGGGATCCAACCGTGACCGTCTCCCGACCCAAATGGAGCAGCCATGACATAATAATTGACGGCTTGTTGGATGCCCCATGTAGGATATATGTAGGATATCCCAGTATACTGTGCGCATGCAGACGAAGCCAGACACTGATCACGCCATTCTTTCATCGCAGCAATTTGCATGTGATAGGCCTCTTCGCCGGCCTGTTACCCTGACTTTGTTTCGTTTTGCGGGGCGCACACCACGTGAAGATAACACAAACGTTATAACTTCACTTATCGCCGCGCTTCACCCAAAGAAGCTGTTTACTTACATTCATGATCATTAGTCTGATCATCACGACATCGCGAGTCTGGGCACGATGCTGTTACCGCCATCGCTAATCCCTACCCCCAACTAAACTGCTCCCAGCCCAGCGGCGGGCGGTTACGCTGTAGGCACGATACACGATACACGATCCGGGTACCCAAATCTAACCCACGGCTGTCTGTACCCCACCCCTAACTGCCCAACCCCTCCATCGTGGGCTGAACATTATTGGCCTCACAGTCATTCACCCCATCACAGTGTAGTGTCTCACATCGTTGTTTAATTCCTCCCTGGTGCCATCGCCGAACGACAAGCAACCATGCCACCGCCTCCTCATTCCTCGGGACCCTACGGGAAGCACCGCCTCTCAACTGCCCCCCCATCTACAACCGCGTCCGCCTCCAGCAACAAGCATCGCCAGCTATCCCATCTTAACTCCCAACTCACCCAGCTCCACGCACATCTCTCAGACCTAGAAGATCTCGTGCGGATGACTGCTGTGCAAGCAGAGCATATTCGAGCATTGGGAGGGATTCACGGGGCATTGTACGTAGCTCTTCCCAACCCCGACCCCGACCCCGACCCCGACCCCTATATTTTCTTCTTCTATCCTATGATTCCTATTCACCCATAGCCTCACTTTACGATTCCAGCCCTTTGATGAGCAACCCTCCCCCTACATCTTTTATCCAAAGAAAGAGGCATTTTGCAACCTCTAGACCTATTCTAAACCCGCCCGAAAATAAGATGCCCCACCTCGCACCTCACAATATGAACCCCTACATTGTCCTCTCACACAAACCACAAACCCCAAATACCTGATTACCTCCCTACACAATAACCATTACTACTACTCTTTGCGGGGGTTTACTAATTCCATGGGGGTACCAATTCACAGGCTCATGTCTGCCGCTAAAATCCTGGGGGAAGGCGGAGTGGTTGCAGGGACAGGGTTTGGGGAACACGAAAGTGGGGAGAAATAACTTTTTGGCGCTAAGATTCAAAGAATCCCTTCCCCACCGCCTGAAACGCGGCCAACTACATGTAGCTATTGATTAGCACGTTGGGCTGGCCTGGTTCTGTTCCATCTCATCGTTTGACACGAGCTTTGTGCATTCATGATGTGGGTTTGGAGACTTGGAATTTACATCGTTTCTACTTCTGGGGTTCGTGGCTCAATCCAAGTATTTCAAATATAGGATGAAAGCATTATGTTTCTATTGCATGAGTTTTCGTTGAAGAAATGAGTTTATATACCATTCAGGCACTATATGTAGTATTCGATCCCCAAAGAAAAAAAGAGAAAACGCAACTATATACTGTTAGAGAAAAAAGATGAATGATCAAGAAGCAAAAAGTAATGTATGTACCGAGTAAGTTGACATGACATCCGCCGCAATCTACCTTCAAAGCTGGCATGAATAAGTGTTTATTGGCCCACCCTTGCTTGCGGATATTCATGCCCCCCACCCCCACCCGCTCATCCCAGCATCTCTTTCAAAGAAGCAAGAAATAAGGAGAAAAAGAAGAAGAAACGAAATTTGCCCAAACCCAACGAGGAAGACACAATATAAGAAAGAAAGCAGCAAATGGCCCAAATGAGATACAAAAACCTGTCCCAATGCACAGAAGAAAAAAAAAAGAATAGTAAAACCCGGGCCAATACCAACAGTAGTAAGAAAAGTACGCTGTGTGAAAAGCGGGAAAAGCGAAGAAAAAGGCTGACGCGAAATTTCCAAGCCGTTGGAAGCCTAATGCCCAAAGCTGATTTTTGTCGATGGTGGACCTGGCGGCTGTTGCAACGAGAAAGATGGGTATGCAGGTGGTGAAAAATGTATAAAAGGGTGGTTTTGACTGTAGGAAGGAGGTGTATGGTTGTATGGTATCCAGATGTGTGTGAAAGAACATTAAACCAATCGTGAAATGTAACCAATGACAGAGTTTGGGCTTGTATTAAGTGATGTTTGCATGAGTACATGCATAGGTAGGTAACTTTAGTAAGGTGAAAGGGAAGTGAGGCTCAGGAAAGAGAAAACTGAAGTAATGAGAAAAATATAGGAAAACACTCATCTGGTAACACGGAGAATTGAGTTTCTGCTCGCTTAGTCCTAGCCATGACCACAGGATTGACAATATTAATGCCTTTGAGACGAACAGAGGATACAAACAGCCAAAATTAACCTATGTTGAAAAAGTGCCTGCCACTCTATCAGATTGCAAAAAAAAAAGTAACAAATAAGAACCAATTTATATCGTGCACCATAGTAAAGACAACCGAATATGGGAAAACATGACTGAATCTCCCGGTGAGCGGTCCAAAGTAACGGAAAGGCCCAATATAACTTTGACCAGCTTCCAAGACAATAATCAGATAGCAGAACACTAAGAGAGAAAAGCAGCCCGAAACAAAAAATAAGCGTAAAACAAAGAAAAGGCATATCTCCAATCAAGCACTGGTCTGTCGTAATCTGCAAGGCGAGATGTTCTAATCATATACTGCACCTAAGCAATGATGTATGAACCAGGAATCAGAGATTTTCATACAATGGCATTAGAGTAGATTCGTGAATTCATTAGAGCGACATTGTAAGCCACTCCCATTCCTGGGTGCCAGCAGTAGGTGTGTTCGCGGGCACAACCTGGGAATGTTGTGTTACTAGGGAGGGTGACGGAGTTGTGACCATTGGTACATCCCTTCTGCGACTTCTGGTGATCATGGATGCATATCCATTTCCTGGCCCTGGATCGTCTATCATAGCATCCGTTCCTCCACCTACTTCCGGATCATGCTGCGGTGTAATATAAGGCTGTCCCTGGCTCTTCGAGAGCCTCCTCTGGCGTTTTGGGTGGGCAGAAAGCTGTCGTTGGGCGACACTAGATGGCCCCAACGTGCTTTTGGGGGGAGCAGCTGCAATTGGAACACCACCACCTTTCCCTCCAGAAGGCCCCGCGGTGGTAAGGCCGGGGACATTGGAGACTGAGCCACCGTTAATCATTCCCGCTGGCGGAGACTCAGAGCCCATTGCACTGGATGCTTTGGATGATCCAGGAGTAGGGACTGGCGTTTGTTGTAGGGAGTTTTTCCTCGTACCTTTTTTAGCAGCTCTTGTGGCAGCAGAACCCACGGGCATCGAGTTTCCACTTCCCCTATTTCTCTTTTTAATGACATCAGTCTTGAGTGACCGAGGGCGAACCACGCCATGCAACTTCAAAAAAAGGCCGCAAGCGTTGCAGAGTGGATGACCCTCAGGGTTGCGTCTCCAAAGAGGCGTGGTTTGGGTATGGCAATTAGTGCAGGTAGGCGGTGAACTATTATTACCACTAGTGACCGGCGGTTTTTGGCTATCTGGTGTTGCAGGTCTGGATGGATCAGTTGAGCTGAAGCCGGACTCCGGCGGGGAATTAGGGCTCGATTGAGCACGATTGTTCAGCGCCTGCTGAGCAAGGAGCTGTGCATTTGGGGTTGAGCTGGTCCTCGCCATCTTTGATTTTCTGGAGTTCGAAGTTGATGGACGCAACTCGGCCACGGGCGCGCTGATTGAATGTGATCTATTATGATGAGTATCCATTCCCCAATTCTGTGGTGGGGCAGTTTCTGTTCCACCGATGGTAACTGTTTTTCTTACACCCTGTGGAAATCGACTACTGGTATTGGCCACTGGGAATCGCTGGCTACTAGGGCCATCTGTCGGTCCAGCGTTGGCATTGCGGTTCCATTCGGGAAATTGCCTATGAATAGAAAAGGCATTTTCCTCTATCGGAGAGAAATCTGGTTGAAGACTCATTGAACTATCGCCATCCTGATCCTCATCCTCAGCATCGGATTCCACTCCAAAGGTAAAGATACCATCGTATCGAGCACCGGTGTCGCCTCGAATAACGGCATTAGGATTCACATGTTGGTAACTGAATCCTGGCGAGGGAAATCCACTGTGGGTGGTAGACGAGGTTTGGCTAAAAAGGGGATCGTTTTGCCCAAACACGAAATGCTGAGAGTGATGACTGCCAGCTAAATTTGCAGACGAGCGGGAACGAGACCCATACCCAATCATACTACGACCTTGATTCCGAATCTCCGATTCGAAGAAAGACTGGTCTCCAGTGTTCTCAGGGACGGGGTGTGGAGTTGAGGCAATCGAGGGGTTAAGGGAGCCAGGAGGGGAGTAAAAGTCCTGGGATGCTACTGACGAGGCCATAGGCGTGTTGAACATAGAGAAAGGTCCCGTAGAGACCATGGGGGATGCAATAGGAGAGAAGTGGAAGCTTGTCTGGAGTGGGCCTGCTGAGCCGAGATAGTCTATCTCCATATTCATAGGATCATTGTAGCCAATGTGCTGATGGTTGTGTGTGGAGATGAGACCTATATGCTCGTGAGGTTGTTCAAGAGTATAGTCGGCAATCTCAGAATCTGGATCCGGGTCATTGGGAATGGTGATACTTGCAACGGGGGGAACGTGTGGAGAGAAGTCGGCTGGCCGTTTCTTTGACTGCTGAGACTGCTATGGAAAGAATTAATTTTAGTTTTCATACCAGATAATATGATGCAGATTACATACCCGGCGTGCCTCCAAATCCATACTAGATTTTCTCACTCTTCGCTGGACATAGTTGAATTCCCCATAGTAAGGGTCCTGGGCGATCGGCGCAGAATGTAGGGGGTTCATGACGAGTTCGTGCTCGCGGGATGTCTTGATAGGTATGGCACTGGCTACAGCATGTGACGATGTGGGCAGGTGCTCTGAGTTGGGGGAGTGGGAAATGGCACTAGAAAGTCCACTGGGCGACCCAACCATCGACGAAGAGAAGGACATATCGTCGAGAAACATTGCATCAGTCTCACTAGTATGATTAGTAGAAGAGTTTCCCTCAGTCGCTAGTCGAACGGCGGCAGCAGAGATTCCTCCAATCCGCATAGTTCGGGGAGCGTTCAAAGGTGCTGGGCCCCCAGTAGCGGTAAATATGGATGGAGAGCTGTCCCTGCGACTGGCAGCGTTGGTGCTGGAGATAGCAGCGATAAGGCAGCATTTGTCAGTACAAATGCACAATCTGGGACAACCATGCCCTGAGTAATATAGCAACATGTGGACTGCGACTGCTGCTATTCAAGTGCTGCCGATATTACCTGTCCAAATTGTGCAAAATCATCACTTACCGGGCGTTGTGCTCTCGCTTTAAAGCCATGGCCATCATTCTCCAGGTCAGATTTTCCATCCGCTCAGCATTGGGCAGGCTTTGCTTTTGTTTGCTATACAGCCTCCATATCTGCGTAGCGAGGGGATCCTTCTTCTGCAGTGTCTCCGGGTCCTCCTCTTGGACCAAGGACTTCGTCCAAGGATGTGGATCCAGACTGCTGGTAAGAAGCTCCTTGCGAGCTTCGACGGGTAACACTGGGTCGTCCAGGGTGAATGACTTATATGGTTGAAGGGGTTTAGACGATGACGATGAGAAGGCCGAGTATGGTGAATTAAATGATGACAGAGGGTGATGCGGAGAATTCGGTCTTCCACTGAGTGCGGTGGTGGAGTGGTGGGTTGCCGTGCCGAGCCCAGTTGCTGTGGTGCAATGCTGGTAATATTCCTAATATTCCCCCCACGTCGTGCGAGTGCTTGAGGGGTGGACGGCAGATGAGACGATCCTGGAATGCTACTCTACTACTCAACTTCGCAGAGTGGAGGGCGTTAGCTGGAAATGCGCCTGGGGTGTGTGTATGAGTGCGTCGATGCAGAGGGTGGCACAAGGAAAACAAAACCCCAAGCCTGCTGCGTGTCGCGGGATGCTCGCAGCACCGCTGGGGATGAATGATTCCCCCAGTGGACCACCGCCGCAGAATGGTAGCAAAGCAAATCTTTGCTGTAGGTAAGTACCTCTAGCTACATACTTATTTACTTACCTTGCGACCCCTAGGAAAGCAGCTACGGATTGTACGGTTTTGCTTACGCTGAGTATTATAATAGTAGACCAGGCTCTAACCACAAGCGTGGAACTTTACCTCGACATTACCGTAGAAGCTTTCCCTGTATTTTCTCGGGGACTGGTGCGCAGTATTTTCCTGTCAAGTCAACAGTAGGTACCCTGAAGAGTGCTAATAAACGTGCGTTGTGCTCGTTTCCTCCTAGCTGGTAGCGGCTCACGTCTAACCGCCTAAACGTTGCACACGCGCGCGGGCCGGGCAATTATGAAATATGGATTTATTGGCCGGCGCTGGAAGGCGTAAGCTGACCTACCCGGGACTGGGTGTCACGTTTACTGGTACCTTTGTTCTGTGAAGCAAAAATAAATATGTACCTGCACTACTACATGCAAGCAAAGACAATATTAGACTTCTATTAAGCGAGCTACGAAAAACAGCGGGGACTCACCGGGCGGCCTGTTCTTGTTCGCAACTGGCCTGGCCTCGAAGCATGAGAACGGGTGGGGTCTCAGCGCTGGTATCTCAATCCCAAGTTGCACAGCAATGTAACCACAGGGAATACTGAGTGACGATGATGGAAGGTGAAGATGATAGTGACGAGATAATGATGATGACGATGATGATGACAATGCCCAGCTCTAAATAATATATCATTACTGCAATTCCTACGGCTGCCGTTCCACTGCGCAGCGAGTACTTCCCGGCCAAGCTGTTGCTGCTGCTTGTGCTGCTAATGCCCTTAGCAGCGAATACACCCCTTCGCCTATCTACCAATTGCTGAGGGCCATACATTCTGAGGCACATGCCTCCTCGTTACGACCGAAATAAATGCCCGCCATACCGTGCTATGGGGAAGCGGCAATTCAACTCACCCGACAACGGTATCAAATACAAGATGCCTAAAAGCCAAAGGAGTATTATTGAACAGGATATCTTTGCGGAATTGTGGCGCCTTTGATATCGCCGAATAGATTTTGGTAAACCTTTCAAACCGATGGTTGTTGTAACAGCTACTAGCATTGGTGAGCAATCTGACAGGTTTTTGGAAAAGGCAAATATATGGGCAACTTGCGGTGTGGGGGCTTCATTGTAGTCTCGATCACGACTTCCGGTTGACCGGAGACCAAGTCAATCTCCTAGTATGCGAGTAATAGATCTTTGACGTAGGAAAATCGTTGGATAAAGGGCACCAATACTTGAGGATGACCCACTAGAGGATGACCCACTAGAGGATTTGGGTCACAGAATATCCATCGTCATCTCCGCTCGTGCCAATTCGGAACCTACAGCCATTGATGATCCCAGAACGAATTGTTTTCAGAACATTGAAATGTACCCTACTGTTGCTGGCAATGCAGGACGCAGAGCTGTAATGTAACGCGGATAAGGACACCGTGCAACAGTGGACAGAAACCCAAAGCAAACCCGTAGGACCCGGAGGTAATCAAAACATCACGCTTCTCCTAAATCCTGCGAGCTCTTCGCTGACGCAGTGCCAACGATAACGCCGTGGCGAAGTCGAAGTATAAGCCCTTCATCTGACGTGGAGATTCGTGGGAAGCCAAGATATCAACCTTTCGGTCTAATCACATCCAGCCACGGTTCATTCCGGCCGAAAAATTATCGTGCACTTATTCCAGCTTGCAGCTTGTATGAACAGCGGATATGTTGACATGTGAGTGCATCAACAACAGTGGCGCACTCCAGATCTGACCTCTTATGAAGCTGTCGGTAATAAGTGTGCACCATTTCTAGTTATTAATGATTTCAGTTGATTTGAGTGGGTGATATACTTTAACCGGCCCTTGTAAATGAACTCCTGAACAAACATCAATACCCATTCTCTAAAGGCGGCGTGGGGGCGTACCGGTACTCAAGTTAGAATGCTTAAGTAATATCCAATATACCCATCTCTCATATTAGAATGGGACAACTGAACATCCTTCACGCCACTAGAGGTGTATGGAACGTCAATGGGTCCACAAACGCCTCTCCTTCGGTTTTTCTATAATCGGAGCATTGTAGGGCCAGGAAAAGTTTTCATTCCTAGTCAGATCTCCGGAGGACTGGAAGCGTACGTACAGTGTACAGTCTGGGTCGTCTCTGAAACGACGGTGGAGGATAGTTGAAATTAAAGGTCAGGTAAAAGTCCTTTCAGATGGTTTCCTAGGAAAAAGGGCAGCTTAGAAAGATTTTTGAGAGTTTATGGGTTTGAAAAGATTCATATGAAGGGGAACTGTGAACAAAGCTAAGCCTTTATATTGCCATCTCTTTTCCTTTCCCTATCGCAAGGTAGAGCAACTCATGTGAGGCGGATAAGAAACTTAGACACAAGCAAATATATCACCTGCTTGTTTGCGATCAATACCTGCGATCAATGCCCTATGCTGGATTACCAGAGATCCCGGAAATCTGATAGGGACAGGTGACTGACAGCAAAGCACGGCGAACCTTTGGTCTGCAGTGTGATAACGGCAAATAATAGTCTGGTTGGCCTGTGCGATATAATAACATCCAAGGTTGAAATGTAAAACAAAGTACAGTTGCTGGCTATGAATCCAGATTGGCTTCGGGAAAGGTCGAAACCAGAAACGTTTTGCGGACTACAAGAAGCAAAGAGATTCAGAGCAGCTACTTATGTACTCTGTACGCTTCAGAGATAAGGGCGCTGCAGTATCTTCGGATCCCCAGAGTTGCAGGCCCCGGCATCTTCCTGTCTCTGGGGCCCCTTGTCACCCTGTGAGCAACTGATCTGGGTCCCATGTATATATTGTTCTGGTGGCAAGGGCAGAGGTTTATCGATTTAGCATTGCGCAAGCTTTGAGCACCTTCTAAGTCCTGATATCATCAATGCACGGACTGCTACGACTGGGAACGGCGAGGGGCGGATTGGGCGAGAGTTCTGCCTGACTAATTCCACCAAGCATTACCGAAGGTGAGAAATGAATGCTCTATCAGAGACAGATTCCTATATTCCATGCATGTGTCTAACCCCCAGCATCCAGGCCGATTCCTTTACTCAACACTTCAGTATGAAAGAACCAACCAAAGTTAAGGCTCCTTTGAAGACTTGCCATTGCAACTTTTACTTGACTCACATTTACCACCTTTGCTATCCATCATATCACCGCCATCAACAAACCCATGCAAACGAACAATCCCTTGAACGCCTAACAAAAAAATTAGAAGAGCCCAGCTAGTAACGATGAGATGGCCAAAGGAAAAAGAAAAAAAGCCGAAATGGTAGCAGCAATTCGCCAAATCCAAGAATAGAAAAGCATTAACCTCGAAGAAAGTCGGATATACTGAAAGCTCCTTAGCACTCCATATTTAAAATATCCATTCGATACCCACGCTGCAATGCCCCTCGCCTACCTCACCACTGTCCCAGGGCCTATCGTCCAATCAACTGTGCTACCAATGCGCAGATAGAATTATGACAGCCACCCTCAAACCTGAGAAACGAACTTGGGACTCTGAAGGGGGGAAGGAAAAATTCCGGAGTTGTCCTCCACGGCCTCCTGGTACCTGACATCAGGAGGGTAATAGCCATCGTATGCTTCACTCTTTACAGCTCCATTCCCATTCAAGTCTGGCCCAATTGGGAGGGCTTCCACCCATGGAGTCATAAAAAGTTGATTGGCTACCCGGGAATCCGCAAATGGGGATATCTCAGGAATGGACGCTGGTAGAGATGTTGCGGAGGCGCTTGCGCTTGTGTTATAGAACTCTGGAAGTCCCCGATTGTAATCCACGTCAGTGGAATAATTTGGGTATACCGTTGGTAGAAGACTATTATCGATGCGTGGTGGCCATATTGAATCTTCTTGGGAATCTGAAGGTGTTGTGGAATGTAAAGATGTCATGCTACCTAAATTAACATGGGAAAATATCGAGTACGGGCTCGGTGACATTGGCGATGCTAGGCGATAGAAAGCAGATTCTAATCCCCGTTGATCAGGGTGGCTCGCTGATAGTCCTGAAACAGAGTTCATCCTAAACCCGGGCACTCGTGGGAAATTGGGACTATCCATGCCTGGGCTCGTGAGATAATCGTGCTCCTTTGGAATAATATGTGCCAAGCTAGGTCTGCGGGAATCTATGGGGTGTGATATGGATAGCCTTCCACCTGCTGTATTTGAGATACTGTTGTGTCGTATACTATCCTCAAGTATTCCATGATGATAATCGTATGTTGGAGTAACAGGAACAGAGGCAGCGTAGATACCTGGGATTTCGGGTCGAGGTAACTTTCCCAAAGCAATCCCTGGTGATGGAGATGATGTAGACGAGCTCGCCTCATTCGTAGAAATGTCAGGTTTTGAAAGTGACCTTGGACGCCTATCAGTCGTTTCAACCGCATAGAAGTTACATTCTTTCTTTAAACGAATGCAGTTTATACAGCGGCCATGACTATCATCCTTCTGTAGCAAGCACCTAATTTTTCGTCGACGACAGTGACCTGTTATTGGCATCTACAATTAGCTATGAAAGCACAGCTTAATATATACTAGACAGTAAATCCTGATTCAGAATTGAACATACCACATGCCACAGAAGTGCGGTGGTATCCAAGCTTATTCCTCCGCTTGTCTGTCGGGAATTGAGCTCCTGTAGACGTCGTTGCAGCATTTTGGACATTCGGTGTAGATACCGAACGCTTTACCGTTACCGTTACAGCATTCATATTCATTCGAGCCTTCGATACCCGGTTCCAGCTGTCTTTCTCCGGAAGTGGTAGAAGAATTGGCGTCACAATGGAATTGGATAGCCTCGGGCGATACTTTCCCTTAAGCTTGACAGGATGTCGAATGACAGACTCAGGTGACGGATAGGTAGTAGCGTAGGCCTCTGAGGGAGTGAGAACAGTTGATGTCGAATAACAGTTCCGACTTAAATTGGGTCCTAAAACCTCAGGTTTCTTGCGTCCGTCGGTTCTCTCACCTGGGGATTGCGTACTTGTCTGATATCGGTCAACGAACGACTCAGTCTTGTCCTCATGAAAGGAAATTGGGGAAGAATAAATCACAGTAGGGTGGGCTTTCTGCTCAAGGAGAACGCGTACATGATCATCCACTTCATGCATCCTGCCCCAAGAAATTTATGCCTAGTGCAGATAAAGATGTACCAGTATCGATGACAGACCTAGTACAGGAAGTGCATAGAATTCACTACTCTTGTATTGAGAAAAGTGGGGAATCAAGGCAGGGGTGTCTGGAAGCCTGGAAGAGGGGGCGGGGGGGGGGGACTGTAGTGAATGGGAGAGAAGAGCAAATGCTTGGATTGTGATGTGCAGCCAGGGTTATAAGGACTAGTAAGTGGATGTTGTTGAGAACCTAAGGTTGATTGGGGGATGTTCCTGTTCAGGCCTGGATTGTTGTAGGAAAGAAGATAACTTAGGTTGCTTTTGATCCAGCTCGAGCCCTGCGTTCGGTGCTGCAATGGTACTTGTATGATGACCGCCCGCTTTTGTTTTTCCTCTGTTCCTCACGTCTCTTGATAAGTGCTTGCTTGATGCGGCCCCGGGCTTATATATGGGGCATTGGACAACAGAATGGCGGGAATGCGAGTGGATGGTTACTTCTGTCTCTGTCACAGACTTGTTTATTTTTGTTTCTCATTATCAGCACGAGGATCGTAGTGTTTCCTGCAGTGCCTGCTCCAGGCGAAGAACCCAATTTACCTGTCTCCTGTAGTGCCCCTGTCTCGAACCTTTTTTTGATGCCACTTCCATTAAGTAAACTGTGGTATGATCCTCCAGACCAACCTGCCTGAAGGAGACCACAATCACTTGCTGGAACGACCGGCCCCTAGGTGTCTCCATCTTCCAGAAGGATTGGCGACCCTTCCTCAAGGGCGCCATGGAGCAGAACCAAATTTTGGCCTCCGCTCCACCATACTCTGCTCCCGAGACATCCGTAACGGCAGCGCAACATCGAGGTGGGGCAGTAGGAGGATCGATGGAGTGAACAATCACCGACAAGCACTATAGGCGCAGAGGTAAACAGTTGATTGACCTTTCTTTGGGCTTTCATTTCCCTTCTTCAGTATACTCTACTCATAGATACACCCTCCCGGCGATATCACACGGTGCTCCCTTTGCCCGGCAAGTGTTTCCAGCACGCTACCAGTCAAGGGGGAAAGAAGAAAAATGAATTATAAACGTGATAGGAAAAAACGTCAAAGCAAAAAAACTTCGAATAGATTATCGACGCTACTACATAGACGTCCTGGATCTGGCCAGCTGGTTGTTGCACCGCGTTCTGAGGCTCAGCATGGCGTGCCTGTCATTATTATTGGGTCCGCCAATTAGAGCCCCGGCACTGAAGGCTTGCACTAGCAGTTACATCGAACGGACGCCCCAGCACGTAGTTACCGGAGAACAGGCACCGGGTGCTTGGGCAGCGCCAAGCCTACCGGTGTGTGCACATCTTGGCGCGTATGGCCGAACCAGCTCCTTGGTAAATGCCGACCAAGAGTCTCAGCCAAGCATCCACCAAGCCATTTTCACTTTGCTTTAATGGCACCCGCCAATCGGGCCTCGCTCGGGATTTTATGCGGTATTTATCGCAGTATCTGCTCTCCAGCTTCTCAGTTCACTTAAGGAATCCCTTTACTCCATTAGCTTCAACGGAGCCTAGAGTCTTTCTGCCCATCTTACTGTATAGTACTGTGGGTTAGCATTTCTAGTACTATCTAGGTAGGAATACTCAAAGCTGTGGCCCAGCGTTGGCGAATGAACTCACGGTAGTTCAAAGCAGATCACAGCTGATCGGCCAATCCCAGCTGCAGAAACCGATAAAAAAGGAACTATGAAACGACAATATTACCTGTTCCGAGATGATGGAAAAATAACCACATGCCATCATTCTCGATTTAAGACAATTTAAGAGCTTATTGCTGGGTTGAACTTTTGCAATTTCAATTTGGGCCAGACTGATGGTTTTGCCGAGGCTTGAAAAGAAAATAAGGAAATGTAAAGGGAGATGAGCAAGGACCAGTAAACGCTACGATCATGATGGCCGGGTTTCAGCAAGAGACAAGTTCTTAGATTAGTGATGCTATCGACACATCGATGTGAGTACGGGCTTTTGCTTTCCTACTCTAGAGCGCAATCCAAAAAATCTAACTTTTTAAAATTTTGTAACCAACATCTAGAGTACTGTAGGACAGATACTGTGCATCAATGTCCATTGGGCATTGGGCTTTTCTCCGCCAATTGCTTTTTAGCGTGCTAGGGGACTTAGAGAATACCTGGAACAGGGCTATAGATAATGAAATGTGGCGGCATATCTCTCGACTAGATATTCACGTAAGCAATCACAAAGCTCAATAGAAGATCCCGCTCAAGGCAATTTCCATCGAGCTGTATCTTGAAGTCTTGTAGGACGGTGAGGCGTGAAAAATGGCTTCTTTCATCAATGTGCTCTTGATTATAACGAATCTTGTCAATTTTAGAGCCAAGACAAAATACCAGAAGGGTATGGTTGGTGGAGTTAAAACCTATTTTTTACAGGGCTTTTGACACATGCACTTTCGGAAAGCATACCAGAAATTACACATCCATTAGGGAACATGCCACTCTAATTTCCCATGCAAGCAGCCTTCTCGATAAAGAACTTATCATTAAATTTTTGCAGAGACGTACGCATCTTTCTGTTAAACAAGAACTCAGCTTCAAATTAATGTGCATGATATCGTGCATGTTTCCGTCCCATGTCTCATGCTCACGCCTCAATCTCCCTTCCGAGAGCTTGATTATAGAGATTATACCGTCCTTCTTCATCAAGCGAAATGGTTTGCTCTACTCCCCCGTTTAGGATAGAGGAGAGTTTATGGATTTTTATTGAACGAGCTGGGGCAAGAAAGTATCAAGTAGGACAGCAAAATGGCACACAGACACACACCGATGCAATCAAGGCTTCGTGATTCACTCGGCCACCCCCGATCCCATAGGATGAAGGCCTATATTAGTGGTTATAATTCCTGTAAAAGTTTGAACCCTGCCCCCTTTTATTTCACTCCAATCATTACAGCCCACTATCAGCTAGTGGAACAACGTTGGTCATTGCTGAAAAGATCAAGGGAATAATAGGCGAGTAATATAGAAGTCAATACATTAGACTGGAGGTGTCACCAACGTTAGGGGCCTCTCGGAGTTTGACTTGCCATAAAACCAGCAAGCAGAATTGACTGCAGTTAACTACTTGGCTTTTATTTGCTCTCGGACGTCTCAGCCCCTTCACACCAACACTTCCTGCGGATGGAACGTTTGGGGACCGATTTTCAGAAGTGGGGGGGGGGGTGACAATTTTGAATTCACAGCGTGCCTTGTGGGTTGCGGATAAGCAATTATAGATTTACATGGTCATAAAGTGTCTTTGCGCTGGTATTAGCGACCATCGACTTGCCTCCCAATTCTTGAAGATTAAAAATCCCATAGCATTCCAAAACCGGAGCGCATTCTATGCATATGGCCAGAAGCCTCTATGTCGGTAATACTGTTTTCTATACAGAGTACAAGGAAAGTTATCAACAACGACTCAAGGGGAATGTTGAACTGGCAGCGGCGATCGGTTAGTTTCAAATTCAAGTCTACTGCATTGGCTCATGCGCCCAGGACAAGTTGGGGGATCGGCGGTTCAACCACAGTCAGCCCTGAAACCAAGAGGACAAATATTAACCAAAAGCTAACATGTAAGACAGGAGCCAAAGGACAGCCATCAGACATGCATGCATGTACGCGGTGATTTGATAACGCTTTCGTCGTACTACATCTAGAATCACCTGTTTGGTTCGACATGTACCAGGCCGGTTTGACGGGAGTGTCCGTAACCATTTTTCCATTTTTCCTCGAGACCTTTTCACACAAGCCTGAGTCTGATTGATTTTGGAACATACCAGCTTCGCAATGTCAACGGGCGCGCGCCAAAGCTCAATGCGACAATTATTATTTTTTAAATCAAACAAATAGAATATCGCAGTGCTCTTCGCAACGGCGGAAGCAAGGGCATGCGTTGGGGTACGGCCAATAGAAAAAGGAAGCAACGGTATACTTTCCTCTTCGTACATACATGCACACATAAGCAACGTTAGAGTTGGTAGCGTGAAGGTGGTGGCTTTGTTTCTTTCACAGGAGGGTGATGGCCATGGCAAGCGGTAAGGATACATACACGACTTATGACTATCATTACCATAACCACGCGGTTGGTAGGTATTCATCTTGCGTACTAAAGCATTTGCAGCTTACATACCTCTAAATCTTGCCTATCATCTCGCTGCTATGATTTTTCTATTATTGCGGAGTGGATGTAAGTCTTTACCCGATCAATAAGATGTGATACGAAAGTAATTCCACGGAATTATGATTTGATGTCCCAATGCATCTCGGTACCTTATGAAATAAATTATTTTTGGGAGCCAAAGGTGAAGCGCTAGTTTAAGCAACCAATTTATATCCCTACCTGTGGCACCGAGCATCTCACTTTCTCTAGCTCCTCCTACTGTACTCTCCCAGCGATTAATTACAATCCTAATATGTAGGCATGTGAGGGGTACCGTAGTATCTTGATTTTTATCTGTTGTTGTCATTGGCAACTGCACGCCGCTAGGACAACTCGGGAAGTTCCTCACTTCAATTGCCCGATTGGGCTTGAGCAATCCCAATTCGGTGGCTAAGAACTGTGAAGGCCTGGTACCGGTATATGGGCTCTAATCATAAATATGATTGAGCGCTAGGATTTTCAATCGGCACAAGCGAGGCCAATGGCCCACTATGGTGGGTAGGAGGCTATTCATGCTCACAGGTACAGTAGTACTACGGTAGTGCAGCCAAGTCTGTTTTGGAGTGCCTGCTGCAGGCCCCTGTATGTACATGTAGTACATTGTGCATGAAATTGTGTGTTCATTTGGCGGTGACGGCTATCCTTATACTTACCAAGGCTTGTTCTGCAAGGCACGCGTGGAAGTGTTGCTAACCTTTTTTTGCATCTACACACTACATGCTCCATATGTATCAATGTTTCTCTACACCGTTGAACCAGCTCAGGTTATGTACTGTTATGTAGGTCACGATAACCCTCTAACTGCCTACCAAGTACTCGATACACCCTTACCTGCTCGACCAAACACACAAGCCTGTGTCTTCGGCTCTCAATTGCCTGCGCCGATCGATCGAGATTCAAGTTATCGTACTAATCTGCTTATCTCGTATGCCGTACTGCGTGATTGAACTTGTTGCCTTTATTAGAACAGAGGAAATTACTAGCCGTGAATTCCTTTAGCTCCAATGTACTCCGTTTGTCAATAGCTGTTCTCGGTATGCATATGCATATACATATGTACTAAGGTACCCGTATTTTCTGGTTCATTTTGACCCGGCGCTATTACAGAATGGGATAAAGGAACTTATACAAATGCTAGCTCCAGGTCAAAAAGAACCAATTGACTAAGTATGACTAGATACATACGTTCTTCAATGTTTTAGTTTGAAGGGTTGCGACGCACTTCATTGTTATCAATGGATAATTGTGCGGTAATTTTTATTATGTATTTGGCCTAGTGGCATCCGCCGCGCGCTGTCACATTGACGTCACATGCGATGCATAGACAGAATAATATACGAAGAGCACATGCCCCTTGCGAGTAGTCTGGTTGCATAAGCACCTGCTACTGAGGTTTATGTGGTGGAGATAGAGTTGGAGGTGGAGGAGTTTTGGCCGTGGAGTAGTTCTGGTGGAGTAGTCAATGATTGGTTCCGGGAGAGGTCACCTTCCGCATACGTTAATTTAACTAGTATCAGCCGCATTTCGACGTCACTACTCAAGCCGCCGGGCTACGCCACTTGCTGTCCCGTTTCGTATGCCGCATATGTCACCAGTACTAGTCTGGTTGGCACAAGCCCCCCGCCAAAACCCGGTACCAGTTGTAACTGTCTGTGGCAATCAAGGTGGACGTTTACCAGTCTGTAGTTTTCATTGTACATGACGATGTAGTGACGGAACCAACTTTGGTCTGGACGAGGAAATATGGGTTATATATTGTGGGTGAACGAGCTCGCAACTTCTGCCCTAGCAATCGCAATCGCAATCGCAATCGCCATCGCCATCGCAATCGCCATCGCAATCGCCTCATACACATAAACCTCAAACAAAAGCTATAAACCGAATTCCTCCTTCTATTCAAAAGTATTAATCATGTCTGATACGGGTAGGTCAACATAGTTCTCGGATTTCCATAAGGCACCTCTCTAAATAAGTTGTGGTATATGTATAGGAAGGAAATCTATGACCGAGCAACTCGGTGATAAGGTGAAGCCGGACTCCCAAAAGTCCACCACTGAGCATATGGGCGATAAGGCATCTGGTATGATGGACCGTGCTGCTGGTTCTGTCCAACCAGAGAGCCAAAAGAGCACCACTCAACAGATGGGTGAATCAATGAGGGGCAGTGGGGGGGGCAAGCCGATGAAGGATACGATCAAGGAAACGGTGCAGTCCGCAAAGGAGAGCATGGGTATGGGAGAGAAGAAGTAAATGTGATTGGGGTAGGGGTAATGGTGTTGGTAGGGGTAGGGGTAATGGTAGGGTATTTGGTATTGTTGGTGTATACATAAGGAAATAGGGTTTAATATTGGAGTTTTGGATTTACCATCATGTCGGGGTCTCGGCCGTTCTGTCGATCAAACATCAACGAATGTGATTATCCCAGAAGCAGTGCCATCTGTAACAGCATCAATTATTGTCAAACTAGTTCGCAATTTATATGCCTCATTATATATCGGGTTTTACTTCGTTCTCGTTTGTACAGAGGGAAACATACCACAGATTACATGCGTATACCAACCAAGAAGTTAGTATCTGTAAATGTGCGATTTTATCGATATTTAACACTACCATAACTTTTTGTTCCCCTTGGCATTGGACACCACATCCCAATACACTTTCTCCCTCTCTCCTCTTATGACTTCACCTTTCACCCACCTGTCATCTTCCACGTTACATTTTTTTTCCCCTTCTTGACCATCTCCACTTTTCATGCAGCGTCTCCGCTTGTTCAACGCACGTACCAACAATTCTGCATCTTCGCTAGTCTTCACACGGACATGTGCGGTTGTAAATCCACATTTAGGCTTGTAATCAACGTAATCGATTGTGAAATCCTGGGACGTCTGGGCCTTATTGAAACCTCCTTTCCTCGTGGAGGAAGTCGTTTTACGTAACTTCTTAATAGTATATCTCTGGAAAGAACGGCTAAGAAACGATTGTATGCCAGGCTTTGTAGAATCCGGATGCAGATTGTTGAGATAGATAATGATGCCTGGGAAATAAGAGGGTTGCCGGGATTTGGAGCTCTTCGGATCACCGAAGTCATGTCGTGCAGCCTGCCTTTGATTCTCTCTGGTCGGGTTTGAAATTTGTTGATAAGCACTTTCTCTAAGCTTCTGATATTGTCCATCCCTTCGTCGCCATTCCGCCCTAAAAGGGACTGTTAGCGTGCCGATTTTGCGCAGCAAAGGGGAGATCTTACTTTGACATTACGATCCAGTCCGATGGCCAATCTTCACATGATTCGAGTTGCTGCTCATTGACATTCTCTGATACTATCACGAATGCCCAGGCGGTCCCTCCACTTTCGACCCATTCCACACTTATACTGGGATTGTTCTCAGCTAGTATGCGTGCAACTTTTCCAGGACAGGCCGAGACTCCTCTGATATCGGGCTCCTGGATATTCATTAGCAATAAAAGACAGGGGATCGACAAAAGGACTTACTATGTAGATGGTCGATGGTTCCCAAGCCTCTTTGGGGCGATTATCGACATTTTGCTTTACTGGATGGCGCCGACGGAGGTGATATCCGTCTGGGCTTACCTGTACCAGCTGTGAGTTTCTTGTCAAAGTCTAGCATAGTTTGTGGGTCTTACTTGAAGGATCTGTGACGGTCGGAGTTGCAAAGCCGTGACCAATGTCTTTTGCGTGGGCTGTGGCTTTATCGTTTTGAAAATGTCGTTCTCTAGTAAAGCAGATACGTGTATATCTGAGAGGCCGTTAGCGTCCTTTGCACGAGAAGATAGGAAGGTTGAAAACATACAGTCATTATACCCATCAACTGTCCTCATCCTCCTTGGTAGCCATTGAGGGTTGATGTGATACGTGGAGTATTCAGAGAAGAGTAGCTCAAGGCACATCAAAACTTCCGTGGCACTTTCGTGGCTTAATGAAGCTTCCGGAACATTATTAAGAGCATTGATAACTTTTCTTGGAATGTCTAGTTCGATACGAGGTCGTTTAAAAGGTCTTTCTGCCGTAGCTACTTCATGTGAGGTACTTTGTGGTTCGGTTATGTTTGACAGGGCATGGGTTGCTGGTTTCTTAATAGCAAGCTGACGAGGAACAAACATGGTATATGGCTAAGGTATGCTAAGGTACTTGGGAAAGAACGGCTACATTGTGGAAGACGCGTCAGTCGCCAAGGGTTTGCTTTAGGCTTCAGGGTAAGCAGGTCCGTCCTCCGCTTGCTAAAACTGAACTGACTTGTATAAAAGTAAGAAGTAGGGAGTATGTTGCCGTATATAACCCATTCTACGCACTCAATTATAAAGCGAATAGGTTGCTATAGGTATCGAAGTGAAGAATATTAATATGGTGCCTTCATGATTCATACAGACGCTGAAACTAATGGAGATGAGTAAGTATGGGCTAGGCTGCTACAGGCTAGGCTGCCGCAACAAAAGGTAAGCAACACGATACATCAGAAATTTTTCCACCGTGTACCCTTTACTCGCCGCATCTCAACTCCATCTACCTACTTCCACCAGGGCGCCTGCAGATAATGCCATCTCGCTCCGACATATTTACCGCACTATAACGCGTCCCATTTTTTTTTGTTCACTTGTATCTCTTGGCAGCGGCCGAGTTTCCGGCTTCATTGGTAGGACAGTGTCGGAGGCAGTGCTTCAAGCGACATAGATTTGGTTCTGTTTCACGATGGCCACCTACAACACCACCTTCCTCCAGGACTTCTCTCAACCGACAAACCGTCGGGATCAGGGTTACCAGGGCTACCAAGGATATTCCTGGGCATATATGCAAAGTGGTTTCCAGGGTCCGCAACTTCCCTCCGGGAATGGATGGCACCAGAAGATGGGACAACAGAAGCCTAATAACCTAGAACAGTCAATACACCATATTAGGTCGAACGAATATGCTCCCTTCACCCGAGAGGCAGAACAACCAAGCATAGCCAGGTTGTACCTGCAGCAACAATACGGGGGCCTGGGAAGGATGCAGCAGGAACAGGATTACGGGATGGAGGATGCTCCACGAAAGGAGGAAAGGTTAATGCCGTAAGAGCATCTATAATCAGGCTATTTATTTCTCACAAATGCTGACGGTTATGAACACAGGTACCGGAGAACTAGTAATTCACCAGAAAGAGGAGGAGTCAGGAGAGCAGGGCCTGAATGGGGGAACACACAGTTTGGCACCAAGTTAGTACGCCAGCCATCTTCGCTAGGTGGCCAAACCCGAGCTAACCATACCGATAGACCTAGACGCCGGAGTATTGTGGAGACAGAATCTCGCCAAGTATACGACGACAATGCACCTCCACTGCAGTCCTGCTACGACGATTTGATCACCAATGAACAACGGCAATTAAAAATTGAAAACGTAGCATCAGTCACCACTCAATCAACGCTGGATGGACCCACGAGCGCAAATGCTAATGCCATCGTTCTCCGGAGACCACTTTTCGATAGTCCCAAGGCGATCCGCGTGTCAAACTACGCTGAACACCGCTGGCCTGAGGTCTTAGGCATCTTAGCCCAGTTTGGAATCATCTTGGAAAGGTTTGAGGAGCTGAGGAGGATGCCAGGCTACGAACCTATACCACCGAAGGTCCTTATTGAAAGTGAAGATGAGGTGGTGAGGTCAGCACGGATGTTTTTCACTGGAGAGGGGTGGACCAAGGTTACTTTTGCGTGTGGGGAGGCGGCGGATAAATTGGTTGCCCAGAGTGAAAAAGTAACCGTCGGTGGGCGACCACTTATAATCGAACAGTGGAAGCCAGATGTTCACGGCAGACCCCGACAGGATGAGTTTTCCGTTGACAGGATCAACAATGTCGTAGGGCGTGATGGCTTAGGAGCGAGTACTATGGTGGATGTCAACATGCCTGGGGCTCTACCACGAAGGAGGACGGAACCACAGTCTATCTTCGATGATCCATTTCCTACTCCTCGGCCCAGTAAGACCTCTACAGAAGTTGTGGAGCCTCAGATACCGTTATCTACACCTGGAGGATCCAAGTTGTCAACGAAAATGAGGGGCGCAAAGTTAGTGACTTTACAAGATGGAAGTGATATCTTCAAAGAGAAACCGGGCTGGGTGACTAGGATTTTGGCAAAGTTGTGGGGCGAGGTGGGGCTTCATGGATGGGGAGAACATGTCAAAAACAATGGATGGGGAGCATGGTTTATTGAGCTTTTGTTCGGCAAATTATAGTTTAAGGAACGTGTTTGTCCGGATAAAGAGAAGGTTGTGAGCTCAGACTATTGTGAATGACATCTGGGTGGAATTGGTATAGGGAACGGAAAGTGGCTCTGGGATTCCTGTAGATTGCTTGGTTTGATTCATGTGTACAAAAGGTTTCTGAGCGTTACTGTGCTGTTAAATTTTACTCATTTCGCTGTCTTCCATATCATGGGTTTGGGAATGAAATTAATTACGCTCTCTGACTTGTACTTGTATTGGTTCATTTCGCGCTATGTCTCTTTTCCTGGTCATTATACGCATACTATACAATACGGAGAGGAAAAAATGCCCAACATATTCACTTCCTGAAGTGTTTTGTTCCTTTTTCCTTCCGAACTTCTTTTTCTCAAACCGAAGGGGATTTTCCATGACAAAGTCTTAATAAATAGGACTCAATTCTCTAGTCCTCAGGCAACGTCTCAACCAACTTCTTCACCTCCTCCCCTAATCTTTTCAAATCCTCCTCATTACCCCCCACTACCACTCGTCCATTATTCCAATCAACCAGAATCGGCCTTACAAGCTCTACATGAAGCGTACCTACCCCGACCCCCCCTTCCTCCGCTAAGTTCTTTGCTTCCTTCTCCGCGAGCGTCCTCGCGCCTTCGTCAAAACTACTAATTCCCCTCAAAATCTTTTTTGCGTATGCCTCCCCACCGAGAAAGTCCACGATGGATTTGAATTGATCTGGGGTAGGCAGTTGTGGGGCGGGGACGACGTCGAGTTCGAATTTAACGGGGATGGCAGTAGTGGTGGTGCCTTGGGGTGAAGTAGAAGACGGGCTTTGGGCGCCTTTAAGGAAGGAGAGAATCTGATTGGAGGATTCGGATTTGGGATGGTGGAAGAGGGTTAGGACGTCGGGGGTTTTGTTCTGTACGGGGGGGTTAGTGGGTGAAGATAATAAAGGAGTATTCGACCATTAGTCGGCGGGTGGAGCGGGTGGAGCTGTTTGGTACGTACAAATCGAAACATTTTAGGCAGCTTGAATGCAAGACTCAGTGTTCGCTGCATGGCTGCGAGGTGCTAATTATACTTGGTGGTGGAGATTTATCAAAATGGAACTGGAGGGACCATGTAATAATAATGGACTTGAGAACATGACGTCTGAACTCAGGGCCAAGAGCCTCCCACCTAATCACGCGTTGAGGGTAACTTTAGTTGCTAAAGGAAAAACGTTGAATACAAGAATGCATTGAAAAATAAAACAATATAAAAGTAGCAAATTCGTCGCTTCGTTTTTATTGTAACATGGCTCTTTCCTAGGAGATTACGGAAGCCCAGAGCTCAGGTATAATGAAAAAAAAAAGGAAAAGCTCAGACAGGCTTAGACGCAATTGTGACGTCTGACACTGAGCAGAAGAAGAAACCCTCTTTGCAAGATTTGCTTAAAGAGGCATGCGCAGCGGTACATAAATGGTAAGGAATGGCAAACAAAAATGAACAAAAAAAGAGCAAAGCGTGGACATAAAGGACGCTAGAACCTTCAACAACAACAAACCATATTCTAGCCCTGGCATCATATCAGAGCCATATTACACAATCCAAATTCATCCTGTCCCAATTTTCATTGTCACTTTAACTTAAACGGGCTTGGCATTTCTTCCGTGCTCTCATCCCAAGTGGCCACATTCTCAATATCCTTCTGCTTTCCCCTTAATTGTGCCCCTTTACTCAGCTGTGACTGATTCTCCTTTTGATTCAAGCCCTTCGCCGTGGCAGTATTAGCCATGCTCAATTCATCTGGGGCGGGAGCAGTGTGGAAAAGATTCACGGCAGTTGTAGTTTGTGTGCGCCTGATCTGACCATTATCAGCCCGCTTGAGTGGAGACCCTGTTGGCGCAACTCTGCCGAGTTTCTGTGGCGTAGTATTCCGTGGCTTCGAGTCGCCTTCATCATCGTCTTCGAGCTCATCTGCAGAATCTTGCATGTTGGTATTACCAAATGGGTTGGGATCGGATAATCGGTGCTCAAAAGGGGACTTCTGATGTAAGCTCTGGTGGAAGTTCATCGCAGCTGATTTGTCGAAAATATCATCTCGCTTGAGTGGGCTTTGATCACGAGATGGTGAATACATGTCAATATCAACTGGGGAGTCTGGAGCTGATAGTTGCGAGAAGCAGGGTCTTGCCGGGGAATGGAATGATGAAGTCACAGAGGTTATGCCAGTTTCAGCCGATAGTTGGGAAGATGTTGAAGATGAATGTGCCGAGTGTAATGACAATGAGTGCGCAGAGGCAAGTTTCAACTCCATTATCTTCCGCTTAAGCTCCATCTCTACTCGAGAAAATAACTGCGCCTCGACTCTCTGGGGAACCTGTGCTTCCACCCTTTGGTTGACCTCAAAGTCAAATCGGGACTCTAAGTCTATTTTCAGTCGATCCATTTGTTGTCTAACCTCGATTTCAGCCTTCATTCTCCACTCATCCCTGATTTCTATATCGAGTTGCTGCCGTATTCTGTGGGTTCTCTCTTCCAAGTAATGCTTCATCTCTTGCTCCTTATTCCTTAATTCTTGCTCCTTTGCCATTAACTCTTGCTCCTTTGCTATTAACTCTTGCTCCTTTACTACCAGGCTATTATTCTTTGCTCTCAACTTAGCCTCTACACTCCCAAGGCCCCTCTCTTTGGCCGCAACCTGTGCTTCTCGTGCGTTCAACATCGAATCTTTGGCCTGAAGGTGCTTTCTATGTAGTGCAATTTCTCTCTGTTTCCGGGGGTTTTGCATTGCTGGCATAAAAAGAAGCTGGGCAGTTTCTGGCCGCTCTTTCGGATCGCACCGTAAACACTGTTCTATGACGGCTCGGAGCTCGGCTGAATAGCAGCTCGGGATTGGATTGAATTTGCCCTGCTTGATTGTGTTGAAGAGTTGATGGGGAGTTTTGGCAGTAAATGGTGGTTTAAGGGTACATAGTTCGTACATTATACATCCTAAGGACCAGATGTCCGTCTTGATGGTGTATGGGGTATCTGAGACAAGCTCCTATACACGGAAGACACACCAGTTAGCATCATTCAGTCATCACTGTGAGGCAGGGCTCTGCGTTATCCTCTTGAATTGCGAAACAGCATCATAGCAATGCTGTTGTCAGGATCAAGCAAGGATTGAGAGTGGAAAGTGCACAACGATCAAGTTACGGAGATTAACTGACAGGCGACATGTACAACGGTGTTCCGACATAAGTCATTGCCATTTGATGCTCAGACCCTAACATCTTTGACAGCCCAAAATCCCCTAGCTTTACAAAATTATTCTCATCTAAAAAAACTGTACTCAGTGGGATATTATACGAGTTAGTCGGAACACCACCTTATATTGGCCACTTCCACTGGATCCTCCTCTAATCATACGGGGGTGGGCCCTTACCATTTTCGGGCTTTAGGTCTCGATGGATGACCGTATTGCCTCTGGCGTGTAGCGGAGGTGCTTGATTTCGTGTGTTTGGCGGGCTTTCTGGAGGGTCGACTCCATAGTGACATTGATAGAGCGCGCATACCAATTGAACAAATATCACCCAGATGTCGTCCTCCCGGAGTGTGATACTCTTTCTCCGTAAATCCTTAAGTAGTTTTGACAGGTCCCCACCACCGCAATATTCCATGTAACTGTAGCATAGACAATTAGTATTCAGATACTTTGCGCTCTTGAATTGGAGGGCCCACATGTAGACCATTTGATGCTCCTTGACATGCTCTCGGTGGTGATATTCAACAATATTAGGATGTCGGAGAGCCGAAAGGATAGAAAATTCAGCTAATCCCCGTCATTAGTTGGAGTTTGCGCAGATTGAAAGCCCATCTTGTTTGAGTTACCGGGAACGTACAGGTTAACTGATCCCTCTCTTTCTGTTCCATTTTCTCATATTTAATCTCCTTCCGAGCCATAATCTGTATAATGTCGCATTAGCCCGTCGAGAGGCCTCCCTCATGTGAGTGGGTGTCACTTACGACTCCATCATGTTTCCGCCGCACCTTGCGGATGCTCCCAAAAGAACCCTGGCCTTAATTACCTGTCAGTTACAGAGCATCCTTCATCTTGGATTTGGAGCTACATACCGATGACCTCCAGTGCATCATAATCCACTGCGGTCGGCATTGTTATAAATCGGGGGTTGAACTCTAGTTTGCAGTAATTAAAATCTAATACTAGCTGCTGAAGGTATGCGTATAAGAGCAGCTCAGAAATCCGGATGCGAATGCTTCGATCAAGTCGATTAAAAATGAATGTTGCTTCAGCAGGTGAAGAATGCGTCGCTAGTACCGTTTAAGAAACGGGACAAGAAGGCCGGCTGCAGTGGAATATCGTGATATAGAGGTGCTATGGGTATAAGGAGCGCTATCGGGGCCAGAGTTGACGGAGCTCGAGGGGACAGCTCTTATTGCTTTCCCGGGCTGTGTTGTATCAAGGCTGGTACCGATTTCTGGTGGAAGTGGCCGGTAACTTTTTATGTGCGAGGTGCCAACGGGATTGTTTTGGTGTCTCCAAAACATTAAACTGTAGGGGAACTAGCTTAGCCCGAAGGAGCCTAAACTCGTTGCCGTATGGCAACGTAGCCAAAACAGTCTCTCCGCCAAGGCACAAGTGAAAAAGGTGCCAAGCTCCCTACTTATCGGGCCACCTCGCCGCAGCTATCAAACCACCCCACCAGACTCAAGAACTTGCTTGTCTGGGGCAAAATGGAGGCTCCCTCGCCGGCCGTGCCTTTCAAAGCACAGATTATTACCCACTTGTTTGCAGAGCGCGAGCACGACGAAAAACCAAAGACCCATGCGATAAATCCTGTTGATGAGAGTGATGCCTTCAATGAACTATGTGAAGCTTGCCGAAGGTTTGGGCTCTCGGTGATTTAGGGCTGTCAGAGAGCTCAGCTAATTGTGCATTGCTTTGAAGAGGAGATGTGAAGACGGTCCGGCAATTGATACAGTTCGGCGGTGTCAATTTGAATGCCGTGGACAAATTCGATTATCCACCCTTGACACTGGTGAGTCCCAACACTGCCATAGTCAAGCCCTGTCATCTCACCCCCTCCCTGTTCGATTCAATAGCTCAAGGCTAGGAATTGAGGCAAGTTTATGTGGGCATTACGATGTCGTTCAATTGTTGCTTGAGTCCGGTGCATTGTGTGAACGGGACACGTTCCAAGGGGAAAGGTGCGAGCCGGAAAATGAGTCATAATCTTTGAGCATGGTATTGGGTGTAAGAGCTCATGGAATATGATAGATGCCTATACTCTGCCCTCACCGACAGCATAAGGAATCTACTGCTTCAGTATAATGTACGTTTGCTCCTTGGGAGACATTCCTTCGCTGCTGATATCCTGTAGTTTTCGAAATCAATCGACGAAAAGCAGCCATTCGCATCGCACCTCTCCTCCCTATTGATATTAGCACCCCTTGATACCTCAGATATTACTATAACGACCACATACCACTCGGACGCACTACCGAACAGTTCCGAGACCCCCACATATACGAAGGAGTTTCACCTTCACAGGTTCCTCCTCTGTGCAAGATCGCAATACTTCAGTCGGAAGCTATTTCCAATGGAAGGAAAGAAGAGCCCTCGCAGTCTGCGACTTCCTAACTCCATAGATTCCCGGGCGTTTGAGAGTACCGCTAGATTTCTCTATCTAGGAGAAATTACGGAACAGTTCTCCCCCGAAGTCCTAATCAACATAGAGAAGATTTCAACCCATCTAGGATTGCCCTCACTATGGGAATTTGCACTCGCCTCCCATGATCCAAAACAGCGTCGCTTGAAGCGCATGGATGAGGTGGATAAAGCTCAAGAAGATTTAGACACCTGGTTCACAGAATATGTCCTCGAGAAAGCAATTCGGGTGCCTCTTGAGGAGGCGGCTGAGGTATCTACGGGGTTTGCAAAAGACACCTTTGCAGACGTTATCCTCCGAGCCGATGAAGATCCAGAGGATCAACCATTTGGGACTGGGAAGCACTGGAAACCCCAGGCTGTCTTCTATCCAGTTCACAGAGCTATGCTCAGGTCAGAATTCTTTACCATAATGTTTACGTCATCCTTTAGGGAAGGTCAGAAACGGTCCCTTGACGATCCTCTGCAAATCATACGCTTGGAGATTTCCCCTCGCGTGTTAGAGTTGGTCTTGCGATTCTTCTACTCCGACAAGGTGGTAGTACCACTAGAGTATGCTTTAGACACTCTATATACTGCAGACCAGCTGTTTATAGAGAGGTTGAAAAACAAGGTTACAATGATCATCAGTACGCAAGGGAATGGGGGCCTACCAGGGGATAATGCAAAAAGCGACACGTACAATGTCGAGAGTGATGATTTTACGGGATCTTATGATATTTATGATGTTATCAGGGCAGGGTGGGCAACCCGGCAACCCAAGCTAGAGGAATTTGGTGCCAAGTAAGTCGAATTCGATTGGCCTCATGAGTAGAGTTGACATTGTGAAGATACATCGCCGAGAGGCTAGAGGACTACATTGATGATCCAGACTTTTCAGACATAGTACAGGAGGTGTGTACCCACTCATCCGCTTGTGACATTATGATTCAAGCTGACAGGTAAAAACAGAGTGCCGAGAGAATCAAATCTCGACAAGAAACTGATACTATCGAACTTATTGATGACATCCGTTATTATCTCGACCAGCGCTTCCGTATGCGTATGGATGACCTTGCTGCTGAGCAAATGTACGATGAAGAGGCAACACTCACTTCTCCACCAAAGAAGGAAGAAGACAAAGGAGAAGATGCGAAAGATGTGAATGGCACTACTGGAGAAGCAAAAACGCCTGAAGAGGAGCCCAAGTATCCCACTCAAGTGTGGACTGAAGAGGAGATTCAAGCCGATTTCATGAGAGCAGAAGCATTAAAGTTTAATGAACTGCTGGGGAGAATCAACTTACTACTAGGTGAGTGGTTTCTTGGTTATTTTGAAATAATTTAGTAAAGTGCTAGCTAACGTCACGGGACTACAGAGAAATTAAAATTGGATGCCTAAGAAGTTACCACTCTGTTACATTATGATTTTGTTATATACCTTAGTACAGAGCAAATTTAGGCGGGCATCAACATAAACGGAAGTTGCCTTTTGTCTAAAATCTTAAGGCTCCTTCCGTGAATACAGCGTACAATAGCCTTCATTCTACTGTGTCCCTGAAAATATTTAAGAAATATAAGGGTACCTGTGGGGGGCAACGTATACAAGGCGACGCAGTGAGTTGTTTTATGTTCATCTAATACTAAGGGATTGGATTAGACAGGAAATTAGAGCTTGCTGTACATCTCAGGCATATACCTGTGGGAATTCTGAAAGAGTGTTAAGGGGCGATGTCTGGCAAGCTGCATTTGCGGTATTAACCCTGAGCCCGCTTCGCTCCTCATTTTGATAATTCTATCTCCAGCACACCGCCAATTCACTTTGCCCTATCCAACGGTCCCTATATCCCAAACCACCTAAGAGTAGGTTCACATGCCGCAAACCATCCTTATCTGTATTTACAGTGAAGCGAGTGGTCAAAGCTTCACTGCCAGCTTAAAGCAAACCCTGTCTCAATGGTATCTCACCCGCGGTTGCCTCTATGTTCGCACCAGTCCGTCCCCGTGAAAATCGCCATGCGGTGGGAATGTGTCAATGATATCGGATGGTTACATTCACTTCCCTTGGGTATGTGCCCGCATAACCATGGAAGCGGGGGCCGTAGTACAGCTGGACTAGGTAGAGAGTAATTATGTACATGTTATTAACCGGCCACGAGCCTAATTGAAGGCTAGGGGGGTCTAAGATGTTAATCATGGTAATGGTAAGATCCGTCCCGGAAGTTAAGGGCTTTTTTTTTCGTCCGGTTAATGGCGTATGCTAAAGATTGATTATCTACCCTTATTAACTGCATATCGGAGAGATCGCATGCATGCATGCGTGCCTTCGTTATATATATCGCTTGTCTGGTTTACTTTTCAACGATGTACTTCAAACGTCAACTGATACGGCAATTGAGAGGTCGATGGGATGGACTGGCCCGGGCCTCTTCCGTGGTCTTTACCAATCAACAAACAAGACCCCTTGCCCGATCTCAACCACTCGTCCCTCATTACCAAAACATCTGCACTCACTATGTCCCCTCGTTATACAAACATTTTCTCAAAGCGGGATCCCCTTGATGATCGTGATGATGGGGATCACCTTGAAGGCTGGTTTTATTCCAAAGTCCGCTATTCGGCCCTTCTTAACAAGCTGCATTCTGACGACTTTTATGCGTTATAGGATGCCCGGACGGCTCGATATGAGCTCTTTCTGGTAATTTTTTTCCTTCTTGCGTTCGTCCTGATCTTATAAGCTAGCCCAAGCTGGTTGTAGTCAACCAAAATGCAGTTGAGGTCAAGGCGCGCACTGATACGTGAGTTTGTATGTAATTTTAGCGTGTCCCATCGACCGGTCAATTGCCGTATAGTCTGGTTCGCACAACACTCTCCAAAGTGTCTCTGCATCCTTAGCGTCTATCTTAATGCATGCTGCTAGGTTGTAGATGGGTAAATTTGATATGTATTTTCAACTATAGCTTGTGCAGTATGCATGCAAAGGAAAATATAAATGAGTTTAGTTACCCTCAACTCTCTTGACGCTACCCGTTACTTTTCAACAACCACAAGCGTTACAAAATATACTGTGAACAGTCTGGTAGAGAGATCAATAATTCTGCACTCCAACTTTTTAAATATATAATCTATTTGCTTTTGTGGATGGGAACCATGATGGGTAAAAAATATTTTCCTATATATCTTTTCCTTCTAGCCCTGTTCCCAGCCTATATAACTTGATCTAATTATTATGTTCAGTATGTACTCTCCTTGAGGTTACCTTAGGCAGGAATATTGCGTCTCGCCAACGGGCACTGTCATACATGTGTTGAAGCCCGTGCTCGAGCACTCTACAGTGATTTACTGGTTTTGAGCAGGAGCGATTGGAGATTGATGGTCATGCCTAGTACGGACTGTACTATAGGATAGGCTCTACATAGACCCTAAAACTTACATACCTTACCAATGTATACGTAAAAGCTCTCCACCCAACCCCCCCCCTTCCTTTCGAATTTGCCATATAGAAGTTTGTCCGTGACTACGGCCAATCTTATATACATAACTACATCCTTAGAGGTATACATGGTTCGCTGCCCAGTTCTATCAGATTATTTGTCCTCTCTACACACTCTTTTTTGTTTGCATGGCCCATGCGTCCTCGAGGTATGATGTAACTTAGAAGTTATCAATAACAAAATTGTGGTGTTCCATCGGGATTTTAAAATTCCAGCGTCTCTTTGCAATCTCCCCTTTTTTCTGTATAGTCTGGTTCATTCAGTGATACTGTATTTCCAATTCAGCCACTGGAACTTGCAACGTCTAACGACGGAAAAAGGCCTTCTACACCTAGCTTCCAGACTATTCTACACCCTGCAGCTGTGTTAAATTTCCCTCTCAGCCCTGTGCATGCGGTATGATGCACAGTGATTGCTGGTTAGTGCCTGCGATTGTTATTGATACATGCATATGTATGAGTAGGTACAGTACCGGTACATGTACTATGCACTGTACAAATAATTCTCTACCATACATATGTATGTATGAATTGGATTGTATACTCCCCTTTTTACTAAATTAAAAACAGATTTGGTTCTAGGTTACTTTTGTAAGGCACTTCTATAGTACAGATGTAACGACCGTGTGAGCCAATACCATACCTGCCGCTTCAGCAGTACGTACGAGATATTTCACCATATATATATTAAATGCATCGCCCCATACCAAAATTACCTTGTCTCGGCTGCGGACTCATACCACTTATGTACTATGTAGCGACACATAAAAGAACCCGAATAAGCTTAGCTGTCAGATTGAACTGTTTTTACCGATATGACTTGAGTGATGCTATGAGCCTTCATTGAGCTTATTTCTAAGACTTCTATAATACATATATACGGTATAGTGCATACATAAAGTCTATCCAATCCTTCCGATTCGATCCAGCATCCCATGCCAAATCAAGTCATTCCAGCCGGCTGTACCCAGTACCACTCCAGCTTGGTTTCAACTATTGTTTTTAGATGTTTTACTGGGGCCGACGACGTGTAAATGCTAGATGTAGAATACTGGAGATTCTACAGTACTGGTCTTGCCCCATTTGTCACATACATGTTACACTAACCTGTTGTAACAGTTTGATCTTTGCGTAAATATCAGCATGTAGAGGGCTTAGAGCTTCCGTATATAGTTTTCTACTTCACGATACGAGGTTCATGAGATCCAGGGGAGGTATCTGATAACCGTATGCATTAGACCCCTCTTGCTGTAGCGTATATTAAATGCTCGTAATTCCCGTTTTGGTCTCTGGCTATTGATATAGCTTTAATTTCATGTCAGCTATTCACGAGCACCCTTTGTTACTATATACAGATGTATATATACTCCGTGGATCATCTTTTCTGCACAGATTAAACATATATCAATCTATTGTGTATGTATATTGACTTTTACTGCGGCGCACTATGAGGGGGCGTCCTCTGGCGGCCCTAATTCACCAAAGGAAGTCAGAAAATTCAAACAAATAGTTTCAAGAGAAAGCTCAGTGGACTTTACAAGGCAACTGTACCCATGCACAATGAATTTCGATTTTATTATCGGACAGGATATTGGTCCAGCATCTATGGTCAGCCATAAGGTGGAATCCAAAGTTGCCTTCACAAAGGTACATTCCGTAATATAAAGCTAAGTGGGGAAGCCTTACGGGAGGGGAAGGACCGAAATATTTTGAGCTCGTCAAGCTTTCTCCCGACATGTTGCATGCACGTACCTATACGTAGGCACCATCGCCACTATTATGCCTTGGCAAACTATTAAGCCCCCTTGTACTGTACATGCATGCACGGTCGGGAGCTTATTTGGTTGTTATGGTACCAGGTCGGCTGCTGCGTGGGACAACATCTGCAGTTGAGATCTAGAAAAACAGTTTCAGTCCGGGATGTTGGACCGAACTATTAGTTAAGAGAGGCCCAGTGTGCGGATAGAAAAGCCATAGACAATATTTTTCAATAAAGTCCCTTTACATCCTCCTCCCGAAACAAAGATAGCATCATGATTATCCCTCAAAACAAGCAAAGCAAAATAACTCCACTCCGGTCCCGTCATATTGCATAATCCGAGGGCCCCAAAAAGCAGCGGAGTGTTTTGCACCTCCGAAACAGTGTCAAAGGAAAAGGCAGTTGAACTCGTAGTATCCCACCTATATAAACCCCAGAACCTGGAACCAAATAACATTTCGTGACCTTATAAACGAATGCTCCTGGATATGCTATACAAAAAAAAGAACATGTAAACCGAAGATGAACCGAAAAATATATATTTGAAAAACCACATTGAAGCAAGTGAACAGCCTCATTTCCCGCCACGCCCCAATTGAACGGTAATAATGGCCCATGTGACTTAGATCCCGCTCCAAAGGAAAGGCTTTTGTCCATACCTAGCAAGAGCGGGTTATGCGGAATCCTGCTAGTAAGTTTTCAATAGAATTACTCTCGCTTCTATGTGGAGAGGTCCTCTGGAGCACCGTTATCAATGCCTGCTCGAGAACAATGTATTTGTGTTCCATTGACTCAATCCTGTCCTCCAGCTCCATTTGCCTCGTCATTGCTTCCTCTAGAAGACCTCGCAGGTTTTCTACTGGAACTGTCTGAGGGCTTGCTTGGGAGGATTTGGCGCCACTTCGGACGCTCATCGTCGGATGGAGGAGTGAACTAGGGGAGCGTGGTGGTGTGGGGCTGTCGTGAGCGAGAAGTTGTAAATTGTTACTTTTGAGCGGCTCTGGGGTGCTGCTCGTAGCTGTTGCGGAATTGGTGTCGTTCACTCGTGGCGTTTGTGAATTTCGCCTCTTTGTTGGCAGTCCTGTTGTAGAAATTGGGCTCACGGGGCTCACTGGGCTCACTGTTGGCAGACCATGACAAGCCTTTCCCTTTGACTCAGCATCGGCATCAAGTAATCTGATGGCTTCTTGGAGTTTTCTTTGCTGCAACAACTTCATATCCTTAGCTTTTCGTACCTTTACCTGGTCTTCCCTTCTTTTACGAACATTGTCATGGGCTTCATCTTTTTCGATAGGGGAGGGTGGCAGTGGTGATACAGAGCAGAGTGCTACTTGATGTGGGAAAAACGGGCGCTCTGGAAGTGATGGTAATGCTCTGCTAGGTGGAGGGCCCGGCTTCGAAAGCATTCGGAGTTGTGAGTGGTCAGATTGGGGAGCCATGCGGTCAATTGTGGAAGATTGGCGGATAGATACTCCCTGGGAGGTTGTTGGCCCATGGCTACCCTTTGGTGAACCTTGTAGTGCTGAGGAGCTGTAGGAGCCTGCGTCTACAGATCCTATCCCAGCCTCTCTAGTTGGAGTGTATAGTGTTCTAGGTATATGGTATTGGATCTGTGGTACCCTGGCTTGCGGCCCACCGAAGTCCGTCTTCAGAGCTGGAAGCACTGGTGTCCGTCGTTTTGTATTTGTAGACTCGGTCCGTAAGAAAGTATGGTATGTATTCACTCCATCTACTGTAGACGGCTTCGATTCTGGTGGACTCCAGGGAGGGGGTAACATACTAATGTGAGGTTGGGTCAACTGGGTGGTTCCTGCAACATCACCTTCTGTTACCCCTTTCTCAGAATTAATATTAGTATTGCCTAAAGTTGGAGAAGGTACTGCACTTGCGACGATTTCACTGAAGGGTTGTTCGGCCTCATTGCTAATATTCCGATAATCGACCTGTATTTGTAGATAATGACTTCCTTTAGAGGTGAGCTTCGGAGTGACATGGGGCGGCCGGAAGGGCAGTGGAGAATGTGTTCGGTTCTTCCCTACACCATCGCGAGGCGTTAATGACCTCAGAAAACGACGCTTTTTTTGGTGGCTCGAGCCAGAAAGAGAGAGGTCATCCATCGATCCGGTAACTGCGGAACTCCCAAAATCCCCTGGCTTTGATGACTTCAGGAACTCTGCCAACTCTGAAGTCCCGGTTTTTATCTGACCATTGCTCATTTTGCGTACTTCGAGGAACGTATCCGAAGAACTATTGTTGAGCGGCCCAGGGAAGCTTCTGTATTGCGGTGTGATGGGAAGAGAGGGGGTTTCGTAGTCAATGATGGGGAACTTTATGTCCTCAATCATAATAGCCTGGGCTGAGGGAGCGGCTTCCACCTGCTGTGATACAGGCTGTGGTACGGGTTTCCGGGCCATTTTATACGTTGTGATGGGAATTGTCTGATAACACACATTAGCATACTGAGGAAGGCTATCAGGACTAAGGGGAATTGAGTACTTCTGTCATAGCGTTATGAGGTGGTGGTGGTGTTGTCCTGAGCTATCAAATTCAATATACTACAAACCAGAACGTAAACGTAAACGACACAGTCCCGGCCGTAAACTTTGGGATGCGGCTTGCCTTAGTGTTCAAGATTTATATACGGGAATTTATGATCGAACTCTTGATGTGGGAAACGAACAAATCAGCTTCAGCTACAATATTTTGTCAATGGGAAAGAGACGCTAGCCAGAGTGAGTGGAACGGGACTGACCTGTGTAACTGGCCATAAACACAAAACCCAACGCAGGGACAGTCAGCTCAAATTCTACGGCTTGTTCGCGACCGTTTGAGTGGCGTTGTACGGTATTTTGACAGAATAATGTGGACAGCAGGAAGATGGCAGGTTGGGATAACCATTTTATCTGTTCGACCCAGAAGTGCTTTCTCCACACACACTCCAGCAGCCCCAAAGAAGAAAACAAAGGTAGGCCAACCGTTTCTCAGATAATGCAGTAGGGTACCTTAAGTACAGCGTATGCTTGGGGTGGGATACCACCGTCGACTCGGCCGATGCAAGGCCGAAGATTCGCTGCTTGACAAACAGGACTACATACTGTAGTTAGCTACGCACGTTCGCACTGCCCAGGTGTCAGCACCGGATATAGTAAGGTGATACAAGAGAAACCGTTTGCCCCTCCAGCTCGCCATTGCAGGGGTCGTGATGCTCACTCTCCATGGTGGCTAGTGCCACCCCCGGTACAACCAGAGTATGATACCGACCCAATAGCGATGATAGGGAGGGACTAGCACAGGCTAGCTGGAACATATTTAGATTACAGGGTTCGAGGCGAGACTGTAAGGTTTAGCAGTCAGGATCGCTTCATCTCGTCCGACTGTGACAAGTGAGTCAAAGAGATAACTTTTTTTTCTAGCGGCATCTAAGCGTTTCACACATGTACTTTACACTTAAACTTTTCTGAAGCTATATAGCTTAATAGTCTGGTTATAGTTTTAATGATCTGGTGATTATCTTTTAGGGAGTTAATACACATAACAGATGACACTCCTACTTTTAAAATCCATCTCGTGGAAAGATCTACAGGCATGTGGTAACTTATATTCTGTTGCTAAACATCTCTTTGACTCAGACTACTATTTGACCAAGTACCATTTAGGCTGAAGGCTCTCAAGTTTCAGCCCACGCCGCAGCAAGGGCTCAAGTATAAAGAATTCCCGACGGTCGCGCCAAATCATTTCCATAAGCTAGCAACCAATTAAAATTGTGGAAATAAGCAATATTAGTATAAACAGTAACCTATTTACGGAAATTAGCACCTACCAAAAATAACTGGTGTCACGGGCAATTCCTATACCGTACGAGCAAAATTTAGGGACTACTTATAGTTTTGTTCGGTACCAGTTTGAAGGAGGGTCATTAAGACACTCCCCACTCAAACTGATCAACCCAGCCGTGAACTCATGGGGTGTGATTGAAAACGGTCTGATAATACCGGTAGATGTCATGAGCAATTGAGATGAATCCCCAGTACCTGCCCGAGATTACGATGGACACACTATCTTTTGATTTTCGACGAGGCCAGGGGCAGCATTATTAAAATCACTCCCAGAAGATACAATGAAAACCCAGATAATTCAAAGTTTCCAAACAAGCGGAGCTGTTAATGGTTGCATGGAATTCGCATATAGGTGGGGTAATGGCCAAGTATACTCCTCAGTATTGTTTCAAATCTTGTCATTTGCAGTTGTCTTCCGTTTGTATACTTTCGTCGAAGTACATACTAGTCTGGTTGGCATCGAAGTACTACTGCCCAAGGAAGGTTCGGGCCATACAAAGGGCCTTGTCGAGATTATTTGCGGTGGCAAAAAAAGGTATTTATCGAGCGTGTTAAGCAGTTGACACGTCCAAACGTAGGAATATGAGTAACCTCCAGTTGCAGCTCCGCACCGTTGTGTTGGAGAGTCAAGCCTAAACCTTATAGTCTTATAGCTGCAGTGGGATACAGAAAGTGAGTGTAGTGATGAAAAGCAGCAGGAGCAACATCTGAGATCGAGCAGACTCGGGCCTAAACCTTCATAAATCAAAGCAAGCGCAGGCAATAGCAAGACTTCTAGTGAGAAGGCCAAGAAAAAGTACTAGGTATATGTGCAAGAATGAGCAGAGAAAGGTGTTGAGGGACAAAGAAGGAGATGAACCTATTTTACGAATATAAAATACCTATTCCCTACAGATGCATAGGTACTTAAGTATTAAGAAGTACATACTCTCGGGCCCAGACTCTGCCGGTACAGGCCCGTGGGCGCTACAAAACTACTGAAGTAGGCATATTGGACCCCACTGAGCCAAAATAGAAATGTTCACGTCCAGTATACGTAGTCTGGCTTGCAGTATACGCACCTAGACTATACTAACTACATAATCGCCCACGACAAGAAGAGGTAGGTCACCCGTAGTACAGGTGCCTCCTGGTTATTATTAGTCTGGTTGCATAGGTTATTATAAACTTCCTCTACTTCTCGGTGTATGATCCGTACCATCACGATATAGATTATACCAACGAAGAGATAAACCAAGGTGATTGAAATAAAATACGATAACAGCGAAATTGGCCGAAATTGCAATGAAATTGATTGGAACGCATAGTACACTTGCCCTGCTTTTGACACGCATCTCCATCATATTGCCTTATATCCTATATCTATATGAAGTATAAAAACGTATTCTATTGTGGGTATAAGAACGTATTTTCCTGAGAGAATCAGATTGGAAGTGAAGGTGAATGAGCAAGACAGAAGAGGAGATTAGATTGGCAGTGGGAAAGGATTCTAGTAGTATTTATAGAGGATTGAAACGTTTTGGAAATTATTGCATTGTATGGCAGTTGACTTCCGGCTTAGTATTAGCGTACTACCCAATTGGGAAGAAATGCTTTTCGTATGCATTAAGGGGAACACCAACTGACCTGTTCTTGTCTGAATCGCAGTAGATACGGTATGAAGCAACAAATCTCCTAATCTAAAAAAAATACTTGGGCTGAGAAATTAGAGGAAGCGAACGTTGAATATGGTAGCTGAACCTCAATGCAACTAAATGTAAAAATCCACCACTAGTGTTATACAACTACCTGCGAATGATGCTATTAATCTACAAGACGATATCTACGAGGTAACGTCCTTAGTTAACCTCTAATATATACTGCATATACGCCGTTTCTCATTCTTTTACTACTCCGCCCATTTGGACCCTCTTCCTTTACTCGCTCCATGGAACCTTTTAACAAGATGCTCGATTGGGCACTTCTCTGGAATGTCTGCCACTTTCTCTTCGGCACTGCTCTCTACCCCATGATCCTCATTCTCAGCAACTCCAACACTATCCTCCCCTTCCTCTTTCTTCACACCATTCCCTGGTCCTTGCTTCCCCTTATTCTTCTTTCCATTTTCCTCATATTTCAACGGCCCCCCTGCTTTGCACCATTTACATGTCCTGCCATGCTTAATGAACAGTTGATGTAGTGCATACTTATGCTCCCCTGGCAACTTGGCATCAAGATGCCAAAAAGTTGTCTCGCGGTTAGCCTTATCTGGGGGAACCCAGTTCAGAAATCTCGCAAGACGGAAGACATGCGTGTCGACGGCGAAGGAGTCGCGAGACATGCAGAAAAGCATGACACAAGAGGCAGTTTTGAATCCAATCCCATCGAAGGAGGTGAGCTTATCCATAGCGGCGTCATCGGAGAGATTATGGAGGTAGTCCAGGGAAAGGTCATCGTCAGATTCGTAACTAATTTCTTTCTTAGCGCCGGATTGAGAGTTTTTGCCATCTGCTAGCTTGACTTCTTCCAGATTGAGAGATTCCGTGATTAGCTGATGACCATGATACTCTTGCTTCCACCCCTCTCCGTTGGTTCTATAATTAATAACTGTGTTCTCATTTTCAGGTTTTTCATCACCATTCTCGCTTCTTTCTTCCTTTTTCTTTTCTTCCATTCCTTCGCACCCCTTCTTTCTGGCCTGAGCCTCTTCCCAAACTTGCTGCAAGATTTTCTGAATGCGCCTGCTCTTGACATTGGCAAGCCCTCCAGGCTTAATGGCATCAAATACCTCGGCATTTGTTGCTTTCCTCACCTTCTCCCAATCCACACTCCCCCTTTTCCCACATACACCAAACTTCTCTACCAGCCCTTTGAATGCTCGATTCGAATTCTGTGCTGAAGTACTGGCGGAAAGGAGTGTGCGAATCAACGCATCTAGCACAGACGGAACCTCTCCACATCCCGCAACCAGGAGATTTGGAAGGGGTGGCTTCGGGGGCCGAGCATACACTCCATGTAAGCCAGATAGGAGGTCTACGACCGTCTGGACTTCTTCCGGGGAAGGGTGGGGGTGATCTGGGAAGGGGGTGGTTCCGGTGGGGAATTTATTCAGTTTCTGCCGCTTAGGATTACCTTTCTTTTCTTCGACAGTAGGAGTAGATTCATGGTCAGCGGGAGTGGAAGCAGCCACGATAGTGACATCAACCGGCGAAGAATCGCGTTGTCTTTTTGTGGCCCTTGTGATTGGCTCCTTATTTGGCTTTTTGGTCACCGTTGGGACAGCCACGGTTGCCTTGTTCTGCTTGAAATTCAATGTTCCATCTGTATTCCCAGCTGCCTTTGACCTCGTAGCAGACCGTAGCTGTCGAGTTGACATTGCCACCTTCCCAGAGCTGCCCTACGACAGTTCTAGATCTAGAGATAGTGAGTATATTGGCATGTACGAGGGTCTGATCGAGACTAATTGGCATGTAAGTCTACAACTTAGAAGTGACCACTGGGGTGCCGAGCCGTTGAATACAAGCCTACAGTTAGCCTCCTACACTTACAAGGGACTACCTACACTTGGAGATCTGCATTCTGCATCTGGAAGCTCCCTAGGTAGATCACACTAACTATTGGTAGCCTTTGTCCAGGTGTAGTCACTTTAGCTCGAGTCACTTGACCACTTACTTTCAGAATCGACAAGCTGCTATAGATAGCAATAAACGTCATCCCGCAACCAGCTTGTGATTGCCAAGAACATGTATGTAGGTACAGTAGTGTACCAAGGACGTTCCCGACCATCTGAACATCAATACCAGACTGGTTAGTTGGTGTGAGGTTGTTATTTGTTGGAACAAAAGGTGAGACCCCGGAGATACTGTGCTATACCCCGGCAACATGGTCTGGTCAATGCCCTTTTAACGTACCTCTTTCCATATGACGAGAACTACGTGGTGGCCACCCAATACAATGACCAGAACAAGCTAGCAATGTTGGCTTTCCATTGTCTTCTTAATGCCTTCCTCTCCAACAGCAGCGACTTCCAAATACGAGAAACATCTTTGGGAACAGAATTTGTATCTACACGTGGATAAAGCAGACTCGCCGAATCTAACCAGCTACCTTGATCCATACTACTGCTGCAGTCTGCTTAGACCGCTGGGCATTAGAACATGCAAAGGAGGAGCACGGTTTATTGAAATTCCAAAACGTTTATTCTAAAGAGTTTCACTTATATGGACTAAGAGTTTAACTTGAGTGTGTTTAAGAGTAGGTATTAGGGGAGCGGGATTTTGATAGGCCCCAGGAAAGGGGTGTGACGTTTTTGTTTTAATCCGTCTCTCATGCGTTATTCAAGAACTATGTACTAAAGAATTACAGCCCAGGTTAAATGCCAATGATAGTACCAAAATTCCTTCCCATCTAGCGTGGGAGACGGAATGAGCAAACAACTTCCACTAACACGTGAGCAATTTTCCAAGCACTTCGACCACGTATACGTACATACATCTAGTACCTTTAGAAACATCTCGACTTTGCGCTCATGGGATTTGCCCGCTGACCCATCTAGTTACTAATCTATTCCTGTACCGAAGTTCATTTTTATTTTTACTCTAATAACATTACCCACAATAGCGGTAGATTCCATTTGTCTTACTATAATAATTACGTCCTTATACTCTCATATTACATCAAGATACCTAATATCCACATGTACACGCTACAGGACATAAGACCCGGCCCTATGCAATAAGACAGGTTCGGAGCTCTATTTCTGCTGCTGAATCAACGTGTACCACCTGCAATGGCTCCCCTCCAACAGCCCCTAATTCGCATGCTACCGCATGTCCACAAGATTTTTTCTGTAACAAAAGCTAAGGTAATAGCCTAGAGTAATGAAATTCAGCTTCTTTGATTATGGTGACGCCCTCAACGGTGGCAGGAGTGTTTCCCGGGTGGTCAAAACCATAGTAGTCATGAACAGTGTAGTACCTTTGCGGAAAATCAATGCAAGTTTGTAGTATTAACATTTATATTCAACCAATAAGCACTTAGCTTTGTGGGTAGTCGGCGCAAAGCCTCTCATCACAAACTTGCCTCAGCTTCAGGAATATGATCCGAGAGTGCATTTGCCCGATCCCTTCAAATTCATCCAATACTGTCATCCAGCTCCAGTATGGATCCCTTCCAACCGTTTACCAATTCCAAATCTTCACCGATTCCAACCATTCCCGAAAACTACCAATTACAACCGTTCCAAAAGCCATAAAAAGCTCAAAACTAGTTATTAAGGAAAGTCAAAATGTATGAGCCTCCCCCACTCCAGTACTCCGTCCAAAGAAATATAAGACTTCATCAAACCCATATTACAAGAAAACAAGTCTCGTCATGAACCCCATCTATCTAAAGAAATGGTATATGCAAAGGAACCAAGAAAGATGTTCAAGGAGTGTATAGAAATCAGTGTTACGTGCAACGCCATAAGGAACGTAGAGACAGAAACCCAATGAAAGAAGGAATGGCAACCGAAGACCAATCAATACACCATGATGTCCCAGTAAAGCAATGACAAATGAGAATTATCCCGGAAGACGCCGTTTTTAAGGAAAGTGGTGGCAAAGGGAAACACAGAGAAAAGAAAATAAGATCAACCAAGAAGAACTATACGAATAGGTCAGCAATCAGATTAGATCATATATTGAAGGACAAAAGCTGCAACATACCTTCCCATTGCCAGTCCCTCATAACTCCGGCCCAATGCAACGTACTTTTTACAGTTATGCACTCTTCGGTCCCAGTGCCATACTCATCTAGCAAGCCTTCACTGCTGGACCTTACAAGGTTTGGTCTCATCGACCTCCTCTCCCGGGGATCAATAGGGTATCCAAAATTATCGAATAAAGTAATATTTTCGGGTTCTGGAGTGAAGGAACACATCGAATTGTCGGGGCTTATGGTTCTCGGAACCGATGAAGCTCGAGATGCTGGATGTGAATATGTACCACGAATGGATGACGCATTTCGCATGAGAAGCTCTTCAGCAACTTTTGGGCGACTATGCGCATCTCTGCGGTCCCATACTTCCTTCGTGACCTCCCAGGCTCGGTCAACGTTTCCAATCCACATTCTTGCCGATAAGCTCCCCCATCTCTTTTTTACCCAATCTCTTTCTTCTGCACCCTGTGCCTCACACCCTGCAGCTAAGAGGGGGTAAATGTGCACAATGCACGCACCTGATGTGATCGGTATACTTCCGAGAAAGGTCAAAACCTTCTTTGCTAATTGATATGAAGTCGCAGATGGAATCTCCGGAACTGCCTGATGAAGATAGAGCAGAGTTGAATACCGGTAAGCTTCGGCTGTCTTCAAGCAATGCACCATAGTAGTAGCAGTATCTTCGATGCTCTGGAATGACGTTGCCGGAGCCCACTTCTCTAGAAGAGACTTAAGTTCGACGGCTTCGGTAATGATGTTAATCGAATTGTTGCTACTTTGGCGAACTTTACGAACGAGATTTGCCACACGACCGATTAAAGGAAATAATGTCGTTGCACAACCCATTAAGGGATCGATTTCTTCTGTTGGAGAAACCGGGCCAAAAACAATTGGATTGGCAACATCATCATCATCATTACTGTCAGAAGTGAGCCTGGCAAGCACATCGAGATATACCCAGACATTGTAGAGAAACTTCAGGCGCCTAACATTCTCAGACCACTGTGGGCTATGTTGGTGCCTCGCCAGTGCTCTGTTGATCAAAATTTTGGCCCCCTTGAGATGCTCAGCCCCAGTGGTAATATGACGATCGAATGCCTCTGCAAAAGCGAGAACCAAAGTCGTCGCCAAAGCACCCTCATCACTCATAGTTCCATTGCCAATCCCGGTACTTAAGGCATTTAGGCTCATCCGTACATGCTCAACTCCTTGCACCCGAAACGCTTGGGTATCACGCGAAAGATGAAATGCTGTCATTGCGGAAATAGCATGATAGAGAGCAGGGGTCTCTTGCGCCATTGGCCAAATTAATGTTCTCCAAGGATTCTCATTTGGACCGTTTTTGAGTGACATGATTTTGCATGTGCTTTGGTCAAAATGCATCATGAGTATGTCTGGATCTGAAGCATTTATTGAAACGCCGCGTACGATGGTTTGCTTAGAATGTTGAGACTCAGAGGACATTGACGAATGGTTGGACATGGCTGGTGACGGGAATCCCATGGCCCATGGCCCGTCGTCCTGTGGAGCGGCGGCAAGGGTGTAAAGGTGATCCTCTTCTGCATCCTCAAGCTTAATCGGGGGACTGGCGACGGGGTAAACCGCAGAATCCACAGATATCGTGGGGTAAGCAGAGTTTGGGGTAATCTCAGAGACTGGAGCAACACCACTGATGCTGGCAGATATATCATTGTAGCTGGTATTCGTCGATGAATATAGTCCAATTTCATTCATATCAAGATAAGTATCAATGCTCGACTGGCTGGCGTGGGACTGGTGTCCATAACGAAAGTGAGGGGACAGAGACCCTTCGTGATCAACTACGTAGCTATGACTTTGGTCTAGGTCAAAGCCTTCGCTTTTGCCAGACATTGGCATATCTTGTTGGGGAAGATGATCGTATGGATATCGTGCACAAGTATCGTATGGCAAAGGTGAGCCAAAGGTTGGCGAGAATGGCGATAGTGATGCACTCCACACGGAAAGAGACGTTTCACTAACGTTCAGCGCTGCATTTGAAAGAGGTGGCGGGACTTTCTTCGGCTTGTTAATTCCATTGATAACTTTTTTACCTCGTTAGCTTAGCTTAAGTCACTTTGTAGACGCAAAGATTACATACTCTTTCTGGAGTTCTTGGGGGCCTTGGAACTCATCTGAGTTTCTTCGTATGCTCTCCACTTGAAATCCTTTTTGTAGCCTCCGCATTCAACTCCCCGTTTTGCGCCTGCTTCAATCAGAAACTGCCATAACAATCTCGGCATTCAGTTACCTACATTGCTGGCACGTCGGTTTCGTTTCGTCACATTTCAACCTCTTTCCTTTGCAGGTGACACATCCTATAAATAATGTTGGGTTAGCAGACATCCATATTAAACCTAACTCCCTGTCTGCTTGAGCTACCACCACCCTTGGCTCCATTTCATATCCATGTCCCACAAACCAAATATAATTTGTAAGGATTCCTCTCACCATTGCGGCTTTTGGACTGCTTCGGCTTTGTGCGAACTTCACCGGTATTCGTAACATCCCCCTTAGCTGGCGCTTTTCCAGTATTCATGCTCGAAGGTTCGCCCCGGTCGACAGAAGGTGTAGAGTACGCTTGTGAACTGGCTGCTTGTGTGAGAGATCTGAGGCTTGTGCCTGGAGACATGTGAAGAGAATCCATTCCAGTGAACAAGAAGTTATGGTCGAATAACGAGTGTGGGGGAATAGGCGGAAATATTTCGAAATCCAGTTTGAATAACAGCTCGAGAACTCTTGAATGCTTTATGAATCGGCGAAATGTGCCGAGGCGATCAGCGAGCGAATGTATAAAGATCCCGGAGCTCCGTTGTGGTGGTATCTAATTTCTACTCCAGGGCAGTAAAGTTTTAGGTTGTGCCTTAGTTGTCAGTTGATGTGCAAACAATGCTGGCCGAAATAAGTGCAGCGAGTGAAGTGTTTTATTTTTTTTGCATAAACGAGGGACTGATGTCAGTTGGATGTTGGATCAGGAATCGCTTCGTGAAAAGCGGGCCCAGTAGTATTATATAGAGGGTGCTGTGGGGGGGGAATTTAGGAGGGAGGGCGAATGATGGCCCGAAGGCCAAAAAAAACTCGCTGTGAGACATGCGAGAGGTATGTTCTGTGCTCAATTCATGCCCCCCAATCAGCAGATGGTTTCACAAAGCTACTATGTAGGTACATCCAGCAGAGCACAGAGTTAGCGGGGGTCCGCACAGGAGGAGGGGCTGTTCAGGCAGTTTGGGGGTAAGGGAGAAGGGGGGGGGTGGGTGTGGGAAGATGGAAGACAAAAAGGAGGGTACTGTGGATGAGGCCGTATACCTACTACACGATTACGTTCAGGCCACACACCGGGATACCTCATTGGCCCTGACAAGGGGCCGTGAGAAGACCAGCTCCCGGGCCCAGGCTAAGACCAATCCATTATTGAGCCCTCGTTAATACTTGGAATCGTGTTGTGGGAGTTTTTGGTGGGGAACGGCTCGCAGAACGGCACCGACGTGACCAAAGCCGGCCCGTGGCTTTCTGTTGCCGTAGCGCGAGCGATCCAGCACGATAGTCGCATCATTCTGATCGGATCAGAGGCCAAGGGAAGATCTTGCCGTGGTCGACGACTGACAGCGAGCGGTGAGGAGGACGTCGACCACAAAGGAGGCACCGCCCCGCGCCGGTCCACCGCTCCAGCGATGCATACGGTGGTCCTTAGGCGAGTGAGGAGTGTGGCCTTGCCAGGCCGAAAGATCGCGGCCGCCATGCTGGCCAATGGCAGCATGGGTTTCGTAAAATTCTAGTCGAAGATGGTGGAGGGATTCGGCTCATAATTCTGCACCCTCACACCCAGCTGCTTAAGCTTCAATGACCGCGGCCGCAGGTTAGCATCATCAGCGGCTGCGGCATCACCAGTTGTCTGCACAGCCAAGCATGACTCGGATCATCTGCCAAGCAGCCTGGTGTGTGCTGCAGCTCCAGGTTTCACAGCTTCGCTTCAAAGAGCAAACAGTACTCGCAAAGCGAGCTGTCGGCCCAGCTCCACGTACGTCGCAATTGTCAGAGGCCAACCAACAATGGAGAAAAGCGCTCCATGCCTGCCTGCTACTGTTTTGCCCAGCTGCAGCCTTCGGATATATCTTTCAAGCAGATCTCAATACCTACCTTACAGTAGTCCAGGAACCAAGTTGGCAAACTTATGTACCCTAGTCACGGGTAAGTAGCCGGGGGTGGGGCTGAATTTACCGAATTTAGACTCTCGTCAACCTAACTGATCGAGACTAAACGTGGTCTGTCGGGGTTTAGTACCTCCATGTACAGGTATGTCATCATTAGGCAGCCCAGAATGGCCTCAGAAGAATCATGCAAAGAACATACCAGAGGACATCTACCCCTACACTGGTGATGATACTATCGATCTAGTAAGTAGGTAGTTACGGAGATTCCCTATCCTTTCCGCTACAAGCCCATTGAGGACGGGTTTGAAACACAAGCCAGGCCACGCTGTGTTCCCTCTGCCAATTAGACTGCCGTATCCCTCCCGTATAACAGAAAACAATTTGGCTTACATCATTTGCAGCTATCACGACGACCCACACCTTGATGTGAGACCATTCGCACGAAGTTACTATACTAGTGCATCATCTTCGCCGCCTATCTTTTCATCCCTAAGTCTCAGCCCTGTGACAATAAGAGGGTCCCTATGTGATCATGAGTAAGAGCTACCGTACCTCCTTGTTAACCAATTGCGTTGGGCATATGTGGGTGCAAGCTGCATAGAACTGCATGCATATATTGTTCTATATTTGTCCCTTGGACACGGTAGTTCCTGAAATAAAAAATCCGTGCATGCAAACTCCTTGATCAGAACCTCACCGTCAAATGTACAGCACCTTTCAACCCCGGCGTCGCCGACCACGACACGACGTAAATATTCCGACTAGCCCCCAATCTCTTGTCCAAGTTGCACCGCTACGTTTTTAGATCAAGAGGGCGCTTTCGCCACCCGAATATGTAATACCTAGGAAAGTAAAATCTATCGTCATCGAACCCAGAAGCAACTACTGCTTCACGTATGGAACAAAAATCGTTGCGGAGAACTTTCCACGCGTGCGCTATGCGAAACGTTACTCATGTAAGGTACTTAGGCATACACCAATCACCTACCAAGTTCTAGGGAATTAAAGTTGCGTATTACATTTGAGAAGTATTTTGTGAAGAACTGATACTAGTGGCTGGCACCCGTTCTGAATTCGAGTTAGACTGAAATCGGGCCACGTTCGCTTTGACCATCCAAACGCGGAAACAACTCTGCAGGTTTAGACCACGAGACCAAGTAAGCTTCTATTGAATTATGGATACATCATATACAGAGTAGAAAATCAAAAGGCTTGCTAAACGCTAATACAAGTAATGAAACACCGGGTGTTGAAGTTGAATTAATTATACCAATATTAGTGAGCATATAATATGACTTATGTTAACTTCGCTGATAAACCAGAGAGGAGCGCCGAGGACATAGGCTTAGACTGACAGCATTATCAAACCGAAGCATGGGACCTTACCTAGGTCATTTGAAGTGAATAGAACTCAGTTGGCAAGTTGTGTTAAGTATCTACAGGCTATACTTGACAGCTTTGTGACATGTTTCGTCCCATAGGATATCTGCATGTTTCACTGTTCCTACATGCATCTTCTAGGCTAATGGGTTCTGAAATTTACCCCGTATAACAATACCAGTACCTTATAAACCCAACAGCCACGTGTATAATCACAGAACAGTCTTACATCATCAGATAAGGCTTTTTGCCTGCTGTGTTAACCCTATGTGTATAGATAAACAAAATTTGTGCTGGGCTCACAAGTCGATGGAAAGGTGCAAGTTATCGATATCATGACGGGGATGTCAATATTATTCCTGCCACAGTTGTCGGCTCGTTCCGTGTATTCCTTGAATTTTGCCGAACATATACACAGTATGTATATTATACCTGAAACTGTGGAGGGTTCAGGATAATGTAGGTATAGAATATTTTCCAGTAGATTGGGTATTAATAAAAGTATGTGATCATGAACCGAACCTATGGGTTGAACGGGCTCTCCAATCTAGACTTGTTCTCGCAATAAATTTTCCACAGGGATGAACGCATCGATGCGGGCGACAATTTTCGCGGGTTACTTAATTAGAGTAGGTAGCCCAGCCATCAAGCTTTAACCAATCAGTCTCGATGACGATATGCACGCCACATTCAGCTATAACGTCGACTGCCTAGTTGGGAAATGAGGGATTCCCATTACAGTCAACACAAATCCCCGTTCTCGGTTATAACTCCCAGGATTGAAGAAGATTAGAGTAGTTAGGCCCCATCTGGGCTAGTTATACTACCTATGCCCAATCTCCATGCATATAACAGAGAATTTGAACCGAAAGCCATGCTACAATGACTAACTAGTCCTATGCCAGCTCCGTGCTCCGAGGCCTGAACATTGTTATAGGAGCGGTGTTTACCGGTGGGTTCGGAAAGCCAACCAGTAGCCAGGCGTTATACATGAACGTACGTATACCTGCGTTTACCGGACCTTCGATAGCTCGAGTGGCAATGTACTTGAAATTATGGAGTCTATCATATACCCTGTTCGTACACAGGGTATTGGCTCGCGGACAACTCCTCGCGCCGGTCATTCATGTCTTCATTCTGATCTAAAAATATCAATTATTAGCCGTTTCAGGTGGTGCAATCAGGTTACTATTTTGGTTGGTCTTTCTGTCCGCGGTTGAATTTAGCACTCGTATATAAAACTAACAGCTATGGTATATATGCTCATAGCCTCATGGACAAAATTTCCAAATTCACTCTACAACCTTTCCTAATTATATCAATACTGGTTAGCAATGCACATTTTAACGTATAGCCAATCGTCCCAACGGTTCACAACGTCTTTTGCAACTTACAACAACCTGGGATAGTACCGGAAGTCCAAGAGGGGGTCTATCCTTATGGAAGAACTCACGGTGTAGGACCCCAGGTGTTACTATCTTTAGCACGGAATTTTCCTTTCGAAAGTACAACACAATGGGATGCGAATCAACCAATTTGAGTGAATCATGAGCCAGTCTCGGATAGAAGAATCTCCTAGTATACTATTACTACAGTAGAGAGGTACTCAATCGAATATAGTTTGTCATTTGGGTTTCCGATGGATGAAGTCATTGGAAGCTTCTCGTGGTGTGATCCTCCACAACGTCCAGAAATAAATACCACGCGACCTTGTCTATCTATTTTACCCTCCAGGCTAACTGCTTTAGCATTTGCTCGGGCCGTTAGCTTCCTATATGCTGACTGTAACTTGTCGCCATGCCTCTGCATGAAATATATCAGCATTAAGCTGTTGACAGTGTCTGGTAGGATGAACCCTGATGCTGAACAGTGGGCAATTATTTTGTTCAAAGGTCAGATGTCATCCCCATTACGCTGTCAATATGTGGCAGAGACCTGAGTAACTCAGGCAATTGCATTATCTTTCGCCCTTTGCTTCCACCTATTGGACGAATTCCCGAAGAACCAGCCGCCTGGAACCTTATTACTAATTTCTTTTAGAAGTCACACATGACTTGATGCGCACTCTATCAAGGTTATTCTCAATTCCTTTCTTTCAGACAAACGGTCAAGCTATATGTTGGGGGAGGGTTCATACGTCGTTCAAGAATGGCTTGGGAAACATGTGGAGTGACAGGTACCATTTGTGCCTGAGGAGACTTGGTTCAGGCTGTCATCCGGCGGCCAGATACGGCATGCATGTCTTAATTGGAAGGTGAGACGAAAAGATTTCTAAGACACGCATTTACCAAGGAAGACTCAGAATTTGCTTCCTTCCAGTAGTTTAGTAAAAACTATCCTTCATAAGGATTCCAGCTCTGCAAAGGATACCATACCCTTCCATCTACGCTGGTGTCCTTGGAAAACCAACACTCTGGCGATAGAGATAGTAAATTTTCGCCTTCCCAACTATCATCAGAGTTTCATCAAACATCCTGGGGTTTTGCAAGGCGCTATAGAATTGAAGGAGGTCAAGGGAGAAAGTGGAGCCCTGTAGCACAAGAACAGCACGAGAGTTCCTAATGGCTGTTCTCGCTCTAACCCGACCCTTGTCAGATTTTATTCATTCTTAAAATAGCCCACGCAACATGCCGAGGCGATGCAGCTTCATTGGCCATCGCAGTTTATGCTCTCATCGAAAGCAACAATCCTAGAGATAGTATGATACCATTAGGTCTAGTTATTAATTCAACCTTTGAGTAGGGATTTGCACACTATTTGGTCACAGATTGAGGTGAGTGAGTGGTGGTGAGTAGCTGACAGACGTAGGGAGAAAGTCAGGTGGATAAACTCTACCCCTTGCTGGCTGGTGATTTTTGCGTGAAGATATTCTGACATGAGCTTGGGTCCTTGGGTATGATACCTTTGCAGATTTATCTCTTTGGGAAGCAATATGCATCAAACAAATACCATACCCTATGGTACTGACATATTTCTCCTGCATAGCAGCTAGTGGAAACAATGGTGGGGAATGTATTCATCCAATCAAATGTTTCCCGTCTGAGTTGAGCCTGCAGGTGTCACACCGTGCAGCTGGAAGTATCCCGCAGAATCGGAAACTCCATCCTCGTGCCCCACTCTAGAGTATTTACCCTTAGAATCTCCAGTCTAGTCTGGATGAACCATTATGCCTAGCTCTCCTTTGATTTTCTTCTTTTTCCCACCGGAGATATCAAGGTGTTACAGCAAATGGAAACATGGGTGTGGTGAGTACTCTACTTAGATAATTGTCTACAATTTATTTTTAGACTTACTGGGAGTTGCTTTTAACATTGTGTGTGCTGACGGGCTAGATGCCGTAGATCTAAGAGATACATAGGCCCAATTGGTAAACCAAGCACCAGGGATGTACTCGTTGGCAGGGGAACGGGAAGCGGCGGAGAAAATAGTGGTATAGAGGAAGGTGTGGTATCACGACCGTTTCATTATTTTTTGACCCAAACCACCGGAGCACTAACTCCCGTTGAATAAGGATTGTGTTTTCATGATAAAAGTTATTAATATCATCGCTAGTTGGGTATCCTTCCCCACCTGTATTTGTTCGTATCGTGCTCCTCATCGAACGACACTACTTCATGACCCCGGCTTATGTACCCATGTCGTCGCCACACCTCACTTCCCTGTTCTGCTTTCCTTGTTCTGCATTTACCCCACGCAGCTTAACCTTTAACAGTACATGGTATTGCATAAAAGAAACTGATATAAATGCAACAATTCCATGACCAGATAACTACTCTGCATCATATTAATGGCAAGTTGAAATGCAACACAACAATGAAAGAAGACAAATGTAAACTCCACACGTATCCAAGACCCAGGGATAGCAATGGAATCAATGATATCGCCATCACGTCCCTGCTCACGCCGCTATGTTACTCAATTTTTTTTGAAAAGGCACAACGAGACCATAATCGAAAACCCCAAACCCCAAACGGCAATTAATACCGTTCTGCCGTTCGCAATTTAGAGTTTCTCGGGCCTAACCCGTGAGGAAGGATTACTAGTGACGGGGGAAATCCGGTGGATTGGTCGCCCGGCAAAATAGTTTCAACAGCTACCTCCCGCTCGTCCCTTGTCCGGAAGGTTCGCTTCCCTCGGGCCACCCAGTAGACGAGCACAAAGGCAAAGACAACAAAGTAAACTGCCGAGGCGTAGTTCATGTCTGCAAGAGGAATAATATTAGACACTTTATTTTAAAGGGTAAACAGTAACGGTGGAACCAGCATGCAAGGGGCAACAATGTGCTTGCGAAGGGACCGGCATAGGGGAGTATGAGGTAGGCGGGGAGAGAAGGTGGGAACAAGAGGGAGCATTAGGCAGGGGGTTTCTGTGGCGAATATTGGTAAGGGGAAAAATAGTGGGGGAATAAAAGCAAGGGAGGAACTCACTATCAGGTTTCACGGGCTTGACGAAGGGGAACGAGTACATGACCAGTGTGAAAAGAGTCCACACCAACAGTACCCAATTAGTAAACAGGCCGAATTTGCCAAGCCAAAACGGACCATGTTTGATGTTGTTACGGCCTTTGATTAGGAGCGCCACAACTGGGATACAGTACGAGATGTACAATAGGACAATACATGCAGTGACCATGCTATTGAATGCTCGGCTCAGCTATATTATCCTTTCTGAATATTCGAGAACTGGGGAAGAGGTAAGCTAACCTGTTGAACGCAGTGACGGAACCAATATAGAGGACTCCGAGAATAGCAACTAATGTACAGCTCATAGCATGGGCGTAGAATGGAATTCCCATCCTCTTGTCGACTATAGACCAGTACCTCGAGCCAGGAAGTCCTCTATCACGAGCAAAGGACCAGCACAGCCTCGCCTGCCATGTGTGGCAAGCAATCTGGCAACCCAAACCAGTCAAACAAACCAGAAATTCCAACCCAGTGGCTCCCGAGATAGACCCTGTAGCCTGGAGGTACAACTCAAGGATAGGTACCAAAGTTGGGGTCACAACCAACTCAGACAAGTTGTTCATGGAAAAGAACATGGCGATAGAGTAACTGAACGCAGTAATAAAACCAATTGCAACAGTACCCATAATTGCAATAGGGATAACCATTTCCGGGTTCGCCACCTCCTCGGCAAGGTGTGTTGCAGAGTCAAGGCATGAGAATGACCAGTTCGGATTGATAAGACCCACAATGAATGCAATTGCGCTTGACTCCCAGCCTGTCTCATTTTGAAAATTTGCAAACACGAACTTTGCGTTCTGCGTTGGCGAAGCTTCGACGAGAACTGTGATAGTGATGATGGTAAAGGATGCAAGTGAGACGTACATGAAAGCAGAGCCGATGGTTGGTAGCGCTCGGCCATAGCAGTTGAAGAGAAAGGCTACAAAGTTGAAGATCTGGTATGCTACGAACACCATCCATCTTTCAATGACCCTGAATTACAAAATATCAGCTGATTTCCGTAATTCCTCGGCATCCACAACAGGTATGTGTAAGAGATAAATTTAAGCATACAGCTGCCACATTCGACGGTGATGATGGGACGAGACACGTACAAGTCAGGATTATTGATCTGAATCATCCCCATCAGCCCACTTCCGATAGCTAGAGCCACGCTCGAACATGTGAAGACACTCCCCGCCCATCCAATTGCTCCTGCCAAATATGCCAAAAAGTTTGCCCACTCCTGCGGGGCCAACTCGTGGGCCCAGTAGTACTGGCCTCCGGAATTTGGCATTGCGCTAGCCAGCTCCGATAATGTCACTCCTACACACCCGTTGATAAATGCGACCCAGGCAATTCCATAGACTGTGACCATCGGCCCTCCGGAACTGATACCAGTAACAAGCGAGGCGGAGATGCCGAACCACGAATTCGTCAAGGCGAAGCCAATACCGAGAAGGGTCCAGAGGGAGAAATTTCTTTTGAGTTCAGGGACATAACCCATTTCTATATGATTGTGATATGATAATCAGCCCATCGCTCTTGTCTAGGCAGCACACATCGACACAATACGTCACAAGATGTTTACTCCGCTTGAGGATGTGGTAACCAACCAGCCAATTTGGCATTATCGTAATCTAACTCAGTAGCCAGGTAATCCCCAATGCCAGTCGTCATAGCCTTCCTTTTCTCCTCCTGACTCGACATCTTTCCTTGGTTCCGATAGAATGGTGAAAGAACCTGAACCTGCAAATATAGTGTTATCACCGATTGTTGGCTGTTCTGAGTATTGACGAACAATGCGAACGTCACATTGGAATATAAGGGGGCCGATGATGTTAACATTTCTGTTTTCAACAGGAGGCGAAAGGTTTAAAACCTCGCGGCCACTTCCCTGCCTTCTAGTATGAGGTATACGACATAGTAACTCTAATGCTTCTCCAATCTTAAAGGGCCTAAAGTTTTCGCTTTGGAATTTTCCGTGCCAACCTTGGAGGCAATGATAATGGGCGCCATTGGGGCTCGGGTTCATCAGCGTCGTGAGGGTCCAGATCTTGCGCACTAAAGTATATATGCAGTTAGGGTCCCACCTTCCCATTATGACGATGGGTAGAACTTCCAATCCCTGAATTAAGCTTAATCAAGCCTTGGTAGTGTGGGTGGGGCTGGGAATGATATCAACCAGATGATCAACAGCCCTGTTATGTTTGTACTTTTGTGCTGTAAACCAGCTCAAACAACAAGATGTTGAGATCTAAAACTTGGTCGTGTGAGCATCTGGAAGCATGACACCTTGCATGCTATGGAAAGCAATTGCAGCTGGGATTTCCAGCAAAAAGCGGCATACGTGCAGTTTATGCGTAGGTTGGAAGTGGTTATTTTTTTTGCACCCACAAAGTTTTTCAACTTCCCGGAGAGTCGGAAATTCAGACTGGCAGAGTAACTATGCATCAACAAGAAGAAGTTAGCATTGATTGTGAAGAAGGAGAAGTTAGCATTGATTGTGAAGAAGGATAAGTAGATACATAGGTATGGGATATACTGGCCGAAGCTCGGCAAGCCGAACGAGCATTTGAGGCTGGAGGTTGATGGCTGCAGAAGCGGTTAATAATGGAGGAGGTAAGATAGGTTTCCTTGGTGCTGCGTTGAGTGGTATATATTGTCTTGGCAGATCTCAGTTCAATGATGTAAATGAGGCATTTTACATACGTCAATCTTGGAGAGGCACGGCTCACAAGGATGAGATACTTCCTCCTATGGCAAGGGATGATGTTCCGGAATGCTGCTTGGCTTGAATTATGTCGTCCCTCATACCACCAATTTAAAGTCGTCATCTAGATACGAACACGAGATCTAGATACGACAGGCGAATTACTATCTTCAGTCATGTCAGTCTCGTTGCACCAAAGGCACCAAAGGCACCAAAGGCACCAAAGCCTCTCTCTCTACTTTCACATCCGCTCCCGCTAATCTTCTGCATCCCATCTTCTGGTTGGTGGATTCCATTTCCAGCAGCCAGCCGTCCGCCAAACACCCTCCAGCTATACTAAAAAGCTTGGTATCTGCGTAAGTCTCCGTACTTCTGATATGTAGGTACTATAAACAAATACCCATGTTATGCGAGCTCCTGCACCGACATACTCTGCGGCAACCCGATCCTGTGGTTGGGCGGTTGGTGAAAATTGGATGGCGCTCAGCAGAACACGCTAAAGATCTCATACCCTATAAAGGAAATTGTCTCGTTGATTTGGGATGCAGAAAGGGGTTCGTCATGACGAGTTATCTACTTGTACCTACAACTCACACCCTTTCCAAAACATTCGATGTTTGCTTCAACCGTGCATTTGAGTAGTTTAATCCACGCCTATCCGATCCATTACTTCTACAACGTGTACTTTTTATGCTGTAATCGCTCTATAGTTCTCACAATCGAAGTTCACGAACATTCGCTCTGTCAACCCTCTCGAAGATTTCAATCTCAACTTAAAACAGTACCGACATCTCCATGTCACACTCGTCTAACATCATTACATTATCGGAGGAACGCTTTTTTTTTTTGTTTAAAAGTTTTCATTTGGTTTAGGACAAGATCTATCTTTCATCGTTTATTGAATTTTCGTTTATAGACAGATAGCGCTAGCGGATGGTTATTGCAGTGCCAATCAGATTAATTGTAGTACTGAATGGCACTCTCACTCAGCCCTCTCATGAACAGTTATAAGTTCTCAGGCTCAGTCCAGCACGAGTGTTTTCCCAATTACGAGTGTACAAGTGAAGAACCTATACTGGACGATAGCCTTCAGTTGACCAGTTTATAAGGTTGAATAGCATAGCGCAAGTAGGTATTTGCATAGATATGATATTTCTGCATACTCGCGTATTACAACTGATATGTTCGAGAATTATAAGTTCCATGACGAGCCTCTTTCTGCCTCTTAAAACAGCTAGATATCCAGGCTACTACTTTTCATTTTATAAAATAGGGAAATTCTTAGCGTGTTCTGCCTGAGCCAGCCTTCAGTGGTTGGTGGTACGGTTCCCGTACGGCCCCCCGGTGAGCTGCATCTTCCGGGATCTGGCGGTGTATCAGGTTGGATGATGATATGCAGATGTAGTAGGGCAGATGCATGAGGGGACAAGCCGGAGGTGACGCTATATTCTGAGCTTGAATGGGATGGAAGCATGGCAGACGTAGTATATTTAAAACAAGCCAAATTTGATTGCGAGGTGTCGTGCAGCAAGGCTATCTAGCACTAGATGCTCGGTAAACAAAGAAGTAGGTAATACATATCGTAAAAGATACACTGAATCTCTCTCGAACTACATTACCTTTAGTAATTGAAGCCGCCCGGAGCATTTTTACAACTGGATATAAAGTCCAGATTTGATGAAATTAGGCTTCAAGATTTAGACCGTGACAGATAAGAGATGCCATGATTCACAGAAAGAAATGAGAGTCTTGCGGTAAGGTGGTAGGAAGAGCCCTCGGTTTATGCCACTTCCCTTGAGAGGCAGATGCTTACTTAAATTCCTTCCTTTTCTGTGGTACGAGAACAAAATTATGGTCCCTTAGGACCTTATGACTTCAGGTATATATGGGAGTATCGTCAACCAAATTCAGCCAAACTTTATCGGGCAATTGATTCTAAGTCGAACAGGAAACTTCCTTTTTGTACACATGTTGTTGCTTGATAAACACTATATATATATATATATACTTTCGCCGGGGTATTGTATACATTCTCACTTTGATCTGATGTTAAGTCCTAGAAGTGATCTGTAAACAAAACAACAAAGCTATAATATTGATATCGCTAAGCTTACAGTTCATGAATATATAATTATTCTGGCACCCGCTTACCCTCAACTCACAATCACAACACAACCTACTCCTGCTTTCCAACGAGCTTCAAGATAGCCTCCATGCTCAAACTCTTCGGGCGCTCAATTGGGAGGCCGAGAGCCCTATCCCAGATCAACTGAGCCAATGGCCCCAATCCTCGGCTCACACCGAACGTGGCAGTGTAGTAGAGGGTCTCCTTGAAGCCATAGTGGTAGAATAAGACACCGGACGCAGAGTCGACGTTGGGGTGTGGGTTCTTAGTCTTTCCGTGTTCAGTGAGAACTTGTGGAGCAATTTTGGAATTCTATACGTATTTTAGTTAGCAAGACTCCTCGTTGCATAGGTAAAATATAAAAGAATACATGCCTTCTTCACCAGCCTGAAAACTGGGTCGGTGGCGATCTCTGGCCTGGAAGAGGCAAAGTCCATCAAGGCCTGAAAGCGAGGATCTGGTTTCCTGAGAACAGCGTGGCCATACCCAGGAACGACCTGTCCGCTGTTGAGGGTTCTCCAAAGATATTCCTTCACCTCCTCATCAGTAGCGTTATCACCGACTTCCTTCTGCATAGATAAAATCCACCTCAGAACCTCTTGCGCAGCAAGGCCGTGAAGCGGTCCGGCCAATCCTTGCAAACCAGCGGAGTAGGATAAGAAGGGGTCAGACAATGCAGACCCAACCAAGTGAGTAGTGTGTGCACTGACATTTCCACCCTCATGGTCACCATGGAGGGCAAGGTAAAGACGAAGACAGTCTACGAACCCTTCATTCTCTCCAGCACCAAGCATCGCTGCAAAGTTCTTGGACCAATCCTGCTTCTTGTCAATCGGGGCAAGAGGACCACCTGATCGATATGTGTTCTGGTAAATCTTTGCCGCAATTGTAGGCAGCTTTGCGAGGAGAGATATGGAGTCGTCGAAAGTAGGCTCCCAGTAGTTGGCCTTGCTGAGGCCCTCTGCGTAAGCCTTAGCAAACACGGAATCGTGGTTGAGGGCGGAGACGCTGCCTGTAAGTTAGTAGTAGCTTTTGGCGAGGTATTATAGTAGACATACGCAATGGCAACTGGATTTCCGCGATTAAATTAGGTTTGAATCCTCGAGAGTAGTTAGGATTCGGCTTACACTGAGTCATGGGATGCAAGGTCTTTGGGAAGTTATCAATCATCTTCTCCACGAATTGTGGCAGACCAGCCTTCTCAGCCAATTCCTTCGAAAGCTCCCTGACTTGTTCGGTGGTTGGGACTTTCCCAGTCAAAAGCAGCCAGAACATTCCCTCAGGGAGCATCTCTGTGCCCGAGGTTCCCTTAGGTAGGATATGTTGACAGTCCTGAATTCATAAGTAAAAATTGTAGCTTTCATCTTTCAACTATGCTTACTCACTTTGATGGACTTTCCATGGAACCTGATTCCTTCCTCCTCATCCAAAACTGAGCCCTCCCAGACCATACACTTGATACCTCTCATGCCACCAATCGCTTTCCCGACCGTAACATCCCCCAAGCTCTTCTGGCCATGTTCGGTCTTGAGCTTCTTCAGTAGCTCCCTCTTCTCTGGAATGACCTCCTTCAAGGTAGACTTGAGGTCAAGCTGGCTAGAAGCGGTAGCATAGGACCGAACTGAGGACTTGGAGACAGCCTATTTTGTGTTTACGGTCAGACCAATTCAGACCTAATAACCAGACAGCTTCCACCATAAATACGAAGCTCACCTTTAGTGATCGGAGAATTTGAGAAGTTGCTAGTGCGTTGAGTGCCATGGCTTCTGCAAAGATAACCTGGAAGAGTTTGAAGGCGGGGATGTGCAATTTACTTATATGCAAGGTACAAGGACGCAACAGATTGCTTATGGGACGCGGACTAACAGGGGAATGTCTTGTAGCCGTGGTATACCGGTACCTAATTCTCTCCACCAGAGGAGCTTGCAGGGGTTTTATCTGATCCGAGGGTGATCATGTTACACCAACACCTATCTATTGCAGGGGACTTTTGTCTTCCGAGAACTATGAATGAAAGTGGAATATACATTTGGTAAAAAAATAAAATAAAACGAAGAGTTGAAGTTACAAGAACTCTGTGCATAATACCCTCCTCGCAATGCACATATGATATATCCCTGAATGTGCACAATTCTCAAGCTAAGGCAAGCAAAGACATATGTGCCTTCCAGTTCTTAAGATCTAATCCCTAGGTATACCGTCAAACTCACCATATCCGAGGGCCAAGTTCATGTTTTCTAGGAGAAGGCTCGTTAGTGACGCGCTAATTAAAGTATGTTTCGAGATACTCACGTAAACACTGAGTGGCGGCTCCCTTGAGCAAGTTGTCAATGGTAGCACACACAACCACACGCGTTCCAAGAGAGTGGACACCGAATCCGCCAATTTCCACACGGTGCTTGCGGGAAATATTCTTGACCAATGGTGCCTCACCGGTGATTTTGACAAGCTTCTCACCTGCGTACCTATCTTGGTAGATGTTCCTGATGTCACGGGAGGTCATCTGTTTCGACAATGGGATATTGATAGTGTGCTGATTCGAGTTGAAAATTAGCCCCAGACGTTGAATTAGGTTCATTAGATTGCCTTACGTGAATTCCCTGGAACCAAACTGCGACGTGTGGGATGAATGCTACTGTGGCCCCTAATTGTGCCGAAATTTCCCCCTCATGGATATGATCGGTTAATGAGTATGGTATTAAGTTGTCAGTTAACTGTGCAACATCATTCTTGGGAGACGGCTTGGTGCCTGCTCCAGAGTATCCAGATACACCGAATACGGTGGGTTCACCTCCGAGGTGTGGAAGAAGCGGTGCGATGGCCAACTGAGCAGCAGTAGCATAACATCCTGGGTTGGAAATACGGGTGGCTTTGGCAATGTTGGCCCGGGGGACAAGCTCTAAGAAATGATATTCCATGTTAGAACTTGGCTACATTATACTGGCGAAGGGGAACTACCTGGCAGTCCATAGGTCCACTTGTCATCGAACCTATAGTCGGCGCTAAGATCCACGATGACGCTTCTTCCAGTACCCACGCTGTCCACGGCATCAACAAATGGCTTGCAGACTCCATTAGGAAGCGCCATAACCCAGCAATCAATCTCACCCCTCTCCTCCATCTTTCTAATATCCTCAGGACTGAGGTTCTCGTAGACTATCTCGCTTTTGGAGTAGCCCTCCAACTTCTTTCCAGCAAGCTCACGTGACGATACATGTGCAAGTTCGAGGTGGGGGTGAGCATTCATTAGACTGATCAATGCCTGTCCAGTGTAGCCCCTAGCACCAATGAGCGCTACCCTTGCAGGTTTTGTGTTGGTAGAGTTCGATGAGCCCAGCGGAGGATTCGGGTTTTTTGTTGCAAATGTTCTTCGGGAGTTATACACTCTCTGGACTAGGGAATAGGCGAAAGTGGGACGGGTGTACGTGGAGAATGCTCGTGCTTGTTGCTTAATTCCCGTCACATGGGGGGTATGGGACGCATCAACAGAGGTGGCTACTGGGCTCCTCACGAAGCTATCCAACAAGCTTCTGACTTCGGCAGCATCATTGATTCCATACCAAAATAGGACCTCGCCGTTATGAGAAAAACTCCCTGTTGCCTTCTCAAAGAACCAGGTGAGATTCTCATCGTCTGCTCGGACTTTCCAGACCAACTTGTCATGATCCCGTTTGACGGAGCTGAACACATTGTCTGTAACATTTCCTAGCCATCTGTGCTTTGTAGCAGAAAAGTGACGCAATGTAGCTGGTGCGGAGCCCTTAGAACTCTCGACAATAGCCAGGACCTCGACTGGCTCGTCAGCATAGGCCATGATATTTTTTGTTGAGAGGTTTTGAATGACCGCATCGGCATCGGTGATAGATTTATCTCTCAGCAATGCCTGTGCCAATTTGCTTTGGTCGAGTTCATGGAGGCTTGACTTAGACGCAAGCTTATTGCCTCGCCGGATGAGGGTTCCTGCACCGGTATCCGTAAACAACTCTTTCTGCATAGCGGACGGATGTATGATAGCAACAGAACTGGTCCTCGGTAAGTGATCAAGCAGCTCTTTAATCTCCTTGATCTTCAGTCTTGTCCCAAAGCGGACCCACTCTTGCTGCATCAACTGATCGTACTCCTCATCTAGGTTGATGGTAGAAATCTTTTCTTTAGTGGCACCGTGGAATAGACCACCATTCTCGCTCAAGTACACAATCTTGAGAGGCTGTAGTTCTTTAGCAAGCTCCACAGCAGCAACATCTGCATTGATGTTCAATACCTGCCCTTCCGCATTCTCTGCCAAGGATGTCAAGATTGGCAAGCATCCTGCCTTGATAGCAGCCTCAATAGGTCGTTTATCAACTTTGGTGACTTTGCCAACAAGCTTGTATATCTTCCGATCCAAAAAATCGGCCTGAAAGACTCCTCCCGTGATCGGTCTTGCCCTCACACCAAGCCTCTCCAACGCCTCCACTAACTTTAAGTTCTCGTCTAAAAACAATTGTCGAGCCAGTCCCAAAGTCTTGCCATCAGTTACCCTGATTCCCTCTTCGAATTCGGGCTCAACGCCTGCAGCTTCAAGCATCCTGTTGAGCTGCGGTCCAGCACCGTGGACAACGACAGGATATAGCCCAACATGGTTAAGGAAAGCAAGTGAAGATGCCAGAGAATCAAGGTGTTCAGTGATAATAGCTCCGCCAACCTTAATGACGGCGAATTGCTGGGACTCGACCGACGAGAAATGTGACAAGTACTGCTCGACCTCCCGCTTGGAGCCAATATTATTAAGCAATTGGATGACCGTAGCGCGAGTGTTCAGCGCAGACTGATCCGTTGTTGTGGCATTCGTATACTGGCGCATCATTGTATATCTGACAGCCTTTCCCACATTCCCACCGGCAGTGGCCATAATTGGCATTCGTATAGCCGGGAGCCTACGGGAGGCATTGCGTGTTGCATTTCGCACTGTGGAAAGCATTATTGTAGTAGTGATGTGCAATCCTTGATTGAAAGGAGTAAAGTTGTGGTGGGGGTTCACTGCTGTCGAAAGGAAGATGGCCGCGGGACGGAATTGAGTCACGCCAAAACAGTGGGTATCACGCAGGCCTTAGCTTCACCGAAACTGCCCAGAGAAAAAGCACGAGAGCCCTGAGCTATGCAAGCCCAGGAACTGAACGGAGTGGAGACGGAAGACGAGGGAGCGGAAATGGGTTGAGGTTGATGGGTGGTGACCTGCAAGGATATATACTTCAAGGTCAACATCAACCTTTAGTTCAGCAACAATGTTAACGGCGACCAGATTAGAGGTACAGGAACGAATGGCGAGCACCTTCGTACAGAGTGCTTTTGATGGCAAGATTTTCACAGAAGGCTGCAGGCACCCCCGAAAGGGCGTAGTGGCTCAATGGGATGCTAAATCAGCATGTCGAGCTGCCTCAAGGCGAGTTGAAGAGCAGAGATACGGTACATGTACGTCTAATATTTAAATTTGTGGGCGAGAGCTGCCCTAGTCATCAAGTCATGTTGCACATCAAATTCTAAAACGTTTCTGCATTGGTTGCTCACTCAATCTGTTGGAATCTTCAGTCTTTAGCCCGAGGCGATATCTCTGCTTCAAAATTGTGGGGAATTATATGGAATGTTTGCCTCCTTTGAAGAGTATATACAAAAGCATTGATGCTTCAAATTCTTCGACCCCCCTGGCTAGATCTATCTAGCAGCCCCGCAGAGGAAATTTTTTTATCAGATCCTGGAAGTGCTTTCTTATCACAACCATCTAAACGCTCACTCTGCAATAATCAAGCACAAACTTAGGCATCAAGCTCTTCAGAATACTCAAGATCAATTGCTCAGCCCGGTGCCTGGCCATCTGTGGACCATACATTATGGTGTAAGTCAACCGCTTGCCCTTCAAGCACGAGGCTCAAAGTTTTAGGGCTGTAGATGTTGCTAGAGCTCACCTACAACATATAGCCGTCCGGTGAGGCGAAAGTCAATATAGGAAAAAACATTCTGGGGGTAGTATCGCCCAACGCTACGTAAATAGAATTATTACTTTCTGCCGAGCTCTATACATGTCACTAGGTTACTTCGTTGGCAGCTTGGAAGCATACTATAATAGAATGAAAATTAATGGTAATTGTACAAGAAGGCAAAAAGGAATAAATAAGCAGAGTGTCAACCAACCTCCTCTAGATGAAGATCGTCTCTAGCACTCCTGATACCAAGTGATTACTCAAGCATGGCAGCTCAAGGGGATAGGTTGACGAAAGCGATGACAAGCAGGTGCTAGGAATTCATAGATGTCATTAGAGAAAAATCAACAAACCAAAACAATCTCGTAAGCATACCACACATTAAGTCAGCAATCGTAGAAAACGAAAATCAAAGCAAACAGCATAGAAAAAAAATAGACAGGCTTGTAGGCTAGACTTTCCCTCCGTCTCCTTCCGACGAGTCATTTCGGTAGTTGAGGCAAAGTTGGAATAGGGAGGTTGGAGAGTTTCCGTTTGAATACTCAATCTCTCCAAACTCCACACAAGCCTCTCCTCTACTCCATATGCATTCATAAGATAAGCCTAACACGTCTATCATCATAAAACAGCCTCTGTTGCACCAGCGCCAATTTCACCGGAACTTTTGTTCCATGAAACAAATATAAAAAACAATACTCCTGCTATTGGCGATCCAGAGTGTGTATTTGCAATGAATGGCTCTAGGAATTGTCGGAGGGGGCACAGGATCCAGGATGGCGAACGTTTCTTACTTGAAGTGGGCCACTGAATGGAAAAGGCAGTCAGTGATCAGTACATATGGAGCTTTGAAAACAATGGTGGATGTCATAGGAAAATATGTGAGATGGCTATCTACATACCTATGGGAACGATGATGATGACCAGCAAGATGACGATACCAATAGCTATCCACATCCTCATCTTCATGTCCTTCCACCACATTTGTTTCCTTACACGGTTTGCACCACGTCGGAAGCCTTGTGCAGATTGGGCAAGATTGTCTGCTCCTATGTTAGCCTCCTACCACCGTAGTGCGGAGATGGGGCTAGCATACCGGTCTTATCCTGTAAGCTGTCCAATCGTGCACCTCTGTCCGCTACCTTGTTGATATTCTCGCGCATGATGCCGACAGTGTCATCGATTTGCTATATGAACATTGACGCTATCAGCCACTATGATCCCGTACGGCATCACAGAACCCACTGAAAAAAATATCCAACAGCTGTCATATTCAGATTCAAGAGAAATTGAAATAGATTTCGAAATATTACATCATGTTTTATCAATGAAAATGGGATGATGGGGATAGCACTGGTGGGAGACGACACCCCAACCAAGCAAGGCCCTGCGACTTTTTGCTGATCACATAGAAGGCAAAGCGAAGTATGGGGTAAGTATTAACATCAGGGTTGACCAACCTGCTGGATAGCGGCAGTCCGTTGGTTGCCTGGAGCTGCTCCACCGTTCCCTCCCTGGGGAATATAGGGATCATATGGTTGTTCCGCCATTTCTGATTTGTATTTTCCGTGAATTTCCGATCGTGAGAAGGCCGTAAATGTTGTCTGTAGTGGTGCTGTTTAAAGATTCGTCAGTTGCGAGAGGTGTGAAATCGCTGGGAGATTACCTACTTTCCTGGTTGATGATGGAAGGTTGTGCGGCTGTGATATGAGGTGCGGTGCCGAGACGCAACCTTGGTAACTTCGGTACTAGTTGCGTAAGCAAGATCAAGTAAGACGAAATTATTTGTATCGGAAGGAAGCGCCCCCTCTACTGCCAAACAGAAACGATTCTAGATCTTCAATCTCAAATCCTTTGTCTAAACCTCCAAACTAACGTCCTTCAATGTTGATACTTAGTTAGAAGAATTCATCCTGCTAAACTATTCCAGGCACGCTTGAAAGTGTACTGCAGCTAGTCTGGTTGGAACTACCGCAGCAATCCAACTTGAAGTATAGAGACACAGAAGTAGCTAAGCTCTCGATGCCAAGTTACAACAGTAACTACTTAATGGCTGTGCTAGCACAACGGCCCAGGAAAAATGCATACTGTAGCACCCAGCGTGAAGGTAATTATGCAGAATCTTGTAGTTAAGCTATGGAGGGTCATGCAACCAGACTAGGTTTTTTGGTTTTCGTGCCAGGCAGATTTATTTGATGGGTAGCTTTTAAATCGATATCTGCTTGAGTTGCTTTCATCTACGGAGTTGGGAATGATATTACAGAGTCGAAACTACCCCTTATTGGCCATTTCTAAATTTAACAACGAGTGGAGAGATACCGGAAGTGGCAAGTTTACACCCTACATAGTTCGGTTTGTTTATGTAAGACCCCGGGCATCGAAACACGCTTCATATTGCAAATGGCCCCCCCAAGCTACTACTTAAGTATGTACTTATGGGCTGTGGAGTGCCAAGAAAGCTGCTGTATACATATTATACCCATATGTGAGAGCAGGGTGTTGACCTGGTTAGAATTCTCTGCGTACTTGCGTTCTTGATGTCATACTCAGCTGCAGCTTGGGCTGCTGTTCAACATAATCAGAAACTCACGGGGTGCGCCCTATGTCCTAACTGCGCCTAGTAGCGAGAGCTCTCGTGGTGACCCCCCGACCTTCATCCTTGCAGCTTCGGCTTGAGTTCTTTCTATCTGCTCTTCCTCCTCTTCAACTGCCACTCGCTCAACCACACGTTCGTTCTTACACTCGCTCGAAACCGCACGTCCTCGACTCCTGACATTGGGTTTGGCAAGAGAGCCCGCAGGTTGTCGATTCAGGAACCTCACGGTCGGGTGACATACAATCAAAAAATCTCCGACATCTATTTGTCTTGATTTTCTTGCCTGGTATTGCGTCGCTCGTTTCTAGTTCCGTTCCGACCAGACTTGTCCGACCTAAGGAAATTTGTATCACTCTACTCGGGAAGCCGAAAGTGCACACTAATTTATTGTATCTGATACTGGAAGCTTGGTGGAATTATACACTACCACCGATATATTTCGACCACTATCTTAACTCAGAGTGGTGCTCTCTGGGAATTATTCATTTTCCCAGCCTCTAACATGATCTATAAGAGGTGGATCTCTCAAAACATAAACATGGTTTTGTCACCAAATGGAGGTGTACACCGACTACTATCCTCACTTCTATTATTGCTAGTACTGGTAGGCAGAATAGCACAGGCCCAGATACCCCTTAACTTGGATAATCAAGGTGAGAGCCATACAGTTACTTTATCCAGTACTCTTTGCTGACTTAACATGTTAAGAATCCATCAAAAGCGCGGCCAAGGTTGCAGCTGCTGGTATGATGAGAGACTATATTGGGAATCAGCCTGGCCAAATACCTGGTCGATTTGTGGAGCCGTACTACTGGTGGGAATGTGGAGCAGCCTGGGGTGTATGTTTCCTCCATCCATAGAAAGTATTATTTACTGATGGTTACCAAACAGGCAATGATTGATTATTGGTACTACACCGGGGATACAACTTGGAATAAAGATGTTACCGAGGGGCTATTGTGGCAGGTCGGGCCTGCAGCCAACTATATGCCTCCGAATGTGTCAAAGTCCTTGGTAAGTGGAATTCGATAATCTTTAATCCGGGTCCCACTGACACGTGTCTATTCAGGGTAACGATGACCAGTGTTTTTGGGGCCTAGCAGTTATGGCAGCGGCTGAAAAGAATTACCCTGACCCTCCTGCTGACCAGCCTCAATGGCTGGCGTTGGCACAGGGAGTCTTTAACTCTCAGACAAGGCGGTGGGACACCAAAACATGCAATGGAGGATTGAGATGGCAGATTTTTACCTTCAATAATGGTTTCAACTACAAAAACTCCATATCCAATGGCTGTTTCTTCCAACTTGCTGCACGTCTTGCGAGATATACTGGCAATGATACCTATGCCCAATGGGCGGAAAGAGCCTATGACTGGACCGTAGAGAGTGGGCTTTTGTCTCCTAGGTATGAGGTTTACGATGGTATTGCAACAGATAATTGCACGAATATGGATATAATTCAGTGGACATATAATGCCGGTACCTACATCGCTGGAGCCGCATTTTTATATAATATTGTAAGTGGGTTATGATTCAAGATTGTTTTCTTTCTTATTTACGAATTTCTGATCTGGCTACCTTGAATAGACCAATTCAGCCATTTGGAAGAATCGTCTTGATTCGCTCATTACAGCTGCGGGTGTTATGTTTGCAAATCCCGAGTGGGATCAAGGAGAGAAAGATGTTATGATTGAACCAGCATGCGAATTTAACACCCAACCACCCGGTTTTTGCGATCCCGACCAACGGTCTTTCAAGGCTTACCTTGCCCGTTTTATGATATTGGCTGTGAAAATGGCCCCATATACTGAATCGATCATCATGCCATACCTGAGAACAACGGCAGTTGCTGCGGCAAAGAATTGCAGAGGTGGGGCAGATGGGACTACTTGTTCCCTGAGGTGGTCAAAGGATGATTGGCAGGTGATGTATACCGGCATGGGAGAGCAAATGGCAGTACTTGAGGTTATTCAGAGCAATTTGCAGAGCTTAGTTGGAATACCGGTTACAGCAGACAAAGGAGGAACGAGTAAGGGTGACCCGAATGCTGGGTTGAGTGATGAGAGAACGGTTCAGCCACTGGATTTATCTCCGATAGAGACCAAGGATAGGGTTGGTGCCGGGTTTATAACTGCTATCGTTGTGTCGGGTGTTTTGGGGGGTGCCTGGTGGATGCTGATCTAGGTAGCACGACCGCGCGGAGAACGACTTTTGGGAGGCAGCCAAAAAAAATACCTTGATGTCCACAATATTTTGGCCATGATAAAATTGTGACATGATTATCACTTGCCAATGATGATGTTACCTAGGGTTTTGGGATGGTACTTTTTTTTTTGTCATAATGTGACTGCACTTCCTTGCGGGTTTTTGCTATTATTTTTGGCCACTTTGCTGTTCCTTCTCTAAGCTTGAGTGTACCAAGCCCCTGCTGCTTCATGGTCACACATATTGAGGTCGATGAAATAATTGAAATTTAGACGTGTAAAGGTGGATACCGTGCAACCAGACTAGGTAACGATGTTATTGCATTATGTACATGTGCCCCGTGCGGCGGCAGTGGAATGTAATTTTCAATTCAAGTTGGAGACTCCACCGCATTATCTCTATCTCCGAGCACCTGTATAGCGTGCTCGCTATTGGGTTTGCCGGGAGGGCCTCGAGCTCCAACTTATTGACTACACGATTCTGCTATATTTTTGCACTGTGGTATTGATCCTATAAACTGTCTTAAGGCATTGTCTATAGACCGAACTGAAGATGTTCCTGCAAGCATTCACTAAGCGTGCTGCCATTCTGATCCCACGTATACCAGCTCCATCTCGAATTCGTATCGTGCCTGCTACTCGCCTCACGTCCAGCTCGGCACTACACCATATCCCCACCGTAGCGGATGAGGATGCACTGTTTGATGCTCAGGTGAAGGAGGTAAAGGAGTGGTGGGGCCAGCCAAGGTGGAAAGGCGTGACAAGGCCATATTCCGCGGAGGATGTCGTGAGCAAGAGGGGAACGCTGCCGCAGACTTATCCGAGCAGTCATCAGGCGAAGAAATTGTGGGGGTTGTTGCAGGAGAAGGGGAAGAAGGGGGAGCCAGTGCATACCAGTGAGAAGGCCCTCAGTAGCTAGATAGCTCCGTGGCAGTAATGGAGCAATTACTGACAACTGTCGTCTGAAATAGTGGGCGCAATTGATCCCGTTCAAATGACCCAAATGGCACCCAACCAAGAAGTCCTTTACGTCAGTGGATGGGTTTGCTCCAGCGTCCTCACCACCACCAATGAGGTCTCCCCGGACTTGGGTGATTATCCATATAACACCGTCCCAAACCAAGTCCAGAGACTATTCAAAGCCCAGCAGCTACATGACCGAAAACACTGGGATGAGCGGAGGAAGATGACCAAGGAGCAACGGGCAAGGACCCCATATGTAGATTATCTCAGGCCCATTATTGCAGATGCGGATACGGGGCATGGTGGACTGAGTGCGGTTATCAAATTGGCAAAATTGTTTGCAGAGAATGGTGCGGCCGCGATTCATTTAGAGGATCAAATGCATGGTGGGAAGAAGGTACCACTCCCTCTGCATGTTTTCAAGGGGAGTATACTGATCGAATATATAGTGTGGCCATCTCTCTGGCAAAGTCCTTGTCCCTATGGCAGAGCACATCAATCGCCTGGTAGCGACCCGCTTCCAATGGGACCTCATGGGCAGTGAGAATCTGGTCATTGCGCGGACGGACTCAGAATCTGGAAAACTAATCTCCAGCAACATCGACGTCCGGGACCATGAATTCATCCTTGGTGTTACAGAAAACGTTAAGCCTCTCGCTGAGATTCTTTATGAGCTAGAATCCAAAGGTGCAAGCACCGAGGAAATCAACAGGGCCGAGAGGCAATGGGTAGATAAGCACAGGTTGGTAACCTACGACGAGGCAGTCGTTAATGTCCTCAAAACGCTCCCAGATGCTAAAACGCAAACCGAAAAATACCTTTCTGGCATATCCACTCGCTCCCACTCTGCCTCTCGCGCCCTTGCAGGGTCTATTCTCGGCTCCAAGGCTCCCTTCTGGTCTGACTCCATACCCCGCACCCGAGAAGGCTTCTTCCACTACAAAGCCGGCCTCGAGGCAGCTACCAAGCGTTCTATAGCATTCGCTCCCTACGCAGACCTCCTCTGGCTCGAGACTAAGTGTCCCGATATCAAACAGGCCACGAACTTCGCAAAACACATCCGCGAGACAGTCGTAAAGAATCACGGGCCAGACGCAGATAAATACCTCATATATAACTTATCTCCCAGTTTCAACTGGCTCGTAGAAGGGTTTTCAGAAGCGGAGCTCAAGGGTTTCGTATGGGAGTTGGGTAAGGCTGGGTTTGTCCTGCAGTTGATTAGTCTTGCGGGCTTGCATAGTGGGGCCACAACCATGTGTGAGCTCTCGAGGATGTTTAAGGATGAGGGTATGTGGGCATATGTGAAGTTGATTCAGGGGAGGGAGAAAGAATTGGGATGCGATGTGTTGACCCATCAAAGGTGGAGTGGAGCATATTATATGGATGGAATTATTCAGAGTATTCAAAGCGGAAACTCGGGGACGAGTGCGGTTGGGGGTGATAGTACAGAACATGCGTTTTAGAGCTGGGCATATAATCCAATGTGGGATGCAATAGTAGGCACAAGACTTGGATGCAAGAGTTCGAAAGTAAAATCGAAAGACAAGCAATGCATTGTCTTAATACAACTATGCCAATTCCTATTAGTTACCGATTGGGTATATTGAAATATTAGAATGCAATAATTAAGAATGCAACTGATGATGGCTGGATAGCAATAAAAGAACATACACTAGCCGAACCAGTCTAACCGGCCTCGCACCAGAAGCAGAATATCCCGATCCGGTGTTTCTTTCTCCGTAACTCGTTCAGGCCTCATTTCATCATCATCTACAAGAACCGGTACAGTTTTCTTCCGCACCGCTAAAACATGCATAGGTCGTCCTTCTCTCTTCAACCGTATCCTGGGGACTTCACTACTCCACTCTCCTCAGAATATCTTCAGCCCTCAGAGTCTACAACAGTGTTGAAGCGGGGTGGATGATTTTAGACCTGCTCAGCGCCCCAATCGTCTCTCATGTTTTCTGGTGGCTCGATGGATGGGACAAAGTTCAAAGCAGCTGTAAGACGGCTTACATTAGCCAATGATTCTTCCTACCTGGGAAAGTGTTCTTTATTCACCGTATACAGCGCCAATAAAGACGATTGCGCCTCCGGCAACGTAGCTAAGAGGGAAGCCGTGCATGATGATGGAACCGATGAAGATGTAGACTGCATTTCAGAGAGTATATGGTTAGATTCTACCACTGACACTAGTCGAACGCAGTCTCTTTCCTCTCCCCATCCTCAGAAGGGGGGGGTGGTCCATCTGTTGTGAAGGGTATTGCTACTTACAAATACCACGTCCAAGGAAACTGAATAAGAAGGACCCATAATGGTTTGCGGCGGGGGGGATCTGGTATTCGAGGAGACCGACGGCTAGACGATTCAGTGAGTAAGGTTCTCGAGTGTTGGAGAACTAGATGGTGCCTCTGGGGAATGCATACCGGCACCGAATAGACAGACGTATGAACCGATAATAGCACTCTGGATGCCGAGGGGGAAGAACTGCGTGATTCCGCCCAAGACCATAAGCCCTGCGACGGCCAAGTTGACAAGGCGGCTATCGTATTGAGAATGAATCAGCAATAGTTCCGGAAGCTTAAAGTTGACTATATCCTGGGCTGTCCATAGCCGTCCGGCGAAGAGGGTCCGAATAGAGGGTCCGAGGGCAGAGATATCCGAAAGCGGGAGGGGGTCTCGTACAAGATATTTGTGGTATCCATGATGCTATTAGATCTAGTATAATCGGGGGCAAGCAAGGTGACTAAAGGACCAAAGCCGAAAAGGAGGAAGGTGGAGTTGAAAAGCAATTGGTTTTCGTGATGCGGGCCGATATTGGGGGAGGATTCGGTGATGGAGGACCTGGCCCTCTACGGTATACATGGCACACGGCACACCTGAGATTGCCAAGACTCACCCAACGTCGGTAGCTGCAACGTGATGCATACTAAATATGTAAATTATGAAAGGTTTATACGTAAAATCTATGTAATGTATGTAGTGTACATACGACATGTTTATATTCCAAGTAAATATATTTCTACTTTGCTGCTCGGATACCTCAGTAACAACAACATTGCTGTTGTTACACGCAAATCTAGAAGGGGAGCGCAAGACAGCACAACCTTCAAGAGAAGCAACTGCCAAATCCTGCACTTACTGCAAGAAACATGGAGGAAACCCTATGGGTCATGTTTTGGCAGGACTGCAGGAAACTAAAGCGTGACCAAAAGCGCAAACAAGACAAAGCTCAGGCAGCCAATAATGACCAACAAAACAATGGCCTCATTGCTCATGCCCTGGCGGCATCTACATCCAGTATGGATATAGACCACCCAAGCAATGACCGTTTGAATACGTTAAGCCATATAACGGAATTGTAAGCGTTGCGGGAGGCATTTCTCTTCAGGTGGAAGGAACCGGGGCTCAGTTCTTATGAACTGTGCCCTTCCTAACAACTCCCACAATGTTATTCGTCTTAATTGTGTATTTAAGTTCCTACATTATGTCATTCGTTGCTACCATGGAATGTGTTAAGAAGGGTTATGTTATGAAGGCTGGTAATAGGATTACTGTGTCTAGTCAAGATGATGGTCCTTATTGCTGAATTCAGAGAATATCCCGTTTGCCTTACAGAAGGATATTCAAATTATGATTTCGAACATGCTTCCGAACATCAACCTACCTCCTGGCACAGATCTTTAGTGCATTCAAGCAAAATGAATGGCATGGCATAAGTAGATGGTTCGCCCCATTCCTACTGAATTTTCTTGCAGAGCATGCAATATGGCAAAAGTCTGTAAATGCAGTTCCCCTGGGATTTCACAAGGAAGCCACCAGGTCATTTGAGCCGATTACAGCGATTTGAGTGGAAAACAGTCAATTCCGTCCTATGGAAATTCTATTGATGACTATACTCGGATGGGCTGGGTATTTTCCTAAAGAACAAATCGGATGCCGTAAAAAGGTTATCCAAGAATATCTCACTTATGTTGAAAGACAGTTCAAAAGCACTACCTTATATATTATAACTGATGATGGTGGTGAATATATGGAAGCTGATAAATTCTTCAGATCTAAGGCATAAGACATCTATATAAACATTTATATTCACATGAATCGAGTAAAGTTCCTGAACGATACGACTGAACTATAAAAACAATGGTCAGAACCATGCTTATTCACATATCCGTGCCTTTGGGCAGAGGCCTGCACTTATGCTGGATATGTACGGAATCGGTTACCCCATTCACAGCTACCTCAAAGGAAAACACCCTTTGAAATGTTGTGTAATAAACTGCCTTCGATTGGTCATCTAAAACCTTTTGGAAGCCAATGCTACATTTATATCTCTGAAGAACGCAGGTAATAAGCTCAGACCAAGGCGGGAAATGCCATTTCGTTGGGTTATACAGAAAGCCCGTCAATATACAAGGTCCAACTTGCGAACAAGCATTTGTTTACAATTAACGTGATAATTGTTACATTTTCCGAACTTACCGAATCGACGTCTTCCGTGGAAAACAGACCTTCGATTCAACCTATAAATCAACCTTCGAACGCTGAGCCCCCTGCATTGATCTGCTTAACGAATCAACCTTCGAATCAACGGTTACAACTGCTCTTGCTGTGAATGTTAATGAACCCAAACTTTCAAGCAAGAAATAGAATGCACAGATACAACAAGATGGTATAAAGCCATGCAGGATGAACTCCAGATTCTGGCTAATCAACCCGTGTGGTCTGCTGTTCCTCAACCTACATCTAGGCATAATATTGTCGGTTGTACGTGGGTTTACAAGATTAAAAGGGACTCTTCAAGCAACGTCAGTCGGTATAAAGCAGGGCTCCGCCAAAAATGGGGCAATAGCCGAGCCTACCCAGCCGGAACTCTCTGCAACTTGCCGCAATGACTCTGCTAATTATATACCTCTAATTATATACCTCTAATTATATACCTACGCAAACCGAGGGCGAAGATTGGAGGGTTTTAAGAGCATGAAATTATAATCAATCGAACAATATTCAAATCCCCATGGCAGTCCTGTGATTGAGTGGCAGCTCTAAATCAACGTGCCAGACTGACTGGAGGTTAATGTGAAGTAGCAAAGCTAGCTTCGAATACATGTCATGAGTATTTATTCCTTGCGTCAACTGGCACAATATAACATATATCTAACTGCTCGTTACTCGTGCTTCTCTATATATCTATCGCCCAGAAGCATTATTCTTTGGCGCAGCCAAAGCTGGTCCCTCGGGCGTCACATACGCCCTGGTCATACCGCCATCAACCACCATCTCTTGCCCATTGTAGAAACCGCTGTCCTCGCTGGCCAACCAAACCACGGCTCTCGCTTGTTCTATTGCTTCGCCAAATCTTCCGGCCGGGAAGTGAACCTCCCTCCTGTGTCTCTTGGCCTTGTCATCTCCCAACCAGTCCTGTAGTAGAGGAGTATTGAGGGGGGCAGGGCAGAGGGAGTTGAAGCGGTATCCGTCACGAGCGTGCACGATAGCTAATTCCCGGGTCAAGGCCAAGACGGCCCCCTTAGAGGCAGTGTACGCGAGTTGAGGTGTGGCAGATCCCACGAGGGCCACCACAGAAGCAGTATTAATGACGGAGGTGTTCTTCTTATTGTTTCTGCGGAAGGAAAGAACGGCGTGCTTGCATCCGAACCAGACACCCTTCACGTTGATGTTTTGGGTGAGATCCCAGATGGCTTCAGGGGTATTGACGGCATCGTCATCCTGTCAGGAAGGCATTAGCACTTTATTCTCTGACGAATCTCCCTTTCAGTTTCATGCCACTCCTCCTCATGGTAGTCTCGTCCGGGGTAAATTCCCTCGAAATTCCTTCAACCTGAGGGGAAGCTGGTGGGTGTACTCAAGTACGTACCTTAGCATGCATGATCCCCGCATTGTTAAAAATCACATCCAATCCTCCCCAAGCGTCTACATGCTTCACCATAGCATCGACCTGATCTTCCTTGCTCACATCACACACGAAGGCCTCTGTTCTGCCGGGAACTGGTCCCACGACCTCCTTTACCTTGGACAGAGCACTTGCGAGAGCGTCCCCATTGACATCTGCTAACAATACGTTAGCCCCTTCCTGGAGGAAGAGGATGGATGTTTCGAGACCGATACCGCTGTGATGTGATGCGTCGTTAGCTATAGCAGTTATAGTATATCGTGGTAGGGTAAATTACCCAGCAGCTCCAGTGACGACGCAATTCTTCCCTGACAAGCGACCCATGACTGTAAATGTTAAGAATGTAACAGAAGCTTCTTGGGTGATGGGATTCGGTTGATCAATTAGATGAGGAAGCTTGAGCTACGATCACTGTTAGAGATAAAGATATCAAGATGTCTCACAAGGAGGGACTGCGGGGTCGACGGTATGAAGCATAAATCTATAACATAACTCATCTCTTTAAAGTGATGCCACCGGATCCACATTAGGCTGGGCCCCGAGTTTCACCGCCAGTATGTAGTACATTTAGTCTTGGTGCACGACACACCTCCTGTGGTGAATGCAGGTATGGCTCTGATCGGGTAAGAGTTGAGACATGCATCTCCGAACGGTAGGGTTCTGAAGAACACAGCAGTTGATCACCGGGCTCAGGATATATATACAGGAACCAGACTGATCCCCTTTACCAAGTTTGAGTATAAATATTCATATATGTATCTACTCTTGTGACGCCTGGCGTATTGTTTGCTAAACGAAGCAGTTGACATTAGACGAACCACCCGAACCTTCTCCGCTTCAACAGCTATGGCACCCTCCATGTGGACAGTGGATAAGATTAAATCAGAAATTTCGTACGATGACAAGATCAAAGTGGCCGGATTCGATGTCGACGGTATCTTGCGAGGTATGTACAAACCGAAGCTTGGAGAATGCAGTGCTGATATAACTTTGCCGTCCGCCAGGCAAGTTAATATCCCAAAAGAAGTTCCTTTCCATCCTCGAAGGTGGCTTCGGCTTCTGCTCAGTCATTTTTGGCTGGGATATGCATGATAAGACCTACTTCAAGGAACTCTCAGTCTCCAACGCTGGCAACGGGTACCGAGACATCATCGCCAAAGTTGACATTACCAGCTACCGAAGAATACCATGGGAGGTTGAGAGCTTCCCACCCAATACTCCGTTCTCAAAGGCTGAGAGGCAGCGCATCCCTTTTTTTTTGGTACATTTCCTCGACCCAGATACCATGGAGCCCATAGCTCCATGTCCGAGGGGATTCTTAAAAAAGGCCTTGAAACAAGTAACAAATATGGGATGGAAAGCTATGGCCGGAGGTTTGTTTTTATAAGGCCTCAAGTCTGTACAAAGTCTAAAACGGCTGATATTTAACCCTTCAGCGGAATATGAATTCTACAACTTCTCCAGTCCAGCCCCCCTCAGCGATGGTGTCTCATATAATCCCCACCTTGTGCCATCCAACCCAGCACAAATGCCCCATCTCACTCCAGGAATGTTTGGCTATTCCGTAACCCGTCCCGTACATAATCAAGCCTGGTATTATGCCGTGTGGGAGAACTGCAATAAATTCCGGGTTGACATCGAGGGCTGGCACACTGAGTCCGGACCAGGGGTATATGAAGCAGCTCTCGAATACCAAGAAGCTGATGAGATGGCGGATCGAGCTGGGCTCTTCAAGTATGTGGTAAAGAGCACCTCGACAAAATTCGGCATTACTCCATGTTTCATGGCAAAGCCTCGGGAAGGACTGCCTGGGAATTCAGGACACATGCATAGTTGGTATTCCTCACAAAAACTCCGAAGTTCACGACTAATTCAGGCCTATCTCAGTCTCCCTCATCGACGCCGAAACCTCTCACAACCTCTTCGCCGCGGACAAACCTAACCCCAACGCCGCATACCCCGACTTGGCCTACCTTACTCCCCTAGCGATACACTTTCTCGCAGGTATTCTGCATGGACTCCCCGATATCATGCCCCTCCTTGCACCCACAATCAACTCCTACAAACGCCTAGTCGAAAATTTCTGGGCCCCCGTTACCGTCTCATGGGGTCTTGAGCACCGGTCTGCTTCTATCCGTCTTATATCTCCACCTGTTTCTCTACCGAAGGCTACTAGGCTCGAGATACGCACCCCTGGGGCAGATGCCAACCCACATTTTGTTCTGGGAGCCATTCTAGCTCTAGGGATATATGGAGTAGAGAATAAGCTGGGATTGCCAGTACCACCTTTGAAGAGAGGGGAGGATACACATAATGCTAATCCTGGTGAGAGATTGCCAGCTTCGTTGAAGGAGGCTACGGCAAGATTTATAGCAGAAGGAAGTATGGCAAGGAAGGTTTTCGGTAATGAATTTGTCGATCATTTTGGAGGGACGAGAACACACGAGGTTAAGTTATGGGATGAAGCCGTAACGGAATGGTGAGTTTTGGGAAGATATGAGCGTGACGTATGTTCTGTTTTTGCTAACGTAAGTTGTAGGGAAATAAAACGCTACATTGAGACTGTGTGAGTGGGGGTAGGTCTCTTGAAGACACCCTGCGAAAAGAAACCGAATTTCTCTCACGTTGGGGGATTCTCTCAATATAATTCAATCATGTCCTTGGTACCGCACTTGGGCTTGGTTTTCTGGTATGACTTGAGCCTTAAGTTTTCATGGAAGACTGTTTCCCAGTAGTCTCCGAATACATGATACCGAGCTCCAATTTGTATGCGAATTAAATGATACTGCATAAATGATATGCAGCTCCAATCTCTCAAAAACGCCAACGGGTATACGTATTGTACCAACTTCCTGCATATCACCAACTCTTATCTTCGCTCCTCCGCCCAGATAGTCGATGACTACAGTAAGTGCAGGCCGATTGGTGGATTCCTCCTTACCTCTACTTTTTATTTCAGCCCCCCCCTTCTCTATATGGATATCTTATATGGGGGTTAAGAAGAGAGCGGGGGACTATGCTATAACTACAAGCAAAAGATTGTGAAAGGGGCCTAAGAATATAATCAGGACCACATACCCAAGATAAGTGAATGGATAATTCGGTACTTACCCTGCAACCTCACACGTACTTAATTATAGAGAAATTCAATAAACACACATGCTAACACACCCCCGATATTAAGAGTCAGTCAGTCAAGAGGAAAAAACAAAAAAGTCAATGGTCATCACACCAGAAATTAGACTCCCGTCCCGGCGCTAACCCAGGTATATTACTCCCACCCCTCCCACCTCTCCCACCCCTATATTCCAGCTTCCTAATAATTCCCGTATTCTGATGAATGTATACCAACTCAACTCCATCTCATCTATCTCAGGTTTTATCCCAGAAATTCAGCTCCGCTACTTGCCCTAGTAAACCGGTATAACGATTTTTTCCGAAGGAACTTCCTGTACAGAGCTGCGGGTGGGAGAGGGATGTGTAAGTGTCTCTGCTGAGATTTGTTGCCACACAGTGTAGCAGGGAGTATGTCCTGTGCTTTGGTGTATGGTTGGGGAGGTAGATCGGTAAGTGTAGACCTTGGAGCCTGGCATATGGAGATCGTAGATTTTGACCAAGGGGGTTCTTGCCACGCTGGCTGCGAAACGGTCGTGGCCAAGGTTAGCGATGGAGGCGATGATATTCCAGGGCTGCATGCGGTCGGTGAAGACTTGCGCTGGGGAAAGAGTAGAGGGTTCACGGATATCAGAGACTTGGAGGGAGCCTATGAGTCTGGCATGAATATTTGAGGAGGGAGGAAGGGGACGCTTACTGTACTTTCCCATCATTCCACCCAGTGAGAATTAGGCTCCCACTGGCTTCAGATCTACGATCTATGCTGTGAGAGCCATGGGGACTTTGACCGCACAGAAAGGCCCGATTCCTGCTGCGGAAGCTTCAGGGTTATGGAGTTCCCAAATGGAAGCTTCTCGTAGGCCTTCACCGGGAGTAATCTGTCATACCGACAGCGCAGGAGTAGCGGAACTACGGTTGTGGTTGTGGGGGTAGTAATTCACTGTAATGAAGCGGTCCTTCGATAGGAACTTGAGTTCTCTTGTGAATGATTTTCCTTGAAGGGATCTATCTGTGCGAGAGGATATGCATATCGAGATAGGTTGATGGCTATCACTTTCAGCCTCTTCACTGTGTGTGATGGTTCAGTCCCAACGACTCGAGCGTTCCTGGTCTTTGGCATATAAACGATATAGCACCAACCCCTGTTATTGTTGCCCCGCAGCGCGGCAGCAAACAACATTATGACCCGGGGAAGTATCTGCTCCGTATGGCACCTTTTCCACCAGTGTCATATCTAAGTAGCTGCTTATATCCTCTGGCAGTCTTTTCTATCCCCTCATCTCCAATAGTCTTCTCCCCGAATCGGTCTTCATAAAACGCCTCATGAGACGCCTCTTGCAGCTCCACCATCTCCATCGCCGCAAGCCTCTTGTACACAAATACCCTTTTCCCCATTAAATCCCTCATCATCACAATCATCATCTCCCCCAAACCTGCTATCAATAGCCAATATCTTCAGATACCCAATCTTAGGTTGCCAGTAACCCCAGCAACAGGCCCAATCTTCGTATACATACCCCAGCCCACCAATGGCTCCATCCCCCTCGCCAAACCCCTCCTCCTCCTGACTAGAATGGTATTTCGAACCCCAACAAGTCTATCATCCCACAAGCCACTCTTGCGGTTCCACATCCAAATTCCTCCCAACAGCCCAACACAGGATTCACCTTAGACAAATACAGCTTCTTCCGCCCGTGTGAACGGTGGAGTCAAGAAGCGGAGGTTGAATTCCTGATTCTCCCACCTCCAACTGAGAGCGGTGAGGTGGTTTGCCGTCTGGGCCCAATCGACTCCCGCAGATTCATGGTGTCCGTGGAGTTTTTTCGCTTTGGCTCGGGATTTGACCTCTAGTGCTGACTGGGAATTGTTCTTGCACGAAGAGTGGACAGCCGGGGGCGGTGATGAAGTGGTGGAGACGGTTGCAGGTTAACAAGAGGGAGACGAGGCTTTGTGCGTGCGGAATGTGGGAGATGATGAGCTGGAGGAGTTTTAAGGTAGAGTGGTGAGATGTGCTGCTGGTGGCTGTGGTGGTGGGGATCCGAACATTTTCCCATTTCGGAGCGGACCAAGTAGTGGTCTCCCAAATGTGGAAGTATCGAGCTTGGGGCGGTTAGCGCATCTTGCCGACTCCAGATCCAGATCTGATAAATTAATGGGACATGAAATGCATTCTCAAGTAAAATAGAGCCATGCTGGGTCAAATTTACATCCAAATTTATATCCCCATCATCTCGCAAGACGCGTGCCATTGGGCCACTTAGCTCATGCTCTAAGGAGCGAAGATGGGCAGCCGCGCTTCCGCCAACCCCAATCATTTCGTCCGCGGGAGATTAAGGGAAATGTATGTGATGAACATGTATAAGTTTGAAATGCTATGTCTCAGTCACAGCTACCAGTAGGTACAGTATGCATGCCTCTAAGGTAATAATACTCTTCAGCCATTTGGATACTATTCCAGGGCATGCGGAAGTTTGGGAATTAAGAGGATGGTATGTCCAATGAGAATCCATGCATATAAAAATATAGGCACAGCCAGTGAACCCCATGGCCGAGTGGATTATACGGTACTTGGTCCTGTATGTAGCTCCAACTGGAATACCTGCTGTAGGTAGTTGTGAGTGGTTCAAAATGTCAATCTCGTGATACTGTATGTATGGGGACCGGTCGACTTTGCTTCAGCCACCAACCACCCCAATGCTCATACAGATTGTGAGAAAAGCTGTCTGACCTCTGAATTGCAAGGCAAAGTTCACATGCAATCTCCCAAACCTCATACGCCAGAAAACCTATGCCCTAGACAAGAAAAGACACCCAACAATGCTTGCAAGACCTTCATCATCAAACACAAAAAAATATAAGCACAGCCAGCCAAAAAGCAATCACCATAATAAAAGCCTGCAGTTGATCCAAAATTGCAACCCAACGTTTTTAAACGTTTCTAAATCTGAGGGTAAGTAATTCAATCCTGAAAACAATGAGCTCAAAACAAAATCTCAATATCATCTCAACAACTCCAATAACGCCTCAATCTTCTCTGCCCTCTCCTCAAGCCCGTCAAAACCGGCAACAGCACCTTTCTTTCCTCTCCCCCCCCGCTCCCCTTCCCCTTCTTCCCCTTCGCCTTCCCCTTCTCCCTCTCCCCTCTTACCAGCCCACCCAACATCTCCAACCACTTCCAGTTCCGCTTCAGCCTCTCCCTCACCTCCTCACTTCCCTTACAAAATTTAGTTAATGCCTCTAACGCACACATATACAACTCCCCAAAAGCATTCGGCTGCTTACTTCCCGCCGCGGCAAAATTAAATAGCACCAAGAAGACTTCTTTATCCTTCCCATGTCGTTGAGCAAGGATATGCCCTGCCTCGCTAGTCGAGGAGATGTTGAGAAAGATGTTGAATATTAGGTGTAGATTCCTATTCGGTGCTGCAGAGGTCTGTTTTTGTAGCTGCTTAGTCGCAGATTCGACATGCGAGGCTAGGGCCTTGATTGCATCTTCGTCTGCAGCAAGCATCACTGCACATTCGCGGGAATATTTAGTCGTGTATTCTGTAAAAACGTGGCAGATGTCAGTCATCATTTCCCCTTCAAAAAATTCAGTATATCTATGCTCACCAAGCTGCAATAACCCCCTTCCGAACCCCACCGCCCCCTTCACCAACCCAATCCCCTTCCCAACCCTCTCCCCAAGCGTCTCTTCCCCTTCCTCCCTCTTCTCTATCGCCCTCACTAGCTTCCTCCGAAGAACCCTGAGCCTCGGAATCGCATCCCTCCGAGTCACATATCCCCTCCAAAGACTTTGTACCAGAACCACATCACTCCGCATCCTCCGCATTCTCACCACCGACCCATACCTCCTCCATGCTCTCTGTAACACAACTGCCACATCCCTAATCGCCCTCCTCTCACGAAACTCCTGCTGCACGGCGATCGTATACGTTCTCAGGAGCAGATACTCTCTCCTCGCTCTCCTCGCAGCGAGCGTCTCCCTGCGACGTGTTTGAACAACCAGCGCCGCCCAGTGGGTAGCCTTGAATTCATGCCTCACCTTCGCAATCTCAATCCACGCGCGAAACCATCGCTGGATAGCCACCACTGCGGTCCATTTTCTGTCAACCTCCTGCCTCATCAACGCTCCCCTAATCCCCGCCTGTACCTCAATCACACCACTTCTTATATCCAAAAAATTTTCTCTATCATTCCATATCACCAGGATATCCCTCCACCACCTCTGGATCCTAACTGCAGCCTCTCTCTGCATGAGAAATTCCTCCCTGACTCTCCTCCCTTTAAGTATCCTTCCATACTCAGCATCCACAATCCCCACAGCAAAGTAAACATCATCGACCCTCCTCCTTTCTAGAAACCCCCTCGCGCAGGCCTGCAGCTCTGCCAGATTCCCCAGTAACACCCCCGCTCTCTGCCTGAACCTTCTCTCCCTCACCTCCCTCCACCAGCGCTGTATCTTCATAGCCGCCCCTCTTAAACCCTGAAGCTCCCGTCGAATAAGATATCCCCGAATGCTACATTGAATCCCAATAACTGCATTAATAAGCCTATGAAGTTTGACTCTCAAATGGTCCCTAAAAGCCCGTTGGATTACGATAGCGGCATTCACGACTTGTTCTTTTGATCTAACAAACGCGGCGCATTCGTGCGCGAGGATGAGCAGGTGGATACGCACATGAGCCACCTGGGCGAATTTCCAGGCCCGGAAGGCGCGTTGAATGTTTGTAGCGGCTCGCTCTTTGACACTCCACTGCAAGAGCCTAGAGCACAAGAATGCAAGCCCGCCAATGACAAAGTCTCTATCGAAAACCTTTCCGCGGCTCTTCTTGTCTCCAAATAGGCTTGCTGAGAAGCCGATTCTCTGTCAGCAGAATTTCATATCTAAATGAAGAGCATATTTCTCAACTTACCAAAATATGCACTGCAACCCAACTCCTTCAACCTCTCTTCCAACTTCGACCCCCCTTGCGCACTCACACTCTTCTTTCTCACAAAATACCCCTCATACGCCCCCACAATTGCACCAAACACCCTTCCATCCGCAAAACTAGTTGTCATATTCTCCACCCTCAGTCCCTTCTTCTCCGCAATACACCTGGCCCAACACTTCAACAACGCCACATACCCTCTCTCTTCATCACGCTCCTCATCCTCATCACTCAGCAACGCCCCCGCCCCCCAATTCCCTTTCTGGGCCTTCCTCCTCTCCCTCTTCAACCTCCCGATCTCCTTCCTTAGCTCAGACCAATCCACCAACCCCCCCACACCCATCTCTAACCCCCAAGTCCCTACAATCCCCCATAGCAATCCTACAGTTCTCTCTCGATACCCATCTACAATATCTTCCAGTTTCACACCGTTCTCATTCCCACCTGCATCCTCGAGAGCTTCTAGCGCTAGAGTGACGTTATTTAATTTATGAACACGGCTGATGGCAGGGAATTTCAGGTCCTTGCTGAGCGGCCAAGCGCCGGTTCGAGTTGCGCCTTGGGCTTCGGTAGGGTATAAGAGTAGCTCGACTAGCCGGACAAGTCGGACGCCATCTCTCATATCCACGGCAAGGTTGTCGACTGTATATGAAAATTCCTCAAGGGGTTGTTGGATGTGCTCGACCGTATATCCCATGAGCGACAGTGGGCGGACAATATCCCCTAGTGACGGAAGAAGTAATTGAGCGAGCGCATGGAGAATTGAAATCGAGGATTTATATTGCGAATTCTGCTCCTGTTAGCGGGGTGTATACGTACCATATTGTAGATGGGCGATATATACCTGTCGGAACAAACACCTCGAGCCCAATAAATTCTTCCTCCCCTTCTTTGTCTTATCCAACAACAAGATCAACATCAGCGCCCTCAACACTGTCTTCCTCAACCCCCACCCCACACTCCCCCAATCATCCTCCCCTAACCGCCCCCTCCCTGCGCCCTTCGTCCTAACAATCCCCAATGCCCCAATTATCCTACTCGCGCTATTCCTTGACCTCGGAGGATTCAAATACGCATCCTCACAGTTAACTAGAAATTTTTCCAGAAACTGCTCGACGAGTTTCATCTTATCCTTCTCTTGCATAGATAGAATATATGCTCCTTCCTCTATGATCTGCGCATCGGAAAGCCTCGGCCCGGTCTTCCCAAACAACTCCCGACCAATGATAACCTCAAGGGCAATCCCGAGGATCTCAACATCGTATGTCTGCATGAATAAATCCATGAATTTCTTTTTTACACCTAGATCCTCGCCCCAGGACTTGACTGCAGATGACTTCATTATTGATTCCTTTGGGACGGCTAATACGCCGAATGCTAAGGATGCTTGGATCCGTTTATAAATTGCAGGAATGGTAGAGTATAAGGTAATCATTTCCCTCCGGAGCTGGATATGTGTTTCAATCGTACTCGCTCTACTCGCCTCATACTGTTCGAAAACGGCATTGACAAGTTGTGTGACAGAAGCTTCAAGCATAGACAGCCATGAGTCCTCATACATCCTTACCTGCGCAAGGTCATCAGATAGAACGGGGTTCATGGCGTCCATGGAGGCAAGTCCTGCCGCCACCGCTGGGCGTATAGGACCATCTCTGTGCACGCCGTTTATTTTCTGATGAGGAGCGAGTTGCTTTGCGAGGGCGGTCTGGGCAGGGTTCAGCGGGATCTCGTCACCGCTTGTGGCATCGTCAGAGACTTTTCTGCGTTTGATGAGTCGGAGTTTTCCGTTCCGTGGTGGTAGTGGCCGATTTGAAGTGGTAGAAGCCCTAATTAGTGGGTTGTGTATGCTCGAGAAGGAATTATCATCTATATCTGACTCTGAGACAAATCTCGGTTGAGGAGAACTCGCTCGCTTCCTTGTATTAGAAGGTTCATCCTGATCGTAATTATAATCATCATCACCGTTAATCCCCGAGTACGTAGATGAATAAGACTGAGGCCTATGTTGGACTGAATAGGTAGGCGCCTTGAATTCCGGTACAGTGCTAAAGGTTTTCGATTTCTTACTATTATTATTTGCATCATTTTCCATCGACGCAAGTCTCTTGTTTCCAGCAGCTTTGCCGAATTGATTATTGGGAGGTATCGTAATATGTATTGACTTCCCATCCTGACCCCGCGAATCTCGCTTAGGAGGTAGGATATTTTCCTTACCTCTCCCTGCGCCGGCGGCTTTCACCGCACCCTGCTGCGTTCGTTCCGCTGGACGTGCAGTGCCCCGCTTAGGTGGAGCATTGAGGTAGGATTTCACCAATTTGGCTTCTTCGGAAGAGTGGTGGCCATTGACGTTCTCTGGCGCGGAGATCCGATTGCATAATTGTTGTGGAAGTGTAGTTGCTTGTCGTTGTGCTAATTCATTTTCGGGTTGATTTTGGTGATGATGTTGTGTTTGTTGTTGCTGTTGGGCAGCTATCCTTTGTCTTCGTTTCTCTTGTACTCGGGCTTCAATCCATGCGCTGAGCCTCCTCCCGGTTTTTGCACCAGCGGCACCGGTTGTAGTAGGGACTGCGGCAGGTCGTCGAGGTTGCTGAGAGAGTGTGGCTCCGGTAGTAATCCTCCGAGCTTGTTGTAAGTGAGCCTGCTGCGGCTGGAGAGCTGCTGCATACTCTTGACCATCGTAATATTCTTCCTCCTCCTCCTCCCCCTCACCCCCCCCCTCCTCCTCCTCCTCTTCCTGTTCTTCTTCCTCTTCCTCCTCCTCCTTTTCGGGAGCCGACACTCGCTGCTGTTGATGTTGTGATGACGGTATCGGCTGTTGTTGCTGCTGCACCGGCAGCGGCGGTGATGGAAACTTGAAGATATCCTCAATCTCCTCCCCCTCCTCCTCTCTCTTCAATCCCTTCTCTTTCTGACTCAATCTCAGCTCCTCCTTCTGCCGCAGCGCCTGTCCCGGCCTCCTCGGCGGCTCATTCAAGATCGTCTTCCTCCGATTCGCAAACGAGCTAATACTCGGCAGCACGGTAGTCAACTCAATTCCAACAGTTTCATCATCGTCGTCCCCCGAGATCAGCGGGAACGCAGTCAGCCTCCCCAGGGTGGTCCTATCCCGGCGCTGACGGCTCAGCAGGTTCGAGTTCGGGGAGTAGTGCCGGACTGGGCAGGGTGTTCCTTCATCTTCGTCGCTGTAGAAGTGCATGCCGGGGTGTAACCGTGTGCCTGGTGTGGGGCTGGTATCTGTCGAGCTCGAATGGTAGTGCGTGCGTGTTGTTTGCCTCTCAAAGGAATTTGTTGTTTACTGAGGACCCGCGAAGTGCCAAGCAGCAACGGGCATATGTAGTAGAATATTGCATATTGCATATTCGGAAGGCACACTGAAACACCATATATCAATATGACCCTCTCGACACTCGCACATTCGTTTCTTCCCCCGTCTGCATACAGATACCCCATACTAGCTCCCGTGCGATCTACTGAGCACACATAATATAAAAAGCCCTTGATAGCCAATCAACACCACATCAAAGGAAAAACACATCGAATACTCTGGACGAAAACAGTAAACAAGGACGATAGTAACAGGAAAAACTCGCACGACTGGAAATATTCCGTGCCAAAACCAGGCCCCAACCAAAGGTCCATGTTCCAACGCATATCCAATTTTCCCAACATCAACAACGCCAATGAGCTAAACATTACCCAATTCCTGCACGCCCGCCCGTAAATCAAAGTATTCAAAATGGTGTTAACCCCCGACTCTCCTTCTCCTTCCCCGACTTCCGCCCTCGGGCCTTTGCGCAAGTACTTCTCGCAACTGTGGATCATCCTTGCTTTTGTCTTGATGATGTACCCTCACATGCCTGTGCGACTGGTCAGCCTTGTAGCTCGTAGACATGAGACGAAAGCAAATCATACCGCTGAAGGTTGTCGGGCCTTGGGTACTTGTGCTCCCTGTCGGGACAAAATGGACAGACATATCCTGGTGAATCATGCACGAGCCCATGGCGAATCATTTCATTCTTCCGTTTGAAGCCTCTGCCCTTCTCGCCTCTAGGGCAACCGGGTACATGGCAAAAGTGCGGCCGATTGATAGAGTGGACATTTGCATGCGAACTAGAACAAGGCAGAAATTAGCTTCCAAAGGCACGCAGTCGATTAGGAAGAGCACAACTTCAACAAATACTGCGTCTGAAACGGAGGCGCTGAGCATCCAGCATGTTCGCATCGGAAAGTACCAGTTATGGGTGCCCCGTCACTCCGGCTGCCAGTTGAACTCCGTTTCGGCGTAGACATCTGCGGTGCGACAATTGTGTCGTCGCTTCCCGCTACACTTATCATTGTTTCCCCAGTTGGTGGTCCAGAGGGTGGGTGCTGCTCTTCAAAGGGCGGCTGTGCAAACATGTTTGCAGCAGATCCTCTCCTAAGCGGCTGAGGCTCTGCTGAAGGAGCCTCATGCGAGTAGTGATAGGGAGCCGCCGGTGCGTACCCCAAACCTGGCAATTCCCGACCTGGAGCATAGATATGTTGTGGAGGTGGTGCATATGCCTGGGCCTGCATACAGGGAGGGGGCCCACTGACACGCATCTCCTCATTTATGGGGGTATACTGATATTGCATTGGTGCGTAGTATGTGGTTGTGGGGGGAGGTGGTGCGTGCACATATGGAGCCCGTTCTTGAACAGTCATATGATGCATAGGCTTGCGTGTATGCGCCCCCTCTGGTCCATATCCAGCCTGCGCTTGATTTGGGGCAGGTGGAGAAATAGGCACTGGTTGGGGCGTGTCAGAAGATCGTTGACTAACGACTATTGAAACGGCAGCTTGAGGAGGGGAGAAGTGTCCGGGTTGTGATGTATTTGAGTATCCTTGCGAATGTAATGCAGCATCAGCTAGTTGATGGATTGACGACAGCGATGGCAATGTTGGTTTTGGACCAGAACCTGATGCCTTGTGGGCAGGTTCTGAGATAATAGGAAGAATAGTCGTTGTTAAATCTGGTTGACTGCCAGGCTGCAGCGGAACAGGGTTCGGCGGATGACTAGCACCATTCGACAACAGCGGCTGGGGCGGAGCATGCCGGCTGGGAGAATCTGAGTTTACAATATGAGTTGCAAAGCTCGAATGGTGCAGGGCAATCAACCCACTTGCAGCAGCATCCGACAGAGGCGGGCAATCCATAGCTTCGCCATTTTGTGTTCTCTCAGCGGCTAGCTTCGCAATTGAGCTCAGCCTGTCCTTTTCATCTTGTGACATCTCGCTCTTCCGCTCCTTCTCTTCTTCTTTTGGTTCCTCTTTAACTCTTACCTCCACTCTATCGAGATCCATTTTATCCGTAGGCTGCTTTTTCTCTTCATCGTTGCCATCATTTCCTCCGCTGGAGCCACTCTGTGACCCTCCGCCCACAGGCGCTGGACCCCCCGACTGGCCACCGGTCCCATTACTCTGCTCGCTTCTCCCGTTACTCTCCGCGCCGCTTGTCTCACTGCTACCGCCGCTTTCTCGCTCTTGACTACCATTAGTCCTTCCTTCTTCTTCTTCTTTATCCATGGCCTCCTCATCAAATTCTTTATCTATGTCCATAGTGTCCATAGAGCGAAGTATCTCATCATCTTCATCATAGAGGCACCTCCCTCGCAGCCCATGCCTTACAGTATCAGCAGCAATATCAGGCCTTTCGGGACAAAGAAAACCAATAAGAACTAAATCCCCCAGACACTGCCGCGAAAACCTGGGACCTTGCGAGCCCTCACCCCTCCCCCCTCCCCCCGAAGCCACGGCCGCTGCGTTAGCAGGATTTGAGCTTGTCGGTGGAGTCACTTTCTCCGAGTTGGGATGAGCTTTGGCCTCAATTTCAGGTGTCGCGCAGCGCGAGGGTTGTTCTGAAGTGTATCCAAAAAACACAGAACGTGGCACGCTGGATTTGTCAGGCCGAGCCGCTTGGGGATCGGGTTTCGAGATTTTGGCTGGAATTTCGTTCAACTGTGGATTACCGCAGCTAGGTTCTCGATTGGAGGGCCGTTTATGGCTCCTCAGCGCCAGTGTCGATAGGAATCTGGACAATTCCAGCACTGGTTCGTGGGCCGTAGTCAGAACCTCTACGCCGCTCTTACTACCAACCGCCGGTGAGGCTGAGCAATCTATGGAACTCAGCGTTTCAGTGCTCCTTACGCTGTACATTTTGATTAACAATTGTGCAGCGATACAATGCTATCCATAGGAGGGACACACCATGTAACTGGACAAGACTTTATACTCTGAATTGTGTCCGACAAAAATTGCTTTTTTCTGACACACTTCAGCTGCCTGGTGTACGATTCAATCCTCGACGGTACTTGGATAGGGCAGCCGCAACCGGTAGAGCAACAATCGATACGCCTAGAGGCGGCAAGGCTACCAACTGCTGAGGAGGCTGCTGTCGGTGGAATTTTAGAGACAGAGCTACTCCACGAAGCTGCAGCTCGAGTCCTGGTTTGGTGCTGGGGCTGTCGATTGTCAGCAAGGGAGGGTGCGACGACAGCGGGAAAGCTGGTGGATTCTGTGGTCAACGTTCGGGCTAGTTTCGTAGATCTGGGAAGCTCGGGCGGTAGGTTGAGGCTGAAGAGGCTGAAGTTGGGAGTCGGGATATTTCTCCTGTTTATTTTTGCTAGATAGTCGGTCGAGGGGCATGAAGACAACACCTCTTGGGCTGGGGCTGGTTGAGTAAGCAACATCAGCATATGCACGTTAGCGATTTTGAACTGATCATTTGGTGATAAACGGCCAGCCCCTCTGTGTCACAAGCGTTCTCTGCTTCGTGCCCATCAGCGGGGGAAACGCATACTTGACGAACAAGTCACCTCTCGGAGGGCCAGCATGGCGAGGGATTGGCGAATACGAGACCAGGGTATAGAGTAAAGCGCAAGTGGGCCCTCTCGAGCGTGGAGTGGTGTCGCGGTGCTGGCCTATTGCTGTGCCAACAGCGATAAAATCGCCGGCCGGAGTATCTGTTTGGGGGAAGGAATGACTGTTTGTAATCCTAGGCGTACGCACACGCATGGTTTCCATACAGCTGCGCGGCTCTCTGCCCGCGATGTCCTAACAAAGCTGAGCCTCTTCAAGGCTTCCGCAGGAATGAAAAACAACAGGCCAAAGCAGCCAGCCCGACGCAAAGTGAAATGTAGAAAAGTGAGGATTAAGACGCGAGAGCATATTGATAAGGGAGAAAGAAACACCGATAGCACCTACCCAATGCCCAATTACAAGCCGAGAAGTAGTGTTCCATTTCCAGCATCCTGCCCAGCTTAATTGCGTCCGCAAATGCCCTTTCAGTCTAAGATATTTGAGTCGTGTGCTACTTCTTAAATCAATGCCTTTCCCGGCCCTCAGAGTGAAAGAGGGCTGTCTTGTTGCTGCGTGAAGGGAGTATCCAGGAAACGTTGCCTAGGTGCCCACGCCTCGCAGGATCTTTCGTAGACGCACAGAGAGTATTGTAGCCCAAACGCGTTAATGCGCTGCTGTGTTGTACGGTATGAGTGAAGAGCCGTGTATGAATCGGTGGACAGGGCGGTGATCAGTTGTTGCAGCAAGTTTTGGTGCCGTCGGTTCAAGCTGAGCTTGAGATAAAAGAAAGCTTCGGTGCCTTTCGACTCGGAGGCGGCGAACGAGGGAGCACCTTAAGTATAACTGTGAGACCACTTGCTGGGTCCCATCCACCTAATTCCTAGTGACTTATTGGCCGCGGGGGAGGCTCTTTTTGATGCGGCTTTTGGTGTGAGACTTCGCTTCAAATTTCGCTGGGAGCCGCCCCTGACCTAAGCTTTCGCTTGAAACGTGGAACGCTGCTCGATCCAGCACACAAAATGCCGGCGGCGAGCGGAGAATGTATGCACTCCCTACTCCCAGCTATGATCATGGATAGACAATATAGCGTAGGGAGCCGCCTGCGTCGTGTTGTAGCCCGTCCTGCTTTGGCTCTATAGCTAAATTACTTATAATTTCATGGAGAACCAGCGTGCAAGTCGTGTGTTCTTGATCTTACTTGAATGCAGGCGACCTGTACCCGTACGCCAGGGGAGCTGAGGGCTTTGGAGCATTGGAGTGGTCTCTGGCAAGAGAATCGAGTACATACAGATGTACACGTCCGGCGCAGCGGATGCCCGATGAGCTCGCATAAAAGCTGTACCAGATCTAGAGCTGCACTGCACCAGATTGGCGGGGGGGTTTAGCTGGAAGGGGACGGCGACATGCCTGAAGAAATGGATGGGAGGGATGTGAAGATATATTCGAGGGAGGGTATCCAGTGGACAATGCTGTACTCCAATTACAACCTGCAACCTGCCCTGGATCAATGTAGCAATGAACCCTCCATTGACGGCTCCCACATGGGCGGTACAGTACTGGCCTTTGCCAGTCGCAAAATACTAGGCGACCTATCCTGTGAGGCGGAAGGAATTGCGCGGGGGATCTGAAGGCGACTGACTGGGCTGGGATAAGAATACCAAAATGCGACACTACACTCGTATTTCCATCAAATTTCCATCAAATGCACGATCATCACCCGCTCACTCTTCCAGCAAGCCCAAAACACTCGTTCGATTCTTGGCATGCGGCTCCCCATAATCTGATATCACTGTTGTGATGGATTTTGCACAGGAGCCTCATGTTTGGAACAAGCGTCTCCCAAGCAACCGATAGATCTCGAATTGCAACATACATGCACCCCTGATTGCAGCAGGAGGGTTGGGTTTCTCCAATTTGAGATAGCAGTAAGATGAAAGGCGCATATTGACTAGGTAAAGAAGCAGCGTGAGTTCACAATTGAAAGAAAGGAAGTAATCTAGTCTGGTTGCCGTAAAGTCAATAACAAGACTATAAATCGTGCCAACCAGACTACTACTATAAATCCAACAAGATACATACTACTGTACCTTTTCGTTATTACAGACCTTCCAGCTACTTGTCAGCTTATCGACGGTGCGTGGCGGGATGGGGCTCCATCACCGGATATTTTCCTATATTATATCTCTACGAGAGGTTGGCATAACCAGACTACTATATTATCTACATTCTGGGCGTGCAATCTAATCATTAATTTCTACTTACTCTAGATTCCCTGACATGTTGACGAGTATCGAAATGTATGACTTCGTAATCGATAACAGCTTCCGCCGTTGTAGGCGGCCGACGCCGTATCGTTTGACACCATGATGCGATAGATTGGGCTGAAGCACCTATTATTGGTCACATGTACGGGACAATGATGATCTAATGACCAAAAAGGAACCCTGTAACCACGTGCACCTTTATAGTCGATTTTTAACGGTCCATGATTGTGAGCATATCGACTTAGGCCTTGTACTCCAGCTCCAGGATTTCTTAGTGGAGTCGCACGCACAGATGAATGTAAGAGTTTATCAATGGCTCGTCTGGCAGTAGTACAGATGAGTCCTAGAGCCAATAATAAGGCAGATTCAAGGATGGAGCCATATAAAGAAGGTTCAATTTGTTCTATTATGATATTGTCTATCGTTTTAAAGGTTTAGACCATGTTTGAAAAGGAAACCTCCTTAATCAGAGCCCCTACATTTTGAGCTATTCTGTGCGAGCTGTATTCGATGCACAGTGGACGTCGGTATAAGTATGTAGAAATAAGAATATAAGGGTGGGCGTTCCACTCCAGCATCAGGAAAACGTTGGCCTTTCCTTTCTATAGATTAAATTCGCTTGAAAAATAAAGGTCGATCGCCCGATGACATGTCTGTATCGAAGTCCCACTGTATGGATTAAGTAAGCGTTGGTAAAATACGAATGAGAAAACAATTGCTCGCGGTGTCGCAGGCGTCTCATACAACTCCCGCACTCTATGAAAATGATGAAGGGCTAAATTGAGTTGAAATGTCTTGCCCAATAACCTAGCCCAGAAGAACTCGTTAGATTTCTGGCTCAGTACGCATGGGCCTAATTATGAGCATTCCGTTTTGACGGAACTAGTGACGCAAGTTGCCGAAAGCCAAATGGACTCATTTTATGCCGTGACAAGAAGCCTATAAGTGAGCTGTTAACAATCTATACAACACGTAATGAGAGGGGCAGTTTGGGAGCATGAGGATACGATAGTCCGTAGTGAGAGGGCTGTTGTCAGGCCACTTGTTGCACGGCGCTTGTATACGGATATAGCGATATCGCAAAGCTCAAGCGAGACCACAAGGCTGACAGCGTGCATGACTGAAAGTATTATTGTAATCTGATTCGATATTGTATGCGTGACTGAAGGACACTGAGTTTGAGAAAGGAAAAGCACACATAATGCTGATACAAGATGATGCCGTTGTTGTCTGTTGCACTCTCGGATCCTTTCACCGTCCCGAAACAAGACGATGGATAGAACCGTGCTGAACAATGGCCAAGAAAACATGATGATTTGTTGTGATCGTCCAATCGACTGCCGGTCCCGACATGACATTAGACAGCGTATCGCATTCGAACTCCACAGAAGGCGCGAGTCCCACATTACTGATGTTTCAGAAAAGAAGGAACTAATAAAAGTGGCGGGCTCGGGCATGAGACATTGGGTGACCAGAGCGAGTCAAGATACATTGCAGGAAGTGTATTCGGAACCAGACATTGTGAGGTCGTAAATTCCCATACTGTAAACGCGTCCAGGGCCTGCGAAACGGGCCTGAAGATTGGAAGTTCCAGGCCTGAGCATATCGCAGCGAGTTTCGATATTATTGACAGTAGCATGATGTCATCTGGTTTGTGAAATACAATTATTGCAAGTCGTGATGACAGCTCTCGACATTGCGCCTATCGTATGCTGCCGTTGATCGAAGACATGTCCTCCGAGCTTTTTGTGTTTTCATTGCTGTTCCTGATGATTTCCGCATAACCCTGTAACGTCGCCCAAGTCCTGTTTGCACTTTTGAGAGATAACAAAAGAAGAGAAAAAAAAGAAAAAGGGGAATGATATGAAAGACGCGTGAGGTTAGATTACATGCCAGAGGAGAAGGGGTTTTCTGCCCAAAGAAAATTACAGATTCGAATAAAACTCAACAGATTGAAGTTCAGCGTTAGCGCCTCGAGGTAAATGATGCAGCAGTGAAAAGTGGATAATGGACGCCGATCGATCTCATCACACCTCAAACACATTACCATGGTACTGAAACAGGAAACGATAATGAATGCTGAGCTTATAAGAGAGGGCGTAGGCATGTCCCTTTAGATACTTGTGCTTTATCTCCTAGAGTAGGCATCACGGTCACCTCCCCTAGCATCCTCCCGGTAATAATCCCTTCCACTTGAGGCGGGAACCGGAGCTCTGTCATCGGCAGCAGAGCCTCCAGCACTCCTAGAAGTGTAGGCACCATCCCGACCACCGTCCCTATCGTAGTAGCCGCGACGATCATCTCCACGAGATGAGTACCTATCCTCTCTTCCTGAGCTAGCATAACGGTCGATTCCACGGGGGGGTGGCGGTGCGTATTCGTCCCTTGAGTCGCGAGAACGGTAATAACGGTCACCACCACGGTCATCATAACGAGAAGAGTATCTATCATCATCGTAACGGCTAGATCCATGGGAGCGTCCTCCATAACGACGATCGTCGTAGGAGGAATAACCACCACGTGGAGGGGCACGGCGAAAGTCATCTGCTGTAAAGGAGTTAGTCAAATGCTACAAGCGGATGAAACAGGAGATTCACCTCTCTTGGGGGGTCCGAAGTACTTCCCGGGAGTTGGGGTCCTGGGACGATTGCGCCTGGCTTTCTCGATGCTAAGGACTCGGCCTTCAAATTCCTCACCTTGCAATCCCTCCTTAGCAGCGTCTGCCTGCTCGAGGGTTGCCATCTTTACAAAGCCAAAACCACGAGACTCCTTGGTATGGGGATCAACCATGATTTGGCACTTTTCAACTTCACCATACTTGCTGAAAAGACGAGTAACGTCTTCTTCAGTGAGACGAGGATGAATACCAGTCACAAAGAGATTGGTGCCGGTGTTCCTTGCCTCTGCGCCATTGCCTTGTGCACTAGTAGTGGATGCTGCATCCATTCGGGAGTCCGAAGGGGGAGCTCTGTGACGTATGTTAGCCAGTTGCTCTCCCACATGCAAGATAGTTTACAACACGTACCGATCATCTCGAGCTCTGGCCCCGGGGGACACACTACGTCTTCTGTCTCTACGTGGAGAATCGCCTCGTGGCCCACGCGGGGATGGAGAGCGATCATCACGGGAAGGATAATCACGAGAATCTAGAGAAATGTGTAAGTTTGACGCTCTTTTCCAACTTTGCACGTGAAGCTCATGCAACAGGTATAGTGCCTGAAGGGCACACCGGGGGCTCTAGCAAGAGAGCGTATTGCCATAAGGACAAGGGAGAGATTCCCAAACGCACCTTCGTAACCACTGCGTTCGTTCTCGTAGTCCATTGTCATTTGTATCTGACTGAGAAGGTGCCTAAAGAAATGGATGTATTAAGATGGAAAAATTATAGCTGGAGAGTTAAACGATGTAAAAAAAGTCTAGAAGATGCTTAGGAAGCGTGGGTCTTTGTGGTTGTTGGGCTGTGGAAGGGACGAGGAGGATACGCGTCCTTGACAGATAAAGTTGTGCAAGAGCGATGGCGAAAAAATGTAAAGGGGGACGAGTCTTGGCAGGTGACTAATAGAGCGCCAACAAAGAGAAGTGAGGCTACCATTTCTGGCTCCAACGATATCGGGCAACCAGACTACCACCTCCTGAGGGAGCCGCTTGTTCTACTTGACCAGGTTACTACTTGGTGATCTAGAGTACACCGCAATCCCGTTACGCATTAGGGAAAGCATACTTGTATTTCGGTTGCACTCCAGTATATCACGTGCTACAGTCGAGAACAATTACCCAGAAGGGATCAGGGGCTATCACATTATCTGAAAATGAAGACCACTGTAGCGAAATACGGGTGATAGTCCAAGCGGTCGATGATATTCAAATTCACTACATACAGAGGATTGTGTCCAACTCTCGTACCTAGAGGCTATGTTTTCACACTTGCTTTTGCTCGTTGACGTCGTCCAAAATACTTTTTATGTCAAAATTGTCCTTCAAGATTTTGCCGGCGAAACGGTTCCTCTTAGCTTGCCAGTTACCCTGAGTTTCCTTGGTTAGCCTGGAAGCTCAGAACCAACTCTGCTCCTCCATCGTATTGGTATAAATAGCAGAGTATGCGTGCCTTAAATCCTCTGCTGACGACTATTTCCCATATTAGATAGGATTTCTAGGCCCGCCTTTAATATTTCTCAACTTCCACCCTCCCAAGGCTATGGCAAGGCCCTGATGGTTCCCCTTTAAAGTTACCCTGCTGTATGCCTTCGGGGCAATTTCTAGATTTGGTAACATATCGTACCATACACAACAAGAAAAGGTTGGTGGTTCACCGTATGGAAGGTTGTGCCAACCAGGCTTCCTCCAAACGTATCAATGGAGTTGCAAGCTCCAGATTTATGAACTAGAAAAGCACTTTGTAAATTGTGGAGAATCTCAAGCTAACTCAGAAAACAAGTGAAACATCAAAGCGAATTTATACTTCTCCTATAGAGAAGCAGTGTCCAATGATTCTTATATTTAGTGATCTAACTTTATAAATAATGCACTGTAAGTAAACCCCAAAACGAAATTGAATTGCGGCACAAATCTATCCAATTTAATGCTGTCTTAAATAAATACAATAAACTACCTTAGCACTCTGCAGCTAGGGTGTTGTCCGTAAGTTGGAGTATATGTATTGTATGTACTCCTGGACCATGCACATTTAAACACTTAATCTTGAGGTTTAGTCTAATGTTGTCCTACCCTGTATTGGGAAGGGACTACCAGATACGGCAATCAGAATTAATTGGTTTTAGTCTGTGGTACGGTGCATGTTCCAGCGCTCTCGGCAAAGAGGCCAACCAGTCAAAGTGGCCTCGGGTCATGAGCACTGTCGCTGACGGCCGGGCAGGAAACGTGATTTATTCACCATAGCCACTATATAAACCGATACTATGTCTTCCTTCGAAAACTTATTCAAGGAAGGCTAGATGACATGCAAGCTTCGTGTTGACATTCCAGTTCACTTCTTGTTCGTGCAATGCATAACCCTATGGAGTAGCACGATAACTAAATTCAAAAAGTTTTATCGAACAAACAAGAAAGCCTATGCGGCTCAACTATTGGCTGTATATAGGAAATCGGTATCAGAGAAAGACAAATTCGGGTGCAGAAAAGAAAAGGCGTTTCATACAAAACGGGAAATCACTCGTGTAACTCCAAATGTAAGACAGCCTGAGAAAGACAAAAACCACCACGACAGACCATACGCGCCTGGAGATCCAACCAGAGACAAAATAAATAGAACTCAGAAAAAAGATTGCCAACACTCGCCAAAATGTGGGAGTAGTGAAACAGGAATTTAGCAATGAGGGTGTAGGGTGTGCAAACACTGTTGTCATAAAAAAAAAAGACAAACTAGCGCAATAAAATCTGAAAGTGTGTTCACACATCTCACTGAATGATATCGTACCCAGAAAGAGATCCCATACCCCCAGAAGGGCACATATTTATAACTTAATTTCTTTGAGTCTCTTTTCAATAATAAAAATTCGAGAATGATTTATCCTCTAGGAAGGGAGGATTGAAATGTTGCTCCTCATGCCACTCATTTTCCAGGAGTGACGACATGAAGTTATTCTCTAGATCGACTTTCTCATCTTCAGGGTGATACGGAATACCATCTTCCGTATCTGAACTCAGCGAGCATCGTGACCTATTATGGGATACTGGACAAGGTACCCATGGAAAAGCCCCATGAAAGCCAGACCCATCAGGCGGAAACCTATGAGGACCCTCTGGGTAGAACCTCGGTATTTGCGCACTTGCAGGGCGAGCTTTCTGGAGAATAACACTAGACATATCTTCGCGTATTGACATTAGAGTTGGTGGGTTGGACTTGATGGGTAATTTTCCCTGCATGAACAATATCGAAATCTGTACGCCATTTCAGTTAGCCATCAGCCATTTAGTAGAAAAAAAATTACGTCACCTTTTCCTCAATTCCCTCCACTTCATCCTCCGTCATATTAATCTCCATGGCTAGCTGCCGGTAAAAAACGGGGGCATGTTTAGCTATAGCTACCAGAAGCTGAACCTCTAGCTCTGGGTCTATCTGCATCTTGTCCGAGAGGGTCATGAGTTTCCACTTCTTCTGTAGGGCATTTGTCGTCCTAAAAGGAAAATATTGTTTCGTTTCATCCCAAGACTCCCCTATTTCTTGACTACGTCTTTCCCTTAGTAGTGCTTCCTCCTCCTCGGTCCACTTCTCACCCCTCCTTTCTTCGTTGCCTTGTTCGTTGTCTTGTTCCTTTTCTTGTTCCTTTCCTTTGGGCTGTCTATCTCTCTTCATCTCGAGGTCCCGGAATTCAGACTCTGTGATTGATTTAGGTTTCTTGCTTCGGAGATGCCTGCGACCTGATGTTGACTCCTGTTTCTTGGTAGACAAAGTGAGCCTATTGAAGGTTGTATGTTCGGTAGTGTATACAGCCTGAAGGTCAAAGGGGGTTATACTATCAGACAATGGGTGGTGACTGTAGCTAATTCCTTCGTGGCGTAATGCTGGTATGGAGGCGACTTGGGGATTTTCTATACCCTCTGGTAAGGAATTTGGATTGTGAGAATCAAGAGTTGCCCGCGAGTGCCAACACTTTCCGCTTCTGCCTTGTTTGCGATAATCCATCTTGCTTCGTGACGCCGGCATAGTTGTATCAATTCTTAGGAATAGAAGTAATGACAACCCCCAGGGGATTGCGAGGTGCGAGACGAACGAACGGATATAAACAAATATGGGCGTGAATATAACGCCTTGTGTAAATATGTAGAAGGAGAGAGCGCGATTATCTGGTATTCAATCCCAGAAGCTTATCAAAATGTCCCTACCCTTAAAGCTGGGAGTTTGTATGAGATACGTCAAGACAAAAGGCAGCGCGAATCACCCAGATATCGCAAATAGAAGTGAGGCGGGAGTAGCACCTTTAAAACTTATAAAAATTCCATGCCGACCTCGTCGGCCTCGACTATATTCCATTTATGTGATCACTGGAAAGAACCTGTATTGTCGAGCGTGCCATACCCTTCGACGTGAATCTACTTCCAATACTCTTCTCATTCACCATCACACATATGTCTCTCGAAACTGTAGTATCGACGCAACTGGTTCCGCTTCTTTTGCAGTGTTTCATTTCATTTTCGCCCCATACAGTCTGCTTCAGCACGCTATTGAATGTAACCTTCACGCTGCAGTATTCGTCCACAGGGTATTTCATCGGTCCACTACTCCTCCAATTAGCACGAGAGGATATAGGTGTGGACGCTGTATGGGGTCCATTGGGCCGCAGATATCCTAGCTGCTGCTAGCCGTTGTCAATATGAACTTTATTTCTTAAAGCTCGGGACCGGGTAACACTACGGCTGTATGTCCCTGAATACTACCTACACCTCTGTGGCACCATCATAGCCGGGTATGGACGCTTGTGATGATCTGAACCAACTGCGTTGGTGGTGTGTGACTGATGCACTTGATGTTCACTCCACATGCTATTTCAGTCCAGCTAGAGTTACACGCGAGAAAGCAGTTGGCCGTGGTAGATGCTGGAGGTGCGCGTGCTATGAGGAAACAACCAATCCTCCCGAAAACCTCAGTCATAAATACTTGCTTTATGTGTTGACTGTTGACTGCAGGCACTAGGAACCCACCTTGAACATGTAGAGGGCCTCCTTCATCGCCATTGCTCGTCGCCTAGTCAATTGCCTGCGTCATCGTCAACCAAAACCATCATTTCAACTGCTCGCAGGTTATGCATATCGACTCCCATATTCATATCCTTTGAGTTGTAAGCACGGGATTACTAGCCAGGCTAAAGATTTTTCAGGGTTCAAATTGGTTCAGAAACGTTGCAACAGAAACATTCCATGTGGCGCCATAGTAAGTACTGTATCAGACTGGTTATGTCATAAGAAAAATATATGGTAACTTGAAATAAACAAGGGAAGGTGAATAGTTATAAAAATTAGCCGCACCATGATAGGACTTATTCCTCGCACGTGAAAATAGAAGAATGCCAGTGGCATATGAAACCATGAAAGTTCTGTTCATTCTATATTCCGTTCCTATTTACGTATAAAGTTGCACGGAAAATCACACGAAAAGGAATATACTATCACACCACATATTGCATACCAATTTCCAAATTTCTAGTTCTTTTATGCGTTGAGGGAAGACATACTCTCCTCACCACAAATCCAACCCCACCCCTTGAAGCTAAGAAATCCCATAGTTCTTCCAGCACCACGACAGGGAAATACTTCCGAGTCACGTCACACCGATCAAACTACAGTTCTAAGTGTACACCTTTAGACGGCTGCATATTAGCACACGGCATTCTCAGGGAGAACCTTGAGCAACTGCCAGGTTGCAAGCAGGATGTAGTATGCAATCATGACTCTAGACAGCAGAGCCGAATCTTTCTTGTCCTTACTACGACTACTTAAGCACCACCACCAACTAGTATGAATCCAGGCACAGCACACATCACTTCACATCTCTACCCCTCCAAAAAGAAACCAATTGCAAATCTGGGGGGAAACCAGAAGAACTCATCCATTGGCCATATAAAAGATATGCAGTCACTGATAAGAACAGATAAAGGATATCTGAAGAAAAAAACTGATGCCATATTATCCCTTCATCCCAAGTGACTTCTAGCAGATATTTCAAAACAACAGTGGGCGGCCAAAAACACACATATCTTCGGGAAAAAACAAAGGCTCAACGCACAGGAATCACACGAAACCAATTCACAAAGCCACACACCACAATACGTAAAACCGAGAGAGAAAATTAACATACACAACGATCACCCGTCCTTACTCAATGTCACTACAAGCCAGCATCATACAAAAAGGTAACCATATATCCAACACAAACCCAGTCTCCACCGTTCAATTCCAGCTAGCTACCAACTCCGGTATCTAATCAATCCTCGTGCTCTAGCTAGTAGCTATCGCCCTCCGACAGGTCAAAGCTCCCCGGCAGTATGGCCTGCATAGACCTGATATCCTTCAACACTTCAGACAGTGTATGCTTCACCTTTTCGAGCACCTTATTTCTATTCCATTCATTTCGTCCTGCCCATATGGCTTCCATCAATGCCGCATTAGCTTGCTCCAACTGCTCAACCGAAAATCCGTCGGTCTTCCCCGCGATTTCACTTGGGAGTTGATCAACCGCAAAAAGATCTATAATGATTTCCTTAGCATCCGGGGTTTTGAACTCCCCCATCTTCAAGTTCGGTGGTACCGAACCAAAGAGATGTGGTGAGTAGGAGTCCATCTGGGATAGGAGGGGCTGTGAGCCATGCATTGGGTATGCTTGGCTTGCTTGCCCGCCGCTCTCAGACGATGATAGCACTGTGAAGGTGCATTTGTTAGCTCATTATTTCAAAACTATGGGTAGGAATCGACGAACCTTGAGTGTCTGGCAATTGTGAATCTGCGCTAGATATTCCATCAAATTCCTGGAAACTTGGGGTAGCTGCTCCCTGTGTGCTACCAATGCTATATCTTCCTCCATTCGTGCTCTGTGTTAAGGCTGATCCACCACCAGATGTTCTATTTGATGATGATGAAATCCTGGAAGTATTTGGCGACCCTTCTCTAAGAATTGTGCCTATATTCATCTTCCCCACCGTGGTACTCCCTACACCTGGGCCAAATGTAGGTTGTGATGACGGGGGTGCCGTGTGGAACGCAGAGGTGGTAAAGCTTCCATTGCTGGAATTAGTGTTGCTCATTTCCATATCCTGAACCTCAGTACTTTGTTGATTCGAGTTGTCATCATGTGATATGCCGTTGCTTAGGGAGGTATTATTTGAGGCCGAGGCATGAGCTGGTTTCGAAGGCGTCTCTGGATTAAGGAGGTCTGGGATTCCTGCTGAATGTGATGCCTTGCTTGGGCTTCCAAATTTTGTTGGACTTCCAGGTTTCCTTGGGCTATCTCCATTAGAAATTCCATTGCTACCGACCCCGGAAGTATTAGCTTCAATAACAGGGGCCGATTCCGCCGCCTTTCTAGCCTCCCTTGCAGCCTTCCTTGTATCTTTCACACGCTGCTTCTCGAGCTGCCTCTGGTAGAGCCTCTCACAATCTGCCAACCAGTTAGGGTCTTTTGTCTCAAGGTCAGTAACGAAAACCTCCGCATTCGCCACCATTTCGTTTGCCCTCAAAATTCTCTCCTTATCTGAGCCAAACGTTTGGGCATCTATAGCAATAAGCTTGATATCTTCAAGGAACTGCCTTGGGAGACAGTAGTAACCATTTGAGATGCGAATCTCAATAATGTCCACATCTATATTATAGTACTTTTTCCCTGTCTCAACCTCAAATATCATTGGATGACCGTGTTTGTCCGTTGTAAGTTCATAAGGCTTACGAACAGGAAGAGGTATATCGGACGTGACCTCTTCGGCCGCTGGAGATTCTGGTTCCTTGCCAAGGTTAACCAGAGCCTGATGGTCAATGATGGGTTTTTTCAGCTTCTTGTACCGCTGTTTGGACTGCTCAATCCATCCAATGAGACCTATACGTAGCCAATTGCGTACTTGACCATCCCTCTTCGTCTGAGCGGCGATCTCTTCTGGAGTTGGTTGGTGCGGGGGAGATGGAGGAGCCTTTTCAAGTACTTCCAATACACGTTTTGGTCGATTTGTCGGGTCGGGATATTCACGGGGTGATTTCTTGAGATGGGAGGCCAATGGCTTGAAATACGCTATCCGGGTGTTTCTGTCGGGGCGCTCAAGTTTATAGCGGTTAAGCTTAGTATAACTAAACAAGTCGCTTAATAGCTGAGGATAATGGCTTTGCAGATCCTCTAGTGTAGCTTCGGCAGTTCCAACCAGCATGATTGGGTCAGTCGGGGGTATGCTCCTCAGCAAAGCAGTGAAAGTGCTGACGACTTGTGGGCTCATAGTCGAATACCACGTATCAATATTGGGTATGAAAATGATACTAGGCTTATGCCTCTTAACCTCGACGAATTTTTGAATCAAGGAAGATTCGGGTGACTATTCGACGGGCGGATTAGCTTCACTGCCTCTTTACCATATCATTGGAAATAACTTACCACCACCAATGAATCACTTTGAAGTGTTGCCATATCAAGGAGCTGGACATGGAAGCCTTCAAAATGATGCAAGAGTGCACCACTGAGGTATTGCTGACCCATACCCGGTGGGCCGTGGATGAGTAACCGCGGTCGAAATATTCTCGCATTTTCAAAATTGGCCATCATCTTCTCCCTCTCGAAACCTCTTACAGGATCTGGGTCGTCCTCATACATCGCCTCTTCGAAGACCGTCAACCTTTTCCGCTCCGGCAAGAGTTTCTTGATAACAGCTTTGATGCCATTGAGTGGTTCCTCTAAGAGTGGCTGAATATGCTTTGGAAGAGGCTGAGCACCAGAAGAGGTTGAACGTTCAGAAGATGGAACAATTTCTATGTTTTACTGCATAAGTAGATATCCAAGAGCAGCAAAAGGAAACATACTTTTCATCGCCTTCAAGAAGTCCGCAGCAACAACCTGGATTTTCTTGGCGTCGATAATATATTTGTCCCAGGAGGTGTATAATTGCGGGTACACCCGCTGCACCGCGTTAAGAGCCGCTTCCGTGCACATGCCCTGTCAATCAACGGTGTACGTTAGCTACGTTTTGCAGATCACCGAATTTTAAAGCATCAGTTGACAGCAAGACATAATAAACATAAACAAAACAACAAGCTAGTCTCGTGCCAGAATAAGCAAAATTTACATACCCGGATATCAGCACCCCCAAAACCCTTGGTTTGAACTGCCAGCTCTCTCTTGAAGTCTTCAGACAGCGGTGGATTCCAATTTTTCGTGTGGATATCAATGATCTTCAACCGCCCATCGACGTCTGGGAGCGGGAAATAAAATTCTCTATCGAATCTCCCTGGTCGTCTGAGCGCAGGATCAACACTATCAGGCCTGTTTGTTGCACCAATAACGATCACCTGTCCACGACCGTCCATACCATCCATCAATGCGAGCAAGGTCGACACGATGGATGCATGAATCTGATCTTGCTTCGCAGAACGAACAGGGGCAAGGCCATCGATTTCATCAAAGAAAATAATACTAGGTTGTGAATTTTTGGCTTCTTCGAAAAGTAGACGTAGCTGCCGCTCGGCTTCCCCGACCCACTTGCTCAGACAATCGGCACCCTTCCGCATGTAAAAGGTCACCTTCTTCCCTGTCTGCGTCGAACAACTACTTGCCAGAGCGCGAGCCATCAGTGTTTTACCGGTGCCTGGAGGGCCGTGAAACAATACTCCCTTAGGAGGACTGATGCCAAACTCCTGGAAAATCTCGGGATACATTAATGGTAAAGCAACCATTTCTCGTAGCTGGCGGATATGCTCTTCGTGGCCTCCTACAGAGTCAAACGAAACACTTTGATCAATACCCAGAGGATCAGAGTCTGTAGTAGCTTTCTTTCCACCAGAGGGTGGGCCTCCCAGATTCGACGGGCCTACTGGGACATCTGTAACCGGTGGATTGAGAAAGGCGGTCGGTGGCAACAAAGTTGGCTGCGCTCCTCCTGCAGTGTTGTGACCTAGAATTGCTCCCGTATCTCCTGCGCCCCGTTTCCGTTGTGCTTCTTCATCATCACTGGAATCACTATCCGCGGCTGGACCCATGAAGGGAGTTCTGCCAAAGATAGGCGTAGCAGAACCCCAACCGCCAAATGGTCCACTTGTACCATACAACGTCGGTACCGATGCTTGTTTCTTAGCTCCGCCGAACCCGCCAGGTCCAATAATAGGAGTCTGCAGCATGTCGTCCCCAAAGACTTGGAATTCAGGATTAATGATTCGATAGTCCACCTTGGAAGTTCTTTCACGCAATTGGGGTTTTCTAGGCTGGGAGTCGGCTTTTGCAGCTGCTCGCCGTTTTGACCTTCGAGTCCCGGGGCTGTCCTGTAGGTCGGCAAGTTCTCCCTGCAAATCATCATCCTCCGAAGCGGCGTTTCGTTTTCTCTTGGAAACGCCACCACCTTGGGACCCTTTTCCCCGTGTTCTCCTTCCAGGTTCTGAATACTCCTCCCCATCGTCATCCACTATAAATGGTTTGCCGGATGTCTTCCCAGGACTGCCGTCAGAACCACTCATGTCATCACTATCATCATCGCTACCATCCTCATCCATTTTCCAGTCATCATCATCGCTACCCCTCGTCTGGCTCCCTCCTCGACTTCCACCTCTCCGAGTTTGCTGAGGAATTTCTAGAGTGGGCTGAGAGCGGTCCTTGAAAGGTGATTTCCGAAACTTAGTGGGAGAAACAGTAGAAGGTGCCCTACCCTTTCTAGAGGAGCCTCTCGGCGGCGGAGTGCTTGGTTGGTTTTGTGAGTTATTCTTATTACTTCGTGAGCGTTGGATGGGAAGTTCATCATCTTCATCATTTTCATGATCAGCATCGACATCTTGAACTTCAACATCTGGAGGATGAAGAAAAGCATCAGCACCTTCGTCAGCTTCTCCCGGGGCTTCTTGATCAGCGTCGTCTCGCTCAAACGTCTCCCGGCTTCCGCCGTAGACCGCCTCCGTACTAGTCTCTACTGCCGCTTTTGTGATCTCACCGGCTTTAGGCATGGCGGCAGGGTCGACAATCTCTTCATCTTCCTCCTCTACTGTACTAGGGTGCTTTGGAAGGCCTTTGCTTAACTCAGACTCTTCAGCATCTACATCGGGATGGAGCCGCGAACTACGACGACCCGGAGGATTGCCAGGTTCTGCACTTCCTTGCCGACCCTTCACCACGCCTGGTCCTGCACTTGTTTGCCTGGTAGTGCGTGCCGCCCTTGTTGATGCACCCACTGAAGTTGCTCTTGTTGATCGGCCAGCTGAGGAAGTTGGTCTAGGTGCTGTTGGCGGTACTGTTGTCGGCTCTTTTGAAGTAGCCCTGGTTGTCCTTCGTGGCATGGATGGTGTAGCCGGCGCGCCAGGCAACGCACCTCCAATTTTCAGCCTAATAATTTGAGATTTACTCTTAACCGCAGGTTTGTCTTCTTTGGTAGGCTCCTCTTCTTCTTCCTTGATATCGTCCGGATCACTTTCCTGGTAGTTGTGAACCTTTGTTGCTGCTCTTCGTGTTGAACGCCCAGCCCTATTCATTGGCACATCCTCATCCTCACTCTCCTCAATATCGTCTTCACTGTTTCCCCCCCCGATGACCTCTTCATCATCTTCGTCCAGTTCTTCATCATCATCGCTCCAACTGTTCTTCTTACGCTGTGAGCGAGATTTGGGCTTGCTCCCCTTCTTTGCTCGAGGTGTTGCTTTCGTCGTTTTCCTAGCAGATCGAGGAACAGCGGCCTCCTCTTCATTGTAGTCTTCATCGTTCGAGTCTGAAGCATTTGGATCCCACTCTCGCCTCCGCTTGGTTGGTCCTTTGCCCCTGCTAACCATTTTTCAATGCTTACTCTTGGGATTTGTCAAGATTCTTTTAGCTTCGGGGCTTGCTTTGAGGGTAAGGCTGTATGCGACTCCTCCAGAGGTTTCGATAAACTTTTAGCGCGAAATTCTCTGGAAGCACTCGGCTGTGCGTGGAAAGGTCTCTGCCGTTTTACTGAGAAGTCGATAAAACGTGCGGTGACGGTGTAGATACTGCGCTCTCTTTGCTGCTATGAAGGTAACGAACGCGACATGCCACTTTTCCGGGCTGAGGTATTAGGTGAGTGCAGAACAGAATGTTGCGAATCAATCTGCTATAATCTGCTATAATCGTCAAGCACGAAGAGAAGCTCGAGTGTTTCGGTTGCAATGTTTGATGGTATTAAAGCCCGATCTGGTACAACGCCCACGCAATCAGTTATTGGCACAAAAAAAATTATTCAAGTTGCGTGCAATTCAGCACCGCCTGGAACACGAGAATAAGATGCCCACGGGCGAAACAAGCAAGAATGGGGAGTCACGGTTACAGCCACATCGGAAAAAAAGGGAAAAGTGGCAATTCACCGGCGACGAGACTCTGCTCTCCGCGTTTGCGACGCCAGCTGCACTGATAGCAGCTAAGGGGATGCGTATCTTTTTTCGTGATGACACTGCTGACACCTGCTGCTTAGGCACGTATATTGTTTTCAGCTCAGGGGAGTGCGCAGCCCGGTGAGAGATCGGAGAGGATGTTGATGCCGTCGACGGGGGCAGATGGACTCATCCTGTCGCCTTACTAACTCAAAACCGGCGCCCCTGGCACAGCACGGCGGATGTGCGGGACTTGGCGCCAAGACCTCGTGCAACAGCGGCACCTCTATGGGCAGCTCGATACGCAGCGAATCTTGAATTTTCACATGCAGCGGCAGAACACAACCCTCCCTCAATGCCCAGATGGGGCGTCTGGTGGCCTCCGGCGCCGGGCTGTCTCAGGACACAGCGCCTGCCACGGGGCGAGGCTGCCCCGGCCCGCTGATCGCGATCGAGGACCCAGGGCGATGGGCTACGGTGCCGCTCCCCACAGTCGCACCGGCGGCCAGCAAAGCTTGTTTGGCCCATCCATGCGAGGGTCGACTCCGCGTTGCTGTCTGGCTCATGAGGCTGATCTGGGATCCGATGTCGTGGCATGGGTGCACCTTATACTAGATTAATGCGCAACACAAATGACATGAGCCCTCCCTCCGAATTGACCAACCGGCCCAGGCCCTAGGTACCATCCATCATCCCAATTCCGTGGTGTCGGGCTCAACTCTAATTATCATCAACACAGCTGTTCTCCGTCCATAATCCACACCACCGTGATGATACCCATTTATGGTGTGCGGCTAGACACACCTTCTCCATCAAAAGAGCTTTTTATTATAAATACACTGCAGAGCATGTTAGCTGAGATGTATAAATGTTTCATTCCTCTAGAAATAGTGTTGATGTTTGCTGGGTTTGAAGAGCCTTGGGGAGTCGTTGTTCGTTCATGCCAAGACCCCGTGAGAGCACTCCTGGCACGTGCTCAAACTAACCAATCAAGGGATATCAGCAGGCACAGTACTTATATGGGTTCCTATTTAATGAAGCTGGGTGCAAAAGATTTCATCACCACTGAGGACACTCCACCGATCTAACATTGCCAAATCTAGAACTAATAAAATACATTCTATTCCTTCCCTTTCGACCAAGAAAATAAAAGAAATGTGCCCAAATGGTATTAACATGCTCTGAAAACTGCAAAAACTCATTCTTATAATAAATACTTCCCAAGATGTTTTTACCCAACCGCCTGTATGCATCCTTTAATATATCTCTATGAATAATCCTCCACCTGAGATGGTATATTTGAATTCTATGCTTGCTTCAATCCAGACAGCGCGCTCCAGTGTGAGTTCCCAAGGTATTTTGGCTTTGCAAAATTATCATTCATATCCTGTATCGTGTCAGTCCTTCATATTTCGTATGGACGCTTGAAAACCTACCAAAATGATCTTCAATGCGTTCCTACTCCTCAAATAGCCTAGCGGCTTATCCTGCTCGCCAAAGCTCAGACCAGACTTTCCTCGGATCGTCTCGGTCACCGCAGTCTCCTTCTTCCCAGCACCAGGCATTGGGATGATACTCTGCAGCAACTCGTAAGCGGCTAAGGTGCAACCAAACTGTGGAGAGGACCTCATGATTCTGGCTGGTCCTCCCTTGAAAAATGCTTTGAATCCTTCCTCCTGCCAAACTGTTCGGGCACAGTGCATGAGACCACGGTAGGTTGTCTGACCTTTCCGTGCCTCAACTTGGAGACGGGTTTTGATAACATCGAATGGGGTAGTAAAATAGCTGTTGCAAATGTCAGCAAATAAATCATTGAACTCGTGACAGCTTGGAAACGTACGCCGCAGGCATACCGGCCACGGCACCAGCAGTCAACAGTTGGAGGATTCCAAGTTTCTTTTCTGGGCTCTCGCCGAAGAAATCCTTCTTCAGATGAGAGTATGTCGGGAAATAGATTGCAGAGAAAGGAACATCTCTCATAAGACATGCACTAGCACCCTTGTAGAGACCCACAAGACCCAAGTTCCTCACAATCCACAGTGCCGAACGGCGTTCGTATCCCTCAACATTCCTAGCAACCTCACCTTGAACCTGTAAACGAATCTTCACAATTTCTAATGGATTCGTGAATACCTAGGAAGTAGCTTGTCAGTTCGCCCAAATTGTACGACAAATTCAACACAATACTCACAACTTGACAGCCACCAGCGGTTCCACCAGCAATAAGCTCCCAAGGAAACGATATATCTCCCTTCTCGCCCTTGGGTGCTTTACTTCTGACCAGATCATTGACCGTCAACTTAATGGCTTTCTCGGGGGCTACACCAATCAACTGGGGTCCCAGCCCACTGTACAATCCCCTGAAACCTTCGTTTTTGATGACTTTCTTCGCACAGTCCAAGCTATTTTTGTACAAAAGCTCCCCAACAACTTTTGATCGCTGATTCTGCATTCTTGTTTTGACAAGATCGATAGGGTAGACAACAGTTGCTCCGAAAGCACCGGCAATTGCTCCAAGCCCGAAATTGTACGCGCTTTGTCCAAGCTGTAATAGCAATGATCCATGGCCTTCCCCGGGAGTGGAAGTCCCGGTATAGCGTGTGTAGGAGCAATGGTCGGCTCAATCCACGAGGAGTCAAGTACACGGGCAAAGTCTGCGAATCCAAGACGACCAGAAGTATTCTCGAGCCCAGCAAAATGGAAAATGATGTCTGCCTCCATTGGCGTAAACAAGGAGAATCTGGTAAGCTTGGTTGCCTCGTTTAGGAAGTCAGTTTTTGTAATCCTTCCATCGAGAGACTTTGCCATGGCACTCCTGACAATAGCCTCCACCATATCCATCTCCCTGAGGACATTCTGGAACGCTGTGACATTTGCGTACGATATTTTGCTTCCAACCGAGATGTTGCAGAGTGTGGAAAGGTTGTTCAGTAGATGGTCTGAGAGCTTGTGTTTCGTTGTATCCACCACAATCTTCTGAAACTGGTCCGCTCCTATGAAACCAGTCCTATTCCTGTCATAGAACCTGAATGCTTGACGGACTTTCTCTGCCTGAAGGCCTCTCACCATTTGAGTGAATTGAGGATATGTCAAGTCATGCCTCTTTCCATCTGCGCCTAAGTACAAATTTGCCCATTGGGAATTCCAATCAAAAGGGAGGCCGGTGGTCTGCTGTTCATCATGGATCCTCCTGAAATCGTCAAATTTGACCGAACCTATTCCTTGGGTGTCGAACAGGCGGAATACAATCTCATATTCAGCGTCAGGCTTGCCTAAAAGGTTTTCAAAGGTTGCCCAATCTTGGAAATTGAGTCTTCCCACTTTCCGCCGATCTGCTACGGCAAAGAGAATAGAATATTGTTCACGCCGGATTTTGTGATAATCCTCGTTTACGGGGGCAATAGCGTTGACAAAGTCCTCCTCTGTCATATACTTTTGGCCATCGCTTTCAAGAGATGCATGGCGGTCGAATGTGCGACGAGCCGAGTCTGAGAGAGTTGGAGAGTAGGAATGTCCAATCTGAGGCACATGTTAGCTATGAAGAGTCATCCTTGCTGAGCGCAAGCAAAAAGGCGTATGCAGGGACAGATAAACTCACAAGGGAATCCTTCAAAACCTCTGTGACAGTCATAGTAAGTATGCTCCTGTCCAAATGCTCTTTTTAAACCTAAGGAACAGAAGCCTTGGAGCAGCAATTGGTTTACCTACAGCAAATCGTACGATTGCAAGAGTAGAATGGCAAGAAAAGCTATGACTACAAAGTGAAGCTGCGAAAAAGAAAACGCAAGACGCCGAACAACACACTGAGCACAATTGCAGCCTAGGGAAGAGGAGTTCGAGGTGCGGCCAGGAAGGCTTAACGAAAGTGCCAATACGTAGCTAGTGAGAAAGTTTGCGGAAGGTTTAATTACTATCCTGCAGCCATGAATCTACTCTACAACTCTTTGGTTCGTCTCAGGGCTGGTCTATCCAGGAGGCGAGGCCGTGAATCGACGTTCTGGATAGACTGCCTGTTCCCGTGGAGGGCATCCCGCTGTAGGGTGGTTATGTTTATTATTTTTTTACAGAATTTTTTTCTCACGCAGCACGCGGTGCCAAGTCTCACCTCAGGGTCCACACCACCGGAATATCTCAGATAAGTATCTCCAACCCGTGAGAATGTCAAAGTATGCATAGACAAATTAAAGTACCCAGCATTAACCCTGGAGTAGAGAGGACGAGTGCTCAACCAGGTCATACCTTATTCAAATTTGTATTATGTATACTCAAACTCCAAAGAACCGCAGGCAACCCAACCGTGTTACTTTCGTGGCTACTTGTGATCCCAAATTCAAGTCGGCCTGGGGATGAGAGCAGTACAACTCCATCCCCAGCTTGCCAGGCTGGAATCCATATGGACATCACACTAGGTATTGCGTCCAGCTAAGAATTCTCCTGGTAACATGCCTTGAAAACCTAAATACTCGGAAGTGGGGTTTTCTGTTACCCCACTTACTATCGGCGACCTCGCAGGCTCTCAACATGTACATAAGTGTCACAGAAGGCCTGTTGTCAACCTGAAACTATAGTAGCCTAGGTACGCGAACTCTTTAACCACGTTCAAGAAGAAACGCCGTCCGGGGTATTATATAGAATGACAACATCGCTCATCGCGCATGGGATTGCAAATACAGTGTCAAATAAAGAAACCATGTCTAATCAACAACAATGAATAGCACTGAGAAATGTCAAGCGTCGGTAAATGAGAAATGAGAACAAGACAGTGGAATCATAACTTCGCTTAAACTTCGAGAGCTCCTATTAGGCTTCCTCAGATTTCAGAACCCCAGCACAGAACAAGCTTTGTTAGACTGTGCCATAATTCGTTTGGTTTGGTTCGCTCTCAATATCATTCTCTGGGATGAGCTCCAGCGGAGCCTTTCCCCAGAACCAGATATAATGCTGGCATAGAAAGATACCATCGAATCCCAGCGACACGAGTCCCAAACCTAGCTTGAGGGGGTTTCCAAAGGTGCCCCCCCAGAGATCTCCGGCAAGAGCACTGTCCAAGAATAGTTGGGCGAGCGAAAGTGTACCGCCTGTTGTATCTAGCAAAATATTGTATATCGACCAGCCGACCGTACTTTTCCTCCTATAATTCAAATGTACCTGGGGAATGTATTTCAAGATAGTAATGAAAATCTTAATGTAGCCCAGGGTGTAAACGATATCTAAAGCCTCCCATTTACCGATCTGTAGGTAGACGAGAGAGCTAACGATTGTAGTTACTGCAGCCGACCCGATGATAAGGGAGATCATCCCCATGCTCAGCTTTTGCGATGGCTCCCGTTTATATCCAAAGCACCAAAACTGGCTCCACGTTAACACCGTAAGAATGAGGGCGTGGACGCCGAAGGCGAGGTCATTATATTGTACACTTGGTTCTGGAGCGGAGCGGTGGCGTGATGCGTATTGCTTTCGAATCGTGGAAGAGAAGAGAAAGAGGTAGGTGGATACAGTGTAGACGGCAAAGCCAACAACATTAATGGTGAAGAAGTCGATGGAAAGGCCGGTAACGGAACGCCTCCGATATGTCTGTATTAGTTGAGGATAGAAGCTAAGTGACCATGCCATGAAGCTGAACGGTGCCAGTTAGATGTATAGACCAATACACTGTTGTAATGAGGTGTCACCTACTATGTCCATCCAAACAATCTGCATTTGTTTAAAACCCCACCTGGTTAGTACTTATTGCCAGGGCAGCAGGTGTCAGTCAACTGAGGAGGTAATTGAACACACCGAGATACGGCCTTCCCTAGGTCTACCAGTTGGCTGTAATCATCATGCCCACCCGACTCCAACGAGAAGGCTGTCATGTCTGGGCCTAGGCAGATATTGGAATGAACTTAGTCGAACTCAGTCGGTGGAATGAACTTCCTCGTTACTTATGCAATGTAGGTGGTGAAACTGGAGGACCTGTTGTGGGAACAGAAAGCAAGTAAGGAGGCAGGAGCGATTAAAAGAAACAAATTAAGTGAGCGTGGTGTGTGATGCGTTTACTGACGCTGCAGCACATACTTAATGGCGTCATTTGACCTAGCTCTTGGTAATAAATTGCAGTGTGTACAATCCGCAAGTGGGCGCGAAGCCTTGTTCTCTATATACAACCAGACTACTCTATATATATGGTACATTCATGATCGGCCCTTTGATGCACTGTGGGGACCATGGATCTCATGAAGTAGCTTGATGCCGGAGATTGATGGACTGGTCGTTGGGATGGACCGGTCGATGGATTAGTCTCATACCAAGCCTCTAGTCGTTCGCATAGGATGATGGTTGATGGGATGCGACCGACTAGTAATTAGTAAGTACCGAGAATACGAGGTCTGGGCACGAGACTAGATACGCTTCATGACGAGCTTATTATTCTCAAACATACTTAAGTAGCAATGTGAATATGCGACGCGAGCACGCATACCGGGAAAACTGGTGAATAAGTCCCCTTGTCGGTTTTTGAGACATCTGCAAGCCACATGCAAGGGCAAGATCACAACATGAACACGGTCAACAGTATTGACATTGACGGTAGGGCCATGGCAGATGATGGTACATTGGATTCTGATGAAGAACTTGAGTATCTAGTGGGGCTACAGACAGCAGAGGCAGAGCCCCCTGTCCAAGCAATAGATTTAGATAGAATTAGTATTAGTACGCTCTGTAATTAGAAATGTCTCAAAAACCGACAAGGGGACTTATTCACCAGTTTTCCCGGTATCAATAGTGGTGGTCAATTCTTAAACTGGGTAATGGTAACCCAGTTTATGCAACCTCTTGGCACTGCCTTGGCACCTTGGCCTTCACGCTGATTGGCCAGTGTCATCACCCAACTTTAACATAACCCAGAACCCATCACCGCACTCTCGAGTGTGGTAACGAGTTCTGGGTTACGCTAAAGTTGTGTGATACAACAACCATCGCCAGCCAAATACCCACCAAACAGCCAAATACCCAAATACCCACCGGACAGCCAAATACCCTCCGAACAGCCAAATACGAGTCCAAAAGGAAGTTCGATGCATTCTAAATAGATTTAAGAATGCTGCTTCTGGATAATTCTTAATCAAGTTTTCCAAAATTGATATTCCACCAATTCCATGATATATGTGCCTCCCAGCGCTGAGGCGATATAGCGACGTGCTGATATGCTCTTATAGACCATCCATAGCTCCTTAAGTAGCTCAATAAGATCCTTTCCGCTATCGTGCTTAATTAATCGTATAAGCTGTTCTATCATCTTAAGAACCTTGGCTAGTAATAGACTCCGTTGAGTAGATCGAGGCATCTTATGGTGGTATGTAGTTGTGATATGAAGCTGACTAAAGATATGTTACCGAGAATTCTACCCAACTTTAAAATGGAGGGGTCAATTGAAAATTTGTAGTTGTGCTCTATTGGGGCTAGTTTTGTCATGCCTTGGCATTGCATAACCTGGGTTACCATTACCCAGTTTAAGAATTGACCACCACTAATGCAAATACAATCAGCGCGAATACCACATCCTACATCAACACGAATGCCATTCCAATAGAATATGTACTGATGTTCTCTACACCACTACTACGTTATACCATTCAACCTTATATGTCCCCATGCTCATAACAAGTAGGAAAACACTCGTGCTTGACTGATCGATCATGGGAGGGGCTGTGTGGGTTGTAGAAGGGAGTGCAATTCAGCACCATAATTATTCTAAATGGCACTGCAAAGCCATCCGCTATCGCCTATAAAAAAAAAGATGAAAGATAAGTAGCTCTTATCCTGGACTGTATGAAAGCCCCAACCAGACTATGAAAAAGTGAGTCATATAATTTCTGATAATAGAAATATGTGACTGAATTACCGGAGGTCTTTGAGGTTGGTAGAGATACGGGGGAAATAAGATGAAATATCGAACAATCGAGTACAGAAGCGGGACCTAGTTTGGGTTGAGCTGGACTCTGCTTCTAAACCCAGTCGTCAGATAACTGATTGATATAATAGACTCCTGTCTCAGCTAATAGAGCTGTTACGAGTGTTTCCCGTTCAGTGACTGTTTTTTTGGCGAAAGCGTGAAAAGAGTAATATATTGCTAAATGCCTGTCCAAGCCCCTATTCCTCTGATACTTGTAATGATGTTAGAAGAGTGTGGTATGGAGGTGTCGGTACGGTTTAGGTTGAGATTGAGCTATATGTTGTATCAGTGGGCGTGAATTAAACTACTTTCATATGGTTGGAACAAACTTGGATGGTTTGCAAACGGTGTGGTTATGGGAGTTGTACCGATATACCTACATATGTAACAGCCGCCTCACTTTACAAAGGTAAGCAACGAAATTTAGCTAGTGACAAAGGAAATCTAACGACATTGGGTTACTGTACATGCAGATCCAGCATCCAGCACATCAAAAACATAATCCCGTGGTGATTCTTCTGGAATACATACTTGATCCACCGCGTTCAATCCAGTGCCGACTGCGTCAATTGAGGTTGGTTGTGTTGATCTATTGCATTATTGACCGTTGGCACATGAGACAGACATTGCCTGCCAGCCTAGTAAACCAACTATTGTGGGCTAGACTTTCCCATTTGATCGAAGGTTGACGATGGCGGTAACCGCCTGTGGCTGTACGATGTACACAGTGTGGCGCCTTTGTATTTCAAATTGAGGCGCGGACATTATTTTGTCGTCCAGAGTTGAACTTAACGTTCTATTGTGCGCGAATCTCCACCATTCAAACAGCTTCCGACCCCAACCAACCCACTGCAGGTCCAGAGAATACATTATTACTCTTCTATAGTGATGACCTCTTTGTTTCATACTTACTTCCACCTCCAGTTACTCCAGCGAGCCGCCCCACCTTGGACATTCTCTCACACGAATGGAAACGATGGGGATGGAGAGGGAGCGGAAGATAGTAAATGCGCTATCTGTGGCAATGTGTGTGAAAACAGCAATGCTATTGTTTTCTGCGACAGATGCGACCTAGCCGTCCATCAGGGTAATTGTGACATCCCCACAGTACAGCTTTGAAAGTCCTGGAAGTAATCATTTTTGGCTAGAATGTTTGGACAACGCGTGGGCGCACCTTCTTTGTACTATGTGGATACCGGAGGTTGTTATTGTTAACCAATCGTTTCATAGAGCCAATTGATGGCATTGAAAAGGGAGGAAAGTGGCAGGAAGTCACTTTCCCTCGAAGACAAAGTAGAGAGCGTAGAAAGAGTTGGGGGTAGGTGGTGGATGGGGGGTGGGGTGTGGGGAGAAATGGGAATGAAAAAGAAGAGAGGGTTTTTGAGCAGCCCCTTCCTTCCGGCCCCTCCCTCACCTCACATATATTTTAGATCTATAAAATCAGATGATAACCCCCTTTCTATCACCACATCTAACGTCCGCACGCGAAGAAAGTGAAATAAAAAGGGAGAGGTAAGTGAGAAAGTCCTCCTCCACCCCCTCTCTCTATATGGTGTATATATTTACACATCCATATAGAGAGGGGGAGGAGGGGGATCCTCCTGTCACTTTCCTCTTTTTCCAATTAGTTGAAAAGTCCCCTACGCAACCCCCCGCTCTCTTATTTTAGTTTGCCTTTCTTCGCGCACTCCATTAATCCCATATAAGCCGCATACAATGAGCTAGAAAGCCAGAGCCCGAGTCTGTGGCTAACCCTGCTGTGTTGCTCAACTCAGCCGCAACAGTCGCTCTTCCTTTTCCTCAAGGGTACCCCAGTTTTGCTCAACGTCCAAATTCTAAGGCGACTGCACCCTGTAGCTTTCTTTCATTATCTGCTGCTCATTAGTGTCTCCAAGAATTCCATCCTAAAGGCCTAGTCCTCCACGAAGAGAGGTGGCTAGGTAGGGATATTGCCAGAGAGTCTAGCCCATGAAGCGAGCTGAGCGAGGATGAATGCTGGCCATGCTCGCCTACCTGGTTCTCTACTCGCGTTCCTGTTGAAAATGGTACCATAGTAACTTGGGTACCCTTGCAAGCCTAGTAGTGCACAGCCACCATCTAGTGCACACACCTGAAACACCTCTTGCAGGCCCCCCCTGCAACATAAATACATGATATACATAACCATTTGGGCGACAGTCCAACTCTAGCTATATGTACAACTATGGAAACAAATATGCTCTACAATATGGTTACTCTCACACTTCACTCAAATAAACACAAGCCTCAATACCCTGCCCTTCTAATATACACTTCCCGAAATCCCCAATGAACCCCCCCTTATCCTTCCATCCTCCGCTACATACCAAATACCATACCAATATAGCCCTAGCTCTTAAAGCATCTCAACTATGCATCTAGTTACTCATGTTAGATGAATATGTAAGGGAATAGCTTCATAATGAGTAAAATGCAGACTGATACGTAGGGGCACTAACCTCTGCAAAATAACTAATATCAAGGTTTCTCATAGAATCTGCTAAATCCTCCCCATCTATCTCTTCCTCAACCTCCTCGTCAACCCCTACTTCAAACCATACTTCCGCCCTATCCTCCAAGTTATTCTCAACTACTATAGAGAGATCACTACCTCCACTACCCCCTCCTTTAGACTTAAGTGGTCGTTTGGGTCGGGGAGGGTGGGAAGGCTTTCTCCTGATCCTTTTTGACCCCTTCGCGGCAGCCTTCATAATAGCCTATACTTTGTCGATCTCCGTACATTCCACTTGCTATGCTGGTACCTCAACCTCCTGATACCGCTGAAGATCCACCTTCCACTGCTTGTTAATGGTATCTCTACTAGCCTTTTTTTCCTCCGCAATCCTCTTCTTTTCAATTGCCGCCTCCTGCCTCCTAGCCTTAGCTGCTACTGCTTCTGCATTCCTCTTAAGCTCATCATTAACGTACTGGTGGGTTAGAACACGAGCTTCACCAACATACTTTGTACTTTTCTTCTCCTTCCGCACTTTCTTATCCCTTAGCTTTTTAAGGGTATGTGCATAAGGAGCAATATCCCGATATTTAGTAACCTTTTCCGTTACAAGATCAATATAGTCATGAATGAGAGTCTTTTGAATAGGCTTAAGATTATCATGAATCATATCTTCAACCTCTCGGGAGAGCTGGCACAGCAGCGCAGGGGTATCTAAAATAGCACTAGTAGCATTCAAGTTGGCAGCTGAGATATTGGCACGTGGAGGAGTTGGTGGAGGATGAAACATGTGATTGATAGGCCAGCAGCAGGCTGCCCGCCACGCACTATAGATGATCTCCTCCATAAATACCTACTCTCGTGTCTGCTAAAGAATATCAAGGAACTTAACCTTTAATATGCCTAATAGAGGATTCTTACGCAGCCATATACTGAGGTTGCATTCATAGGTTGTTTGTAGGAGGGAAAAGCAACCGACATCAAGAGGTTGAAGAAGATGCGTAGACTTGGAAGGAAGACAAATTGGGTGGATATTATGGTTGAGAGCGTATTTGACCACTCGCCATGCAATATGAGAGGAATGGCCATCAATAATAAGACATCGTGGACCTCTGTCCCTCCTAGTATATGGCTCAAAATGTTGCTTCATATATTCCAACCCAAGCTCATCATCCATATATCCACTAGGTGAGACTGCAAATGTTGCTTCATGTTCCACTCCCCTCTCCCGATAATATGATTCTCGATGAGTCTTCCCCTGCCATACAATAAATGAAGGAATAACCACCCCCCCTGCACTGACTGTCTCCAAAACACTACAAAACTCACGAGACCCATCTGTCATGGCAGTACTTCTGTGCCCCACTCGTACAATTGCCATGACCCTCCTACTATTTCTTCCCATAGTTATTCCCTTCTCATCACAATTCCAAATATCTTCCTGAGCTATCCTCTTCTATCGTACCAGGTTTGCAAGCTTGCGGAGAAAATCTGCCTACAACTCTATATCTGTAACAACCGTCCCTTTGGCCTTTCTGAGAGTCAGACGGATTCCTGTCTGACTCTCGTTATTCTCGTTATTGTTATGTGTTTGCATTCGGTTGTCGTTGTCTAGCGTTCTTCGTTGTCGTTATCGTCGGAAAGTCTATTAGTCGCTATGTATATATAGACTCCGGCTCTCGCACTCTTGTTGGATCCCCATCCAATGTCTTGTATATCCAATACAGGGCCTTGCTTCTCTCCACGTTGGTGTATCTCCCTTGTGCACCTCCTCGCCTTGTCTCTGCAGCCCAGCTGCCTCCCTTGACACACGCGGCAACTGCTTCCGCATGTCTCGTGTCCCTTGCCCTCTGCCTCTCTTGCCTCTTGCCCTTGCCTCCCGTCTCAGCCTTCCCCTAGTCACATACGTAGCGTTCCTACATGTGTCTTGCCCTAGCCTCTGCCTTCTCCCCAGCGTACCCCTTGGTCGCCTTGTTCCCAGAGCCCACGTTACACTACGTTGGATCACTCTGATCAACCGGTACACCCAATGGCTGCCCAAGACACCACCCCCGCGCTCGCAGCCAGATTTCGAGCCTGGCAAGCTCTACCCATTCCCATGAACCAGGACGATTTCAGCAGCTATCGTCAGACCATTATCGATATATACCTGGCAGCGGATGCCTTAGGCCAACGACTGGAATTAGCCATACATGAAGGCCAACAAAAAAAGACCAGAACCAATGACGAGGTCACGATACTCACCGAAGACCTCCTATCCTGCCAGGCTGACCTCGCAACCGCCCAGAACGACTTGATCAATGAAAGAAGGACCATTCAGAGCCTGAATAGAGCCCTGGACACAATCCAAGCAGCCCCAGCACCCCAAGCACTACAGGCACCCAAGACCCAGGATCTCCCTACCCCACCAAAGTTCAATGGCGACAGGACTCGCCTGAAAGTCTAGAAAAATTCCATCAAAATCAAACTAACTGGGGATGCTGCAAAATTCCCTACCATTCAGCACCGATTAGCTTATGTATACGGCCTATTGGAGGGCAGAGCTTTGGACCAGGTCCAACCCTATGTGCTCGATGACCACTTCAACCTCCCTGATGTTGCTGCTCTGCTCACAATCCTCGACCGTGCCTTCGGAGACCCAGACCCCGTAGGTACAGCAACTCGCGCTCTCCGAGCACTAAAACAGAAGGGCCATGACCTCTCAACATACGTGGCAGAATTCTCAAGGTTGGCAGCGGAGGTGGAGTGGAACGATCGGGTGAAGCTGGAACAGTTCGAGGAAGGCCTCAATATTGAGCTCAAACAGGCCCTCCTCCAATCTCCAGATGTTAAAACCCTGGATGAATTCATTGATCAGGCATTCAAGATGAAGCAAAAGATGGCTAGGTTGAGAGTCCAGGTCAGCGCCCCCAGTACCTATCGGCCTCCTGTTAGAGCCCAGCACCTCCAGCAACAAACTCGACCCCAGAACCCTAGCCCTCAGATGTAAGCTACAGCCAATAAGCCAGCCCACCCATCCCTGGTAGCGGGCGGCACCACCCCCATGGATTTATCATCAGGAAGGCCCCGCCTGACACAAGAAGAGAGGGAACGTCGCCACAACAATGGGTTATGCATTGCGTGCGGAAAAGGGGATCACTTCATTGCAGCCTGTCCTTTGAGAAAGAATTGCCCCCTGGCAGCCCACGCCATCTCCGAATCCAGGATTGAAGAACTTGGGGAGGAGTCGGGAAAAGGGGGGTCCCTTGTCTAGTTACTGACACTAGCAAGGGACCTGCCCCAGGTCGCTTATCTTTGTCTGCGTTTTCTTTGCCTACATCTATGTCTGTTGATGAGTCTCGCCTGTTTGGCGAGCACTTCGTTGTACCTATAACTATCAAGTTTAATGATAAAACAGTGGTTACATCAGCTCTCATAGATTGTGGTGCTTCGGGAATAGCATTCATTGACCAGACCTTCGTCAGTAAGAACTCTATACCAACCTCCAAGCTAAAAACCCCCCGCCTTCTTGATGTCATTGACGGCCGCCCTATCTCTTCTGGGGCGATTACCGACCTCGCATGCCTACCCAGCGCCATTGGTGATCACTCGGAAGATCTCCCAATGTTCGTAACCAAGCTAAAGTATCCAATTGTCCTTGGGATCCCCTAGCTTAGAATGCATGATGTATCAGTCAGCTTCGGCTCTTACACCTTGCAATTCAACAGCCCTTATTGCAAAAAACACTGTGGAGATCCAAAAACCACTGTCACCGGGCTGTGCGCATTGCCACCCCCAATAATCCACCCGACTCAGGTGGTACTACCACCTGCACACATCGATGCCATTCCCCCGGTTTCCCTGATATCCCCCACCCCCGCGAAACCCCTGAATATTAACTTTATTGGAGCAGGGGCCTTCGCTTATCTCACTAGGAGGCATAAGCTCAAGGCGCATACCCTCTCAATTTATGAGATTAATCTGGAGATTAACAAGACAAGGTCTAAGGATGAGTGGAAATCCCTGGTCCCAGATGAATACTACAAGTTCATTGACCTATTCTCGGAAAAAGCCGCGGAAAAGCTTGCCCCCCATCGACCATATGACCACACAATTCCGCTAGTAGAGGGCAAGACCCCCCCTTATGGCCCTCTCTATGGAATGTCCCGAGCGGAATTGGAGGCCCTGAAGAAGTACCTAGAGGAGAATTTGAATAAGAGCTTCATTCGGCATAGCTCTTCCCCGGCGGGTGCTCCTATACTGTTCGTTAAGAAATCAGATGGCTCCCTTCGATTGTGCGTGGACTATCGTGGATTGAATGAAATAACGGTGAAAAACAGGTACCCCTTGCCCCTAATCCAGGAGACTTTAGCTAGGCTCTCCAAGGCAAAATAGTTTACCAAATTGGATCTAAGAGGGGCTTATAACCTAGTACGGATCGCTGAAGGGGAGGAGTGGAAAACTGCCTTCCGGACACGTTATGGCCATTTCGAGTACAATGTCATGCCCTTTGGATTAACCAATGCCCCGGCCTCCTTCCAGCACTTTATTAACGACACCCTACGGGACTTCCTGGATGTGTTCTGTACGGCTTACCTTGATGATATCTTAATTTACTCGGACTCTCTGGCAGAACACAAGATCCATGTCAGGCAGGTCTTAGAGAAGCTAGAGCAGGCTGGACTGTACCTTAAGCCTGAAAAATGCGAATTCCACGTCCAAGAGGTGAAGTACTTAGGCTTGATTATAACCACGGAAGGTATTAGGATGGACCCTGCCAAGGTCGCGGCAATCCAGGAATGGGAAATCCCCGCCAATCTGAAGGACGTACAGGCCTTCCTGGGTTTTGCTAACTTCTATCGCCGGTTCATTCTGGGTTATTCGAAAATTGTGGCACCTCTAACAGCCCTGACCAAGACCAAGATGGAAGCTAGAACACCGAAAAAGGCTTTTCAGTGGAATCTAGCAGCCCAGGCCGCTTTCGAGGACCTCAAGAAAGCCTTCTGTTCAGCTCCAATCCTTGCCCACTTCAATCCCGATCGAGAATGCATTGTCGAAACTGATGCCTCCGACTACGTCTCCGCTGGAATACTGTCTCAAAATGATGATAATGGTATCCTCCATCCAGTGGCTTACTTCTCCAAAAAGCACTCCCTGGCGGAGTGTAACTATGAGATCTATGACAAAGAATTGATGGCCATCATAAGGGCGTTCGAGGAATGGAGACCACACCTGGAATCGGCAACGGGGGTTATCGAGGTCCTTTCCGACCACAAGAACCTGGAATACTTCACAACCACCAAGTTGCTAAATCGCCGACAGGCTAGGTGGTCGGAATTCCTATCCCGTTTTAACTTCAAGATCAGGTATCGGCCTGGAAAGGCTGGGGGTAAGCCGGATGCACTGACCAGGAGATCAGGAGATCTCCCTAAAGGGGGGGATGAAAGGCTGAAATACCAGAATCAGGTGGTATTGAAACCTGAAAATCTCGACCTGGCGGCCAATACCCTTGCTGATGCTGATGCGGAAGCTAGAGCGAACCTCGGAGTGGACCTCCTTCGGCAGGTACGGCAGGCATACGCGGAGGACCCCCTGGTTAAAGATGTAATTGCCGCGGTGGAATCTGGATAGCGTCACCACACGAAGATTTCCCTCACGGAATGCTCGATCCAGGACGGCCTCCTCTACCACCTAGATCACCTCTATATTCCTGCAGACGATGAGCTCCGCCTGAGGTTAATTAAGGAGCACCATGATACCTTGGCGGCAGGTCACCCTGGAGTGGCTAAGACGTTAGAACTACTAGCCAGACAATACACATGGATCGACCAGTGGAAGGAGGTAGAACGGTACATACGGAACTGCCATATCTGCAAGCGTGCAAAACCCACTCGTCATGCTCCGTATGGGACCCTGAAGCCCCTGGAGATTCCGGATCGACCTTGGCAACACCTAACTATGGACTTCGTGACTGGGTTGCCAGAAGATTCAGGGTCTAATGCCATTCTCATGGTAGTAGATCGACTGACCAAGATGCGGCATGTGATACCCTATCGAGATACCTGCTCTGCCCAAGAATTAGCTGACCTCTACCTCAACACTGTATTCCACTACCATGGCCTTCCTGAATCAATTGTCTCTGACCGTGGCCCCCAGTTCACATCCGAGTTCTGGAAGGCATTCTGTGGGCTACTAGGGATTGAAGTGCGCCTCTCTACGGCATACCACCCTCAAACAGATGGCCAATCAGAACGAATGAATGCCGTCATGGAGCAGTACCTACGGGCCTACGTCAACTATCAGCAGAACAACTGGGTATCTTTGTTGGCAACCTGTGAATTCGCAGCCAACAACCAGTTCTCGGAGTCGCTGAAAACGTCCCCATTCATGGCCAATTATGGCTGGCACCCTCGGTTTGTAGACTCCCTAGCACCCCTGCGGAAGGCCAAGGAAAATGCTCCTGCCAAGGAGTTCGCCACAGAGATTGCTGGACTCCACTTGACTCTGAAGGCTGAGCTAGGATATGCCTAAGCCAGGCAAGCAGAATATGCCAATGGGTCTCGGTTGCCGGCCCCCAAATACCAACCGGGAGATCAGGTGTGGTTATCCAGTAGGCACTTCCGGACGGAACGACCCTCGCGGAAACTGGACCATAAGTTCTTAGGGCCATACGAAGTATTGGGAAGTGTGGGCACTCACGCTTATCAACTGAAGTTCCCCAGAGATATTAAGCGCCACCCTGTTGTTCATGTCTCGGAAATCGAGCCAGCTGCGGACGATCCCCTCCCCGGACAGAAACACCCCCCTCTTCCGCCGGTGGTAATCGACGGTGAAGAGGAATGGGAAGTCAAAGAAGTGCTGGACTCAAGAAAGAGGTATGGCAGGTTGCAGTATAAGGTGAAATGGACCGGAGACGAGGAAACTACCTGGCAACCAGCAGAGGATCTGGAAAACGCCCCTGATCTAGTGGCCCTATTCCACCAGCGTTACCCCAGAAAGCCCCACCCCATCGAATAATACCTCATCGTACTTTTGTTCTTGTCATTTGGAGTTGGAGTTAAGGTTGTCGTTTTTGTCATTCTTCAGAGTTAGGTTGTGTAGGTCATGGTTATTATTGTTGTTGTTTGGAGTTAGGGCTTGTTGCTTCTTTCCTCGTGTCTTGTCGCTGGAGCTCCTGCCTAGAAGGGGGGATAGTGTAACAACCGTCCCTTTGGCCTTTCTGAGAGTCAGACGGATTCCTGTCTGACTCTCGTTATTCTCGTTATTGTTATGTGTTTGCATTCGGTTGTCGTTGTCTAGCGTTCTTCGTTGTCGTTATCGTCGGAAAGTCTATTAGTCGCTATGTATATATAGACCCCGGCTCTCGCACTCTTGTTGGATCCCCATCCAACGTCTTGTATATCCAATACAGGGCCTTGTTTCTCTCCACGTTGGTGTATCTCCCTTGTGCACCTCCTCGCCTTGTCTCTGCAGCCCAGCTGCCTCCCTTGACACACGCGGCAACTGCTTCCGCGTGTCTCGTGTCCCTTGCCCTCTGCCTCTCTTGCCTCTTGCCCTTGCCTCCCGTCTCAGCCTTCCCCTAGTCACACACGTAGCGTTCCTACGTGTGTCTTGCCCTAGCCTCTGCCTTCTCCCTGGCGTACCCCTTGGTCGCCTTGTTCCCAGAGCCTACGTTACAATATCATTGGTTGCCACCACTCTTGCTCTCTCCTGGTATCGAATATAGACTTTTTTGAACCCTGGGTTGCGTTCAAGAAATCTATTTACCCAGTGGATGCCAACAATATGTATTGGGGAGGTGGTGGAGATGGAGGCAGAGGCGGAGGCGGAGGCGGAGGCAGAGGTGCTAGTGGAGGCAGGTATTGCACCTTATCGTTGTATACACTGGTTCCTCTAGTCGCGAGGCTTGACGGCAAGTTATTGAGGACCTACAATACCCCCCCCTTGACCTTGTTGGGGTATTTGCCTTTCATTAACAATCCCTTATACAATCTGCCATAAAAGGTCGGGATTCAGAGGAAATCCTGCATCCGCCATGACTCCAGCATAGTCTGCAATTGCCTTCTCTTCACCCGTAGAGAACAGCTGCTCAATCTGGTGAGCTATAGACTTATCCTGGTGGGTCCCCAGCACTCTCCGATGCAATGTGGTGCACTCTACCCCATAGAGGTCTACAATACGTATGGTAGGTACGTCTGGCTCTCGTAGAGCATGCTTGACTGCATCTCGCAGCTGTTGTTCTGTATACTTGGGCATTTCTGTATCGGGGGCCCCTTGGTGGTGTTGCCCTGGCTTCCGTGATTCGACTGATGTAGGTTGATACCATTCTGTTTGTTAGGGGGTGTACTGCAGCTGGGGAAATGCTGAGGAGGCAGGTGCATATGTATGTCTTAGACAGTGTGCACTACACGGTGGCTGTGCACTACTAGGCTTGCAAGGGTATAGGGCTTATACAGGGCAATACTTTGACGAGAGATATCCTCGAATTAAATAGGCCAGCCCGAGCAGAAAGTAGTTCACCCGGGCGCAGAAGACCATACACGGGAAAATTTCGTCAAGGGGATGTTTCGAGGAAGGGGAGAGGAAAGGGTGTAGCATCACGAGGAGGAAGCCGTGCAGGGGAGATTGAAGTAGATGGTGATGGCGAAGACTTTCATGAAGCAGAAAATATAGACGATGGGGTGCTCGTGATTGATTAGCAGCCGAGGACAGAGATGATAGACCCCCCAAGAAAACACTTCTTCCAGTGCCCAAACTGATTTAAAAGCTGAGCCTGCTACAATGGATGCAGAAGAAACCATAAGTACGGAGCTTGACAAAATCCTACTGGTGGATGTTAATGGGAATGACGAGATGGACATTGACACACCCCAGCTGCCGCCTTTTCCAACTCCAGAGATTGACTCTAGCCCGCTCTCCAATCCTCCCACTTGTCTATCACAACGCGACCATGGCGCACTAGTGCTGGGTCGCTAGACACCGTAAACGTCTGAAGATTACCATGAAGATGAAAGAAGGGTCTATTCAAAATCTTTCCAATCCAAATACCGCGCACAAAGATCACGAAGGACATGGTGCTTGTATGACAAAGTAATGGCAGGTTAAGTAGCAATAAAGGGGGTGCAGTTATAGCTTCATTGTCGGTGAAGAAGAGGTCGAAGATGTGGGTATAATCAGGTAAATCTTTATCAAGGAGTTAAATTCAGCGGGGGTGTTTTTTTATCTGGGTCTTCATTTTCCTCGGTATCCTTTTTTTATGGCTATGCCTCGAGTTCCTGGTAGTTGAGACTGTATCTGTACCATAGTAAACATAGCTGATGTTTCTGACCTTGAATAGCTAGGGAATTTAATGAGCCTGTATATGATGGGGAAGCATATGTCTAGACAAAGTGAATAGTCCATGAACTTCCTTTCATTTAATACCATAATTACTGTTCCAACATTATTACCCTGAGCTGATGTTTTGAAGTGATTTTCTGAGGGCTTCACAAGATGTGCTACAAGGAAACTTTGGAACAAGACAAGTTAGGCATAAAGTTAGCAATAACCCTTGTAATCACAAGCCAACACTGTCGAAAATAAAATGCAATGATGGAGCACATGTTCAGGGTAATATTTCGAATAACTCTCTAAGACAAACACTACATCGTATGAACAGCTTAACAAGACGGTTATGAGACTAGAAATATCTATACTGTCCACTAAGTACTATCCCTACCTTAACTTATTAACTCTTACCTTCTACTACTCTAAATTTATCACCGAGCAGTTTGCCAGTTCCCCGCCACAGCACTAACACTTCCCCAAACTGCGCCCAAGGGATCCAATTTATCTAACTCCTGCCATGTCATTCCTTTTTCCTTTTCTTTATTCTCCTTGTGGCTGTAAAGTTTGTAATACTAAACGAGGCGGTTCTATCATCAGAAGGCCCTTTAGAGCTTTCAGTCTGCACCAGGAGTTCAGGGCCCAGAATCCGGCCCGGGCCCTCGAGACGCATATAGCGCGCTACATATTCAACGCAGAAGCCTGGAAAGAATAGCACAAATGCTACCCACTACCATAATTATTATACTACCCATGTAGTTTCAAAGCTCGGTCACTCGTCCCTCAAGCAAGTTGCAGTACCAACTCTTGATGATACATGCAGCCATGGCAGCTGCAAATCTATTGGTGCGCAAGCTTAAGTATTAGGTGGGAAGTACATGTACCCATGGCTCATAATCAGCGCGTCCAGTGCCTAGAGGGTCTGCTCCAGCAGTGCCGACAGGCTATCAATTATTTTCATTCATTTGCCCGCACTGATGAAAGAGTCTATATGGAGACTCTCATCTCTAATTTAGCACCAGTGGTGCCAGCTGGGTAAAGCTGTGATTTGTTTGCTATTACACTTAGATGTACCAAACATATCTACCAATTTGTTGGTGCCAACCCAGCGCCGTTAGCGTCTAAAGAATCACTGGTCTACAGCGATCCGTTTATCGTATCTCAAAGCGGACTAATGGATCGCTTCAACGCCATAACACTAAATCTATAAATATAAATATAAACGATATGTAAAGGTATAAATATAGGGACCCTAAGAGATGGAGATGAGCCACTGTCATGCATGTATAATATCACCAGAATCAACGACACGTACATGCAGTGAGCCGAAGCGACATCATCGGTTCATCGATGCAACTACCGATGGAGTCAATGTCAGGCCTTGTCAATATCGGTATTACAGCCCTCTGCGAGGGGTAGTGCAACCAGACTAAAATACAGCTTGGTGTGGTGGACATGCACGAGTCAGAAGCTTAGAGTTATATCCGATTATTCGGGTCCAATATGGCCGGGCGGGGTAAAGGCGATCAAAGTTCCAGATAGCAAATGTCCACTATCAGTGAGATGAAGACATACATACGATCTTGTGGCTAGATCGATGGCCAGGCGCCTCAGGCTTGCCCTATATTGGAGCAGCGTTCGATGCATAATCCGCCTCTTGCTCGGTATTCTCCCCATCAGACCGGGCCGGCGCAATCTGAACAAGCCCAGAACCTATAGACGACTTTTCTATCTCACTGGTATCAAAACATGGTACATACGCTAGTGCAATGCACGGCCCTTACGTCCATGTACTTGGTAGTCATAGGTTCTCGAACCGAGTCGAACGGCGTTCCGCATCAGGGCCGAGGCCAGGATCTTGGATGTAAGTTACCTATACATGTAAATTACTAGTGTAGGATAGTACATGTACTTATACGCATCTGCCTTAGCATACCTATAGTCATTCGAATTCTATCCCTAATGGAATTTGAGGAGTCAGCAAAGTGATAGGCAGGAAAGCTTGAGAATGTATACACCTTTCTGACTATGCTTTCATGAGCAACCTGTCTGGGACTCATATTAGCTCTCCTATACTTAATGAACGAAAATAGTGCAGGTAACTCACGAGTACAGGGTAATACCTGACGTGCCTAACCTAATCCACAGCACATAATTAGGACCAATCAGCAGATCCGCAGATAGTATAAATCTACCGGTACTGGGCTGGGTATCATTATACTATAAGACTTTATATATGTTACATTAAAAAAAACTATCGAACCTTAAGGCCAACGAATCCAGGATTTCGAGCCATTATTTACGGTAAATTTACGGTAATGATTTATGATATACAGGTGGAACTATTTTAGCCTATTCAGGGAGTTCCTTGATTAAAACACTCCTGGTTGCACCTACAACCACATTGAGACCCAAGACTTTCAAAATAGCAAACTTAAATACATCCTTCGAATGTATCAATTGCGGGCTAGATCCTAGATTGCTAAAAGTTACCTTATACTGGGAATCATCTTTGTACCCTGGGCACAAATATTCCCGACTCCCGATAACTACTGTCCCGTGAAACACACCAGTTAGGCAGCAAGAGAGCTTGTCATGGAGATCGTCTGATACTCACAGGCAGCAGGCGGCCCTGTGCGCTCACAATTGGACAAATCTGCTATTTGGACGCATAAGCAATCTGAATTGCTATTTATCCAATACAAAGGGGCCAACAATTGCTGCCTCTGGAACCGGCTGATTCGGTTAACTTATCGTAGCCGACACCCATTACCTGCTAGATTTACTACAAAAGACGTCAGTCGTACAATGCACACCTTCTAGTCATTAAGTGCTCATGTTTTGTATCTGCCTAAGTATTTGAGACATTCGGTGTGACATGAGTAGGTGTCTGATGTGATCCCGCTTAAACTGACCAACCAGCACCAGCGTAGTGCCCGAGCCTCACTAGCTATATATAGGACCTCCTGACAAGTATGTACGTATCAAATCATCAAGGAGGGTGTTGTGCCAACCAGACTAATAGGTAGTCTGGTTGGCACACTAATAGGACCATCCCGGATGGGCTTGATTAGGCCTAGGCTTGAGGTTTCTCCACAGTGGCAAATTCGACAGGGCTCCTAGCCAATAGATTATCTTGGCCAAATACCCTTCACAAAATCCATCCAAAAGGTTACAACTACAGTGCCAACCAGAACTACAAACTAGCGGCACCTCTTGGTTTTTGTGAAAGGAGAGGTGATCTATCTCGCCAGTTCTCGTGGTACCTAATTGACTCGAGTGATTCGCTAGCGTCGTGCCAACCAGACTAGCTAGCGTCCCTCTTAGACTAGCTAGCGTCCTTCAAAGCCTCACCCACAACTAGACTAGGCATCCGTTGAATTTGGTTAGCCCGATCAGGTTTAAATCAGGCTTGGGGTCACGGACATAATGTGTTTGTGGGCCGATTTCTGGCTCTAGTACTAGATAGAAAAGGGGTGCAAAAACCAGACTATGCATTCGCCATGCGAATTCGAGGCACATCAAAAAAATACCCAGTTGGCCCATGCGTTCACGCAGCTGCATTGGTTGGGAACATCGATCATCCGCATCTGCAGCGTATTGGAAATCACCAATTTGCTTACGAGGAATCAGAATCAACCACTAAGAGAGCACATTACATCTACTCAACCACCCCATGGATACACGTACAGTACCATAAAATCCTACAACCTGAACACTGGCTTTTAAAACAAGGTAGCAACCTAACCAGGTACATCTTGTCGGTCATGCAACAGTCTGTCACCTAGCGGATTTACCCCACTTGTACATGTGTCAAGTGTGGCGCTTGATGTGTGGTAAAATATGCCGACTCGGTGCTGTAGCACATTTACTCTATTGGTTTGAATCGATGCTCCATTCGAGCACATCCCTGGTCTAATCAGGCAACATATTTTGCTCTCTGGTAACTCTGGACTGGTTGGCACAAGCCCCTCACAAGAGGTGGTAACTCCAATGGCGCACATGAAGGCAACTTGACCCCTGCTTGTGTAACTCGACTCATGGAAAAATTGCAAGCCACACCTACTATATCAAAACGAATACGGCATTGCGGAAACACGGATGAGTGTCACCGGTTAGGAGCTCTCGCGGTTACAACTTTAGATGCAGATCTGCTCCATTAATTCATAGACCCAGTTCGGCACACGGCCATTAACAGACGTGTTCTAATGCATATGGGTGATCAAGATGTGTATATCTACACAATCGAATTCGTGATCCAAACTAGCCATTGTAGGACTGAACATCGAATGTGCATCTGGACTTCCCGGCCTTGGGTCCGTCTCACCACCTCTATCAGTTTCAGTCTTGAGAGTAATTAGGCTATCAAACTAGTTGAATCAGATGCTGCCAATTGCAATCGCAATCCGACGGTATATCAGAAGCTCACGAATAAGAAGCCTTGACGCTTAAGCGAGACAAAGGCCTAGGCCATATCCATGAAGCCACTTTGGACCTCGGGGCCAAAGATGACCTCAGCCTGGCCAGACGCAATGCACTAGACTATGTAGCTCCTTTTAAGATATTTCCGGGCAGACAATAGGCCATATCCTGTGCGATATCTGTAGCCCCGTCTTCAAGAACGATGCCCATTGATACAAACGAAGGTTTCAACCAGACCTGATGACCCTATGAGACGCCCATCTTATTCACGGGTTTTTACGGACGATGGACGAGTTGTCAAAATTCGCCTACTGTAAATACACATCTGTCCAATCGTAATCTCTACTATTTTACTTTGTCGGCGTTTGATTCCCAGTATGTAAGGGTTGCTAGTAGATAGCATCACTTCTAAGTATAAACCATACTTGCATTCTAATATAATCTCAAGCCACATAGTAGATACTGTACTCTAACATCAAGACGCCAGCTACCCGTTTGGAATTTCGCAAATCACTGCATAAAAAAACAAACATTCACTTATCCGCTTGCCTATCGTAATATGTAGATTGTAGACATGTACAGATCCGTTGAATTGGGGTATGCGACTTCAAGGTGGGGGTGTTGCATTGCAGGGGCTTCCAATTGGCCAGCCCTATAGCCTGCCAGGATACGTTCTTGCTGCCGGAGTTAACACGGACCTAAGAGTGTGCCTTGCTCCCGGGACGTAAATTTAATTGTAGTTCTCCAGGGGAGATCCTATATTCTCGTATACGCGTACCCTGCACTGGGTAATATACCCGAGCTCGAGTGCAAACTCGATCTGGGAACTAGCTAATACCAGTTTAAAAGCAGATAGAAGAGAGCCGAAGACGTGAGATCTATAGCCTACCTAATCAATAAATTTAGCTAGGTTCTCGAGGGGACAGTGCAGTAGCCTAGTAAAGGTGTGAACAACCGAGCCTTACAGTTAAATGGTTGAAATTTACCTGATCGATCCACTTTACCGGTATTGTGGAGGCCTGATAAGGATAACTATACCGGATTAGATGTACTGGGCATTTGGATGAAAATAGGTAAATACATACAGTAGATATCACCATTAAACCATTGCATTCACCCTATGTTGAAGAACCCAAAAATTGGGATCAAAGAGAAGCAGAGTCGTACGTTCGTACCTTGGAAATTTATGGACCCCATGGTACAGCTCCTTGTCGGCAGTGTAAAAAAGCGTTAAGCAGCAAAGTTATGCAAAACCTCTCCATGCGGGAATATCAATATTAACAAATTTCCAAGATAGAAGGCAGTAGTTGTCGATTCTGCATCAAACATGCCTGTCATTCCCTCCGCTTTGATCTGACCTCGGACAAACCCGAAGGCATAAGGCCCAACCACCATGCCCAATGTCATCATATGCCGGTCTTAAGTCTGACTAGGTAGGTAGCAGGTCTTATGCCTGGTGGGAGGGGCCTCATCTGCAGCTGCAAGGCTTAGAGGCAGGGTTAACTATCCTCGACTTTGATTTGTTTCACAAAATGCGGTGAGACACATGCGCAGTTTTATATGGGGGCTTCTAGAATTGGGATACAGTCCCGAGTAGTTTGGTGTAATCCTCTGTTGGTGGTTCCGTCTCCCGCAAGCTAGGTCGGATCTGAGGTTGATGGTTAATAATGGATGTACACAATGCAAATTTCAATAGTTGAGTTGAGCAAACCGGCAGGTACATTACATTCCTTCATAATCAAGAACATGATAATTCAGTAGTTGGAATGAACATTACTATGCTACTTTGTTACTTTGCACTGCAAGGAGTCTGAGCACTTGCTGGACTTACACTCCAGACTCTCCGCCCCCGTGTTACCCGTGCGCAATTTGAATCTCTCCCAGCTGCCGAGGTATTGTCACTCACACGTTGAACGTCTACAAACCTCGAGTACGCGCTAGTGATTGTAATTGTGTATTCCCCGAGGTATTGCGCAAATACCCACAATGAGCAAGAAAATATGAAGGACATAGACTAATGTTGGCAGGCACCTGTTAACGTTGGACATGCACAATGTCGGGGTGAGTAGTCCTCAAGCTCATGTGAACAAAACTTATCTATGCACACGTCTCAGTGTGTGACACGAAGCTTCAACTAGACTACGGACTCTCCAACGCTACACGTAGCAATGAAGATATGGGATACACCTGTACATCATAAATATGATCACTATCTTTTGCCTTCACAACCTATGACACGTCTAAAGCTACAAATGAACATCTTGCGATCGATCTTGTGGATGAAAGTGCGCGGTGTATTCACACAGGTCGGGTCTGTGACAACTTACAGGCCTCGCTCGACTACAGAGGCATCGTATCAATATCTAGAGATGAGCTGGCGTATGAAGTCGATGGCCGTAGCCCAGATGTATACTTCATATGACGCATGCCCGATATCGAGAATTAGTTGACATAAGTTCTCCAAATTCGGATAATACTACTCCTTTTTCGTGCAATAACCTCATGCACCAAAAGATCCTTGCACAGCTGAAGATAAAAACCAAAGTGAGCAATTACAGGGGGTCATGCGTCTTTTGGAACAACGGAATAAGTAGTGGTGGGGTCATATTCGACGAAAGCATGCTGAGAGCTGCAGTGCATTAGTTTAGCACGAATTAAAAAACAAATCATATGTAGGGTGCCAAATTACGTACCACTTAGCTAACATACTTCGGAGAAACCATAACCCAAGTAACCCAAGTCTCGGGCCATAACCCTAAGGCCAGAACAGTCACAATACTCGCTGGCACAAATATATGACACGATGCAAGAGGGTGAGCTAATGCATATGTAGTCACCATCTTTTTCCCTAGTGATATATCATACCAGCCCTATAACTGCACTTCGGATCCAGGGCCATTCAGACATGGAATACGACACCAGTATTTACTCCGTTACCTCCGGATCGGTAAAGATAGAAACTAGAATCGAAGGAGGAAAAATCTGATGATGTTACCGGGGTTGGTATCCTGAGCCACACATATATTATTGGGTGAATCGGTATACACGGGTTCCCCATATATTAATACTATTCGTCCAATAAGTCCCGCCCTTTTAATTAGCTACCAATGGATAAAGAATACCCATAGCAAGGAAGTTTGAGCTTGCATGCATAGCCCTACGGCCTGCAGATATGTGGTATGAAATTAAAATTGACACAGTCGGCAGCTGAGATCAAGCCCATTCAACATTGCCGCCAGTGGGAGGATGCCTGCTTGGTGCACCCGTAGAGTCTAGAGAATAATATACCGTATTATCTCGAGAAACTCGCTAGCGTGAACACAGTCGCTAAAGCATGCAAAGTGGAGGGTTATGCTCAAGAAGGCAAAGGGCCGCATACCGACATATTGAGCAATCAACCTCATCGAAGGCAGAAGATGTAGATAGCAAACTCAAATACCAGAATGAAGTTCATCCATTTAGTTTTATGCTTAAGCCTATTTGTAATTTAGGGTCACCACCAAGACATAGGCGAATTTTGTAGCCTATATCAGTGTCTGATACCAATATTTTACAGCACCTACCTGGTACTCGAAAGTCGATCCTGCTACGCCACGAGCAAAGGCAAAACAGCGACCTGGACCTAAGCCTAAGAGTTTGGAAAATCGAGTATATAAGGTTCGAGGGCCTATTCAAAGAATACAAAGCAGCTACTCAAGAGAGAAAAGGATAGAAGTCTTAATGTTTCTTAGAACATCATCGACTTCCAAAGGATGGTGATAAGGATGATGATTCTGATGTATTTAATACAACTCGGTCATTGAAGATTATTTACATACTATTACCTCCCCCACAGCTCCTCCCTAGATAGATATCACGTTCTTATGATACTGCAGTATAGGTTCGCTGCATAATGTAGAAGCAGAATGTGCATTGCCATGCTTCGGTTATTCTGACACCTCTGTTCGCGCTAGCGAGTTTCTCGAGATAATACAGTAATACCGGTAGTCTAGTCTGGTTGGCACCCGGTAGTCGGTGAGGAATCACTCAACCAAGTACTTCCTCATACTACAGGTTGCATCAGCTTTGGGAAGGTTTAGGCGTGCCAAAATTTTACTGCTTACTCCTGAAGAGCATCATGGCACTAGTTATATGCTCGCCTCACGTATACTCGGCTCCTAGGTTTGGGAGAATCTTCACGTCAAAGAAGCATGCCTTAAGCTTGACATTGATCATAGGTGCGTAGCTAGCGCTGGATTGCGTCCATAGGGCTGAAAACGCAATGATAACCGATCTAGGACACCTTCCACCGGGCCTTGACGTACATAATGACTGTAAGTATGATTAGTTCTGTTTGGTCTAGGGCATGCCCATGCTGGCTTAGTATGTTAGGGCAATAAGCAGCTGGGGTATCAACGTTAACCACAAGGCCGTAGGGTTTACGTTCGGAGACCTTGGAATAATGGTATACATCATGGAGCCTGAATTCGAATCTTAAATGCTCCCGCTCTATAGCCGGTATGATGTAACTTCAATCGGAGATGTTTGGAAACTTTCAACCACCACGTGACTTAAAATCCTACATGCAATAGGCAGGAAGTACAGGTGTAACCACTGGGTGCCAGGTTTGCCTAGACACCGAGGAGGGGTCGTGCCAACCAGACTAGGTTAGCTACTAGACTGGGGGTACCTGCTTTAGCCTCCTATAGAGGGTGTTGTGCCAACCAGACTACTTCTTTAGGCAGTCACATGCAACTGCAACCAGATTAGTGCGTAAGCCTGGTTGCACTAGTCTGGTTGCACTGCATAGTTCGTCCATTAATACGTACATACTTAAGTAGCACTAGCCTCTTGTAGAGACTTAAGTAGTCAAGACGTCGCCCTCCAACCGACTTTAGTGTTTTGTTAGTCTGGCTTGTTTTGTATGTGTAACTGTTGTGAAACTAGATATGTCCTGACTTTTTTGAATTGAGTTTACTTTGACAGCATTTTTGTGAGTCGAAGTACATTTATAAGAAATGTCCGCAAGGAACTTTATGTTGTACCATATGCATGTAGCCAATCGTCTGGTTCATTGTTTCGGCATGAGATAAACTCACGGAGACCCCCCGAGGCCCGGGGCTAGTCACCCTTATGCATTGGTGCCTACAGGCATCACGTGCAACTCGCGATATTCTTTCAGTTACACGTAAGCGCACTATATGATCCGTTTTAGTTTTAACTGCCTTGGGTATGTAACAGGGGTAGCTCGAGTATAGGCGTGGCAAGATAGTCCTTTCACCTGACCTCATCCGGGCCTGATTAATACTTGGTGTGACGTGAGAGGCCTTCGATCATTTCGAATATTTCTAAATTATAGGCAGTGGAAAAGGGGTTCAATATGCTGACTCGACCTAACTCCCAAGTACCGATGCCCGTACATAGGTACTCTCAACCTTACGAACTACAAAATCACCCACTCAGGCGCCGAAGAAACGTGCATCGACGTCCAGATGATTCACTCATCCTGTTGCAGACAGGGTTGAAATATATATTCTCAGGCACAACCGTAACAGAACATTAAAGTGGCTGCTCGAGATTACTAAATTTGGTTAATGAGAGATTCTTCTGTGTTAAGTTATATACAGGCACACTTGCCTCTATGGAACCCCTGTCCGTACCTTGTGACAAGAAGGTTGTGTGATGCCATGGGCTCAGAGGGACAACTGATAACACCCCTGCAGCCACCCCAAAAGGTGTCTTGTGATAAATGAGCACTGACACGGCGATATAGGTAAGTCAAGCCCCTGGCTGGAGAAAAATGCAATGCGCTGCATACAGTATGTATAGGTGGGAATGGCTATAGGCGAGACTACCTAAAATACAGGATGGAACTAGATTGCAATCGAGGTGTGTATGTGGCTTACATCTTGTTCAAACCAGGGGAATTGAGGCAGGCGGGATGTGGACTGAACATGGAACTCTGATTGGAACCAGAAGCTTTAAGCGTACCTAATTCCACTTGTAAATCTCATTGTGCGTGGTGTTGGGTTGGCGCCATAGATCTTGTGGTACGAAATTGAAATAGGACGGTAGCCTCAAACAAGTTTCTCAGTGGCTCTGTCTCTTGTTGTAGAGGAGCCCGTGTAACCTTGAAAAACAATAATGTTACACTAATCTGGGTATGTTACACAGGGATAAAATTAAACCCTCGACGGCAAATGCCGCCGACTTTGATGCCTAAACCTATCTGGCAAGCTGGATCGTACAGATTGCTCCATTCACCCTATTTGCAGTGCCTTCATTTACCTTTGCTCTGAGTGCTCCCTCGAATTCCTGAAGGGTCAAACTAAGCCACCCTCAATACCAAATTCGAGGCCGAGTGAAAGGGGCTTTATTGGTCGATAAATATATATCATAGAAAGAGGACGAATGCCCTAGCTCGATGCATCTTTCTATTTAGGGAATATGATCGCTGGCTGGGAGAATAGTGACCTGTGATCCGTTCAACACGTGAGTGACCCCAGACCTGTCTCATGGCAGACCCATGTATTTTTGTGTGGCAGTGAATCCCCCGGATTCACAGGATTCAAAGTTACTATAGACGATCTCTAGCAGGCTAATAGTGTGATTACCTTAGATTCATTGTACTCGAGTGCCTGCTTTGTGGCTAATTATTATTATTCCATCACCCGCATGACTCTGCAACCTTACCTTTGAAGTTGGTAACGACATAGCTCCTCTAAATCGAAGCCATCCGTGGCTGATCAGGATGGTATCCTACGTGTCAGTTGGAATCACTAATATGGATCCTATGCGGCGAACCTTGCCGTGTATCTTCTATGAAAACCATGTCGACTTGTTGTACCTACAAACTGACCTGATGTTTGCAAATGTCCAAACCGGTGAGAGTCGACGTTCGTACTGCAGGTGAACTAGAGCTTTCTTGATTTAGCTGCATGTAGGGTACTTTGTATCAATTGGCGGTACCTGCCCACCCGACATTCATGATTATCAAAGGAGCACAAAAATTTGATTTGTTGCCTGATACTAGGACCCCAGCGGCAAACGCAAATTGTCGGCTGCCTCCTGGCATAATCGGCTTTGGGTCTTGTAATTGGGCGTTACAAATCTCGTCTTACACAAAGAAAAGCAATTATCCGAGGCCTATTGCCAATCTTGTTCACGAACAGGGTTGGCACGGGTATGTGTTTGTGGCGATACCATGTGCTAACTTAGCCAAATAGATAGATATATTAGATAGAAGGGAAGCCGAAACCCTACAAATTGTCTTATTCCTGATCATTTCCATATACCTATATTCGATACTATACTCAACTTCTTTTGAATATCCATGGCTCCTGTGGGCTGCACACATAGAGAGGTTTAACCTATGAACTGCAATTGTGAATAGCCATCTTACTCTAATTGCGCCTCAGCATAAGCTTAATTAGCAAATGTCTATTAATTGCATGTTATTAAAGTATAGTAGAGTAGAAACCATTACCAGTGGCCTATGAAGTAAGATTTAAAAGGAACGGCGAGCATATCCATGCAAACTGCAAGGGATTGAATACCTTTTCAGTAATCTAAGTAGGGGGTCCCCAGCAGCCCTGTCGCTTGTGAGGGACATGCAAGAAACCGAACTTGAAAAACTCTCTGGCATTTCCGACATCAATTATGTAGTTTAATAGGTAAAGATGGGCGGAGTGCACGATGGCACCCATTTAGGCGGAAGGCGAAAGCCCTACAAGCCTAAGCGGGGAAAGCCGAAGTCTGTAGGTAACAGTGTCAAATATTCGGGATGCGATAGGGCAGAAACGAGTGGCAATTGCTTTTTTACTTTTTTTGCAAGCCATGTTCCTTTTGAGGGCTTTCTGTCCCAGGGGAAGGGAACGTGGAAGAGGTTCTATTTGTCCTGATTCACATGGGGAAAGATGCGTTTGGGTTCATTAATGCATCCTGGATGATGGTTGGTGTACATGTAACAAGTGGTGGTGGGTGGAGTTGTTGGGGAGGGGAACATCTCAAAGTTTAAGGGTATTAAGGGTATGTGAGACGAGTAAGACAATGCTGACTGTAATGTATGACAACCTTTCCGGGGAGAAATTAAGGCCCATGCAGCCTAAGCTTGCCCATGTGAGATTGAGGGAACGGAGGGAGATTTCAACCCATGAAATATTTTGACTGCTCTGCCAGGAAGCCATCAGTTGAGATATCAATTGAAGAGTACGTCATCTAAGTAGATAGGATCACCAGGATATCCAGTACATACTTAATTCCAGTTCATTAGGTTGCCGTAGCTGTGAGAAATATGCATTGCAACAGACCGCCCTCAATTTTCCCCTGGCCATGAGTTTACTCTAGGTAGCCTCCTGGTTGAGTACAGGAGTTGTAGGTTATGGGGTTGATACTTGATTCCATAAATAAAGGTCTGCCACCCCCATTAGCTACAGTGATAAGAGGAGCAGCAAAACAAGCTTCGACCGAATGCGTTACCTTTAGATCTACTGGATTCGAACCAGATTGCCGGGATTCCAAAACCTTCCTTCTCTGCCAAAGGTTTCTTGTTAACCGACCTGTAAAGCTTCACGAGCCCGCGACTCTCCCTCGGCACCAAGAACTCGAGCTGTCGCATGGTTGCAGCAGGCGTCATTGTTCGCATACAAGTATTCTAGCCTATTGCACGTACATTTCACAGAGGCTTTGAGTGGCATTGCTGCGCATTAGCACTGGATCCTGTGAGGCTCTGTCTCGCTGCAAAAATAACCTTGGGAGCGCAACAGGCACAGCCTTCGCGCGGTATAGTGCCTGCGCCTGTCAATTGCAAGATAACAGGTAGCTTGGATTCCTGAATCAACAGAGCCGGGAAGCTCTCTTCTCTATTATTTATTTATTATCCCAATCGTGACTTCCAGATCCCCTTTCCCGGTTCGTCGTTGTTGGATTTTTTTGCGGACAAAGTGGGCCAATTCACGTACAGCACTGCCATTGAGCACCCCAGCTCGAAGAGAACCCGGCAAAAGGTACGTCCCACCATCATTATTCCCATGGCCTCCACCCCTCCTTCCACTCCGATCCCGGCCCCTGTCAGTTCGTCTGTATACCCTCTTATATATTTAACTGCTGCCTCGCAGGGCTAACTTCCCTCTTTTTTTTCCAGTATATTGGAGCACGATACTCGGCCGCTACTACACCCAAAGTAGCGACATCAAATCCAGTGGAAGCTGAACCAAAACATTATAACCACTTTACCGAGAGATACCTTGACACCTAGCCTCACCATCAGCTGGTTCTGAACCTTACTTGAAGGTCCATACTGCAGACATGGCTCACGTAAACGAAGGGTCGATAGCCAGCGATACGGAGCACAACGATTTCATATTATATCCGATTGTTGAGGACAGCAGCTTATACCCTCACCAGTACTCCCAAACACAATTTAATACATCTACTGGTGAAATCTTCTATGATGCCAGATCGACAGCGTCAGAAGTGGATTATACAGCAATGCTGAGTGCAGAGGACTCGCTTGATCAATTACAGTCCGATCCAAGCACCCAAAATAGCAAGACAATTCTACCAGGCTTCTACTCTCTGTCAGACTCATCCGAAGGAGCATACCAATCACAGGGTTTCTGTCTACCGGCGAACGTAGACTCGTACGGTTTTCATTCGCCATTCAACATTCCTCGAACGATTGGTAACATATTTACAACATCAACAGCTGAAGACCCTACTCTCACAGCATCTATCGACGAGAGCCCTAGATTCCTGATCCAAACCCCAACCTTTCCTATCGGAATTTCTCTAGAATCCGGCCACTACAGATCAACTCCAAGTACATCCCCGGCTACTTCTATTGGTGGCTTCGAGGGAACTAGCAGCATTAAATCTGCGCTAGGTAGCCTTGGTAGTTCTAAGAGCTCTACACGGGGCAGTCCTTACAGTATCAACGAGGATCCGGATTCGTGGAACGGAAGAGTTTCTGACTCTGTAGAAAATCAAGAACAGGGACAAGGCTACTGGTTCATCAGTAGGTTAAACTCAATTCCTCAACAAGAATTCATTTCTGGGTGCACACTAACTGCTCCATTAGATCCCCAGCAGCTCACAAATACCTCCCCACAACATACTATTTTGGAGGAGCCTGCTTCTCCACTGGCTTCACCTCACTTGTCTCCTACCTCGCCTCGCCTGTCTTCGAACCCCCCTTCCCCAACCATCTCTCGAAAGAAGACTACCGGACGCTCATCCCCATTTACATCCGGAAGAAGTCAACTGTCATTTCCATACCAACCACCTCGGCGTGATTCAATAAAGAGCACTAGTTCCAGTCGTGGCTCAAAGTCGCCTTACTTAGATAGCTCTGACGACTCATTGAGGATGCCTTCCCCATCTAGCCCCATTGCCCAGCAACTCCCAACAGGACGAGATGCAGTATGTCCCGAGTGTTCGAAGACTTTCAGAGACATGAGGTATGCAGTATATCCTCTAAGTTACTTGGTTGGGGGATGTACTAATTACTCCACAGGGCCCATCTTCTAACGCATAAATTGGAAAGACCTGAAAAGTGTCCTATTGCTACCTGCGAGTATTCGAAGAAAGGTTTTGCTCGGAAATATGATTGCCAACGCCATACACTCACACACTACAAGGGTACTATGGTCTGCGGCTTCTGTCCATGCGCCGGCTCTCCAGCCGAGAAGTCCTTTAATAGGGCAGATGTCTTCAAGAGGCATTTGATGTCTGTACACAACGTCGAACAGACACCACCAAACGGTAGAAAGAAGACCAGCACTCCCTCGTCTGCTCAAGCCCAACGGTCCCCGAGTTCTGGGCGCCCAACTGATCGCTTTGGCGACTTCCAGGGCACTGGAAAATGTTCCACTTGTAGTGGAACCTTCTCCACTGCACAGCAATTCTATGAGCATTTGGATGATTGCGTTTATAGTAAAGTTGTTCAGGAAGAGCCTGCTGCAGCTTATAACGAGATGAATCTGAGCCAGATCAAATTGGAAGATATCCAAGATTCTCTTGTATCTCCTTGGAAAGGACGACGCTCCAAGTCGTCAGAGAGCGAAGAAAAGCCCGAAGATGAGGATGACGATGACGATGAGGAGCTTGGTGACGCGGAAGAAGACGCCGAAGACAAGGACGAGAAGGATGAGACCTGGACTTTGGGGCGCAGTGCAACAAAGCAGCTCTTGAAGCCGAATGGACTTGGAAGAACGCCCTCCACAAGGTCCAAGACTGCTGTTTCTAAGACTACAATCAAGCGTGGCGTTAGGTAAGAGTTTCCCTCTAATATTAGAGCGATAGCTGTACTGACTTATCGTAGATATAGAGTTAGTAAAATCACAGCTCGAGATGGCAGTAAGCCACGTGCACGAAGGGGGGGGAAAAAGAGGAAGAATTTCCCACCTGGCTGGGGCTGCTCTCCAGAACAGATGGTCACTAAAAGACGGTGCCTCATGGTATATGACGGCTCTAATATCCTCTGTAAGGATGAGATGATGATGAACACCGAGTGGGAAGTCCGAGCCAGCATGGGTGGCGATAATTTTGTCAGTGATCTTGATTTTTGGACCATGCAGAGGGCCAATGCAGCCTTAGATGCCGGCCTCAACGTAGAGGTCCGATGATGAAGCATTATTATTATTATGCGTTTCTCTCTTTCCCTCTCTTTTATTTTTCTTGATTCTTGGGTTTCTTTTTGTTTCTTCGGTGTGCTTGGTATCTATTGCTTGGTGTCTATTATTTCGTTTGTGGCAATGGCATTCATGAATGGTTCTTGGATTTGGTCATTATATCGTCCGTGGGTATTTACAGGAGTTTATCGATTTTTCCTTTGTTTGGATTACCTTTTTACTTTGTTTATTCATGTTGATACGTTTTTTCACGATTCATCTGGACATGATTATTTTGATGGAAACTGGGCTTGCATAGTGGGGTTGAAGGTTACGGATTACATATGCGCTGGAAAGGCAGACAGTATAAAAAGGAAAATACATTATGTAGGAAGGACTGTATGATATATGGATGGGTTTTGGATAATTTTTATTGCCATGGTAGGGCTTGATTGTATGAGAGAATACCAGGGAGGATTTAGTGTGCATGTACTGGCCCTGAAGTAGGGAAAGAAAAAAAAATTAATATTCTGATAACATTTTGGATTGCCGCAAAACCTGACTTTAACGAAATTCCGTTTCCGGGTCTGCAATATGTGGGAATGGTGTACTTTGAAACGTCCATGAGCTGAATTCATGTCTGATGCGTTAGGCAGTAATTATTTGCGTCCCCAAAGTAGCTGAAGCCGAAATAAGGCTGCGCAACCAACGAATTAGGTTCCATAAACAAAGTCTAGGGCTGTATCGGTTTGGTCGCGCAACTTATGCGGAATAATATGCACTTGTCCTCTGTCGATATTGGTTCCAACAATGTAAGCATGATTCTCTTCAGGGACTGTTGCTTATTGTGATCATCCGAATACGAGCATTAACCCCTCCTCCCCCCCCCCCTCTTTCACCTTGCCCAAGCCTTCTGGGGCTTCATCGAAAAGCCTTCTAAAATCTTGGGCCCAGTTTTATGTGTTACCCCTTGTCTGCTTATTCTCCTTACGAGGGAATTTAGGGAAATAATTGGGCTCGTTAAATTTATTTGTTTCTTCGATCCTCGATCCTGACTCCCGGGCAAGGCGTGAATTAAGTAGCACCAACTCCACGGGATCCTACTATTTCATACCACCCTCCTGAGTGATGGTTCATTTGTATCCCTTAGCTGCATAGACGCCAGCCAGCCACGATGACAACTTGGCTGGCTGTTTCTTCCGAGATTTGTTTCTGCAGGATCAAAGAGGGTAGAGAAATTTCATCTCCAACCCCTCCCAACGCTGTGGTTCCCGTCACCGGTTACGTCCCTCTTCCCCAACATACAGCCCCCTTATTTCTTCCTGTCCCTTGTAAGTTCGAGTTTTTCGATCTAACAATAGCAACTGAAAATGCAAAGGTTAGTATCCCCAGACAGACGGTCTTCAGAAGGTGGGATGTAGTGTGGGAGAGCAGGTTGTGGTTGAGAATATACAAGGAATCATTCGATCTTCCGCCTTCTACACCCTTTTCCCTGGCATGTACTCCTGAAGAAAACTATCCTACACTCACGGGAAGGGTATGATATGTGATCCAAAACCGGGATACGATTGGTTTTTTCTCAGGCCAAAGGGGAAGATCAACCTCGAAGCCTGTATCCGCCAAGTGAGCATGTCTGCCTGGACACACACCTTTGACACACCCTTGTGCTGTGTCATCACCTCTATTCGAACACGACATAAAACCCGAGGGGAAGAAGGGGTTGGACACGTACCATAGTCCTGTTGAACTATCATGTCCCACGTATCTTCCATCTCAAACACCTCCGCTTCTCAGGACTGGATAACATTGGAGTTACCTAATTTTTTGCTGCCCCTTCTTCGCCTCTTGCATATCCTTCCATATTTGCCAAAAATAGTGGCCGAGTAGTTATCAATAATTGGCACAGATTGCTCACTATATTAGAACGGGACAGCGGGTACAAAAGGCCGGAGCGTATCACAAGAACAATTCCTTTTTGACGCAATATGTGGAGTAGGAAGTACATTGGGACAGAAGGTCATGTATGTGAAAACGCATAGGCGAAACAAAAAAACAGAAATGAGCATGGGAAAATCGATTGGCACATGTGTTCTGGAGCTTGAACTCGAGTTAGAATAGTAGCTTTGGCCGTTGCAGGATTGAGGCTCACATCTTCTTCTATCCTCTACAGCTTCGCCTTCTGCAGCCTGTTCGAGAAATAGTTTTTTACTGCCAATTTAGATCGTTCTATCACTTCTGCGTCCTCAACGGTTGGCGGAATCCCAACACTCTTATCTAGATCACCTGAGCTCGCATTCTCAACCAGCTCCCTCACAACTCTTCGCAAGATTTTCCCCGACCTCGTTTTTGGAATAATTCTGTTCCCTTGAATGACGCCGCCCAGACTAGCAATCGCACCGATTTGCGCACGTACTAGGGTATTAATCTCTGAGAAGAGAGTTTCAGGTGTGATGGATGCAGCGGAAGCATTAAGGTGGACGAAAGCGAATGGAACATGCCCTTTCAGTGAATCGGGCATCCCAATTACACAGCACTCGGCCACGAGGGGATGGCACATTATCGCCTGCTCAATGCTGCCGGTGCTGAAGCGGTGAGCGGCGACGTTGATAACATCGTCCGTGCGGGACATTATATACACATATCCCTATTTAATAAATTTCTTAGAAATCCTCTAAAAAGGTGGCGGATGCGAAGAATTGTCACCTGCTCATCCACCATCCCGGCGTCTCCGGTGTCTAACCAAGCACCATTAAATCTGTCTAAATACCCAGTCTTGAACCTATTATCGTCTTTCCATAAAGTCCTGAAGCCGGTTGGCGATAGCGGCATCCCAAGAACGATATTCCCCATTTCACCTCGCTTGACCTCTATATAGGCGTTAACAGAGGATGAACTTGATACACCGACTGAAATTCTCACCTCTTCCATCGTCGTCAACTGCCCTGACTTCCCAACCCGGCATAGGCTTGCCTGCGCTCCCAGGTTTTATCGGAATGCTTGGTCCATCCAACCCTAGAGCAATACCGGTTATAGGACTTCCGCTCTCAGTGCTCCACCAATTGTCTACCACCAATGCCCTCGGGGCGCAGAATTCACTCAACAGTTTCTGATATAATTCAATAATACTTGCCTCACTTCTTTCACCGGCAAGGAAAAGCCCTTGCAAAGAACGAAGATTACGCTTTTTGAAAAAAACATCGCCCATAGGATCTTCCCGACGAATTGCACGAAGGGCGGTGGGAGCGGTGAACAGAATATTGACTTGATAATCCGAAACAATGCGCCAGAAAGTATCAGCTGATGGCGTACCGACGGGCTTCCCTTCAAAGAGGATAGTGGTGGCACGAGCGAGAAGCGGAGCATAAACTATGTAGGAGTGGCCAACAACCCAACCTAGGCAAAGTTAGCTACCACATTTAATTGCACGAAGAATAATTCTACCAATATCAGAAGCTGTAAAGATTACATCTCCGGCGTTGATGCCGAATAGGTATTTGATTTGCATATTCAACCCAACAGCATGGCCCGCTGCCTCACGTACGACGCCCTTAGGCATCCCAGTGGTACCTGCACGCCATTAGCCTCCTTGTGGGATTCGGCGGTGAGAGGCCATACCGCTGGTATAGATAGTATACAGAGGGTCGTTGCTGCCAACTGGTACGCCATCAATCACCGGGACCCATTCATCCTCTGGAAAAGTTGAATGTTGTTTCATAACGGCTAGAATTTTCTTGCCCTCCTGTTGATATCTTAAAACCATGTTTTCCTTTTCATTGCCAGCACTAGAGCTCCACCTGCGCTGAACTGCCTCCATCGTTGCTTTCCAATCTCTCTCTCCATTTTGTAGTACCTCAACATGTTGGGGCCGTTGCCAAACCAAGAGTTTGCAGCCTTTTCCCTTCAATCCAGAGAGCTGGACTGCCTCTCGAATGAGGGGGAGGTAAGGGATCACTTTTCTCTTGCCTATGCCGCCTTCAATACCGCAACTAGCAGTAAGGATGACCTCCGGCTGGGCACTTGCTATCCGCTTGGCACATTCTACAGGAGCAAATCCACCAAATACGACGCTGTGAATCGCCCCAAGATGGGAAGTTGCATACATGGCGGTCAAAGCAGGAGGAATCATGGGCACTGTATGCTTGATTAGAAGACGATTAAAGCCTAAGAAAAGGGACCTACTATAAACTAGCACACAACTTCCCTTCTTAACACCCATTCCCCGTAAAACCCCGGCCAACACTTGAACATCTTTCAACAGTTGAGCATATGATGTCCGGTGGTTGTATGTATCTGTAACTGGGGAGTCCCAAATAATCGCAGTCTGTTCACCAAACCCGGCATTGACATGTCGTGTAAGACAATTGTAAGTTGTGGAGATCTCGCCGTTCGGAAACCACTTCCAATACTTGCGGCCATCTTTCACGGGGCTTTCTTCGAGCACACAGGAAGGCGGTTTAGCCCATGTGAGTTTATGAGCTTCTGGGCCCCAGAATTTGGTAGGGTCTGAAAGTGACCTTGACAGAGCAATATCCTGAGGATAGAGCTGCGTAGAAGCTGCCATTGGATACTTTGATTTTAACACACACTTGCAAGCTCGTATGTATGTGTAGAGCTATCACAGATTTTATAACAGCCTTGCTGCAACAATGATGAGAGTAATTTGACTGAATTTGGATTTGCCCTAGGCCGGTAACAGATACATGTTAGTTAAGCACCAAAAAAGGAGCAAAGTGCAAATTTGATACCCGCAGGGAATTGCTTATGCTACAGCTGAGTGTGGATTTACGATTTTGCCAATTATCGATGGCGATTGTCGTCCTGAGGTGAGTGGCTGAGCGCTCAATACCGGCAATTCTTACTCCGAGTGGCTGAGGCGACGTTGAACTAGGGGCTCAGAGGAATATCCTGCAGCCAGACTAGGAATATCCTTGGGAATATCTAAGGGACTATCTACAAACACTAGATGTTCGGTACTCGCATCGCATCCGGGATAAATTATGGGAATACTGTAAGGTCCTGCGAGATCACTGCGGTCCCCAGCGGCCGAAATGTGGGGAAGAACCATGCGTCTGGTGTGGCGCTCAGCATGTTGTGGCTATTTGTGGCTGCAGGAACAGCTCTTGGCGGCAAGTGTGTTACATCATCCGCTGCAGTTGCAACCGTGTTGTTTTACATACTTGATAGCAGCTATTCCTGTTCGGCACTTGTGGCAAGCAGAATTCATGATTACTCCCATGATAGCTCTCGATGACAGCTACTTATGTGGAGCTTTCAGGGACTAGGGCGAAAGCAGAACACACATAATACTCATAATACCGAATACTCAGGCAAGATATCAGCATTTATCGCTGTCCTATCTATTGAACCCCAACTGCGACCTTCACCAGTGCCTCAAGCACACACCCGTCAAGGTTCGAATCTGCATATATCAAAATCTCCTTCCGTCAAATTCGATATTACAACGACATTTTAATACCCTGAGGCTTTACCAGGAGCAAGAAGCATTGTCAAGATGCGTTTGGCCGTGTACGGGACTGTATGATCTCCACTTCGCCACCTGCTCCCAATCTCACCACTAAGGAAAAGGCTCTCAGTGATCAATTCCGCTAATACACCACGGTTCGAGCAGGTTAGCACCCTGGCAGCTATGGGAGTGGTGATCTCCGCATTTGCTCAGCGTGCAAATTTTTATTCTGCAACAGTTTATCTAGCTCAGTCCAATGCCTGTCTCATGGTAAGCTCAGCTTATGACATTGTTTACCCATGAACTCCAGCGCTCATCCTAACGATGACTGCGAGGAGCGGCATAAATAGATCTTGACCAATTTCTCTTTACTTTGCTCATTGATCCTTGCACACATTCTTCAACGAATTCTCTATGGACCCTTACGAGACCTGGAAGTGGAGAGCTTGTATGAAAAGGCGTGGTACGCCGTCACAGAGACATGTTTGGCTATGACTATCTTCAGGGATGAATGGAATGTGGGATTTGTCCTTTGTTTTGCAGGACTATTATTTGCAAAGGGGTTTTGTTGGCTAAGTTCAGGAAGAGTTGAGATGGTAAGTTGTACCTTTTCTACATATTCACAAATATTTAGATGCACACTTGGGGTATCAGCTAACATCCTATCATTAGATGGAACAAACTCCACCGTAAGTACTTTACAGTACTATATAAAGCCCACTCTCTTAATAATGATTCATAGGGCGAACCCCCGGCTTTTCCATATTCGCTTGGTTGCTTCTCTGCTCTTGCTCATAGGTAGTGACATTGCTATGGTTTACTACGCTGTTTCGGATGTGCTAGAGGCCGGAAAGCCCGGTATGATGGTATAAATCACTGTCGTGAGCGAACTCCGAGGCTAGCTTGCTAATTGACTCGAAGGTGATGTTTGCTTTTGAATTCACGATTCTCCTAATTACCGCGCTTTCGACGGCTGGTCGATATGGGCTCATCATGGCAGAAAAGTACATTGTTCACAAGCAGGCCAATGTTAGAAGATTGGCAAGAGAAGCCGAAAGGGCTGTCGCTGCTGCTACTCAAGGCCCAGACAGGGGGGAGGGGGAAATACAAACTGAGGCACAAGAGGATCAGGAACCAGAGTTGGTGTGGGAAGAAAAGGGAACATGGATGTTTTATCTTGAGCTGGGAACAGGTATGTTCAACGGAAAATATTTCGATTAAATGTTCCTAACACACTCCAGATTTCTTGAAGCTACTTACCTATCTTGCATTTTTCTTCATTGTTCTCACATTCTATGGTCTACCACTACACATTATCAGAGATGTGTACATAACACTCCGGTCTTTCATTTCCCGGATACGAGATTTCATACGTTACCGACGTGCTACCAACGATATGAACATTCGGTATCCAGATGCTACTGTCGAGGAGGTTGAACGGGAGAATGTTTGTATCATATGCCGTGAAGAGATGAGGCCATTTATTCCCGCACCTGATAATCAGGGGCCACAGGGTATTCACACGGCAGCTCAAGCACAGTCAAGGCAGCGGATGAGGCCAAAAAAATTGCCTTGTGGTCACATTCTACACTTTTCCTGTTTGCGCAGTTGGCTGGAAAGGCAGCAGAGGTGTCCGACTTGCAGGCGTCCAGTTTTGGAAACCACGCCGAATACCGCTGATCCTAATGCGCCACAGCAAGGTGGTGCACAGCAACAACAAGGCGCAAGGGGCATTGCTTGGGGTGGCCAATTCGGTGGCATACGCGTTAATTTTGGACTAGGGCAAGGACCAGAATTCATGCAAAATCTAATGCAGCAATGGGACAACAGGCAACCGCAAGAAGGCAATCCTGGCCCTGGTGTGCCTGCTCCAGAGGTAGGGCAACAGAACCCTACAAGGCGGCAACAGGAAAATCAACAGGAGACCTTGGAGGCTTTGGGAGGAGGGGTGGAGGCTGTTCTATCCCAGCAAATGGAAAATATGGGTACTAGTGGATTGACTAACCTTCGGGGACTTCATATACAATGTCTAGAATTGGAAAGACGCCTGAGGAGAGAGCTTGAAGCTGTCGAGGCGCTTAATACTACAATAGGTAATGCTCGGGATCTCAGGTCTCGAATTAGCCAAGCACGGCAACAACAGCCAGTGACCGAAGCCGCTACAGCGACAACTAGTGCCCTCATGGAGACCCCTACAATAACAGCGTCACAGTCAACCCAACCGGGCCTTCAGGGTTTACAGATCCCACCAGGGTGGCAAATGATTCCTTTAACACCAGTGGCTGTGGGTGCCACAAGCGCGACACCATCAGAGTCAAATACACCAGGGGTGTCAGCTAATATCGCAACCACATCCCCGCCATACAGGGCTACAGTAGGCACCTTTCCTGCTACCTTAGCAGATGTTAGGAGAAGGCGCTTTGGTCGGAGTGATGTTAGGAACTACAACGCGACTTTGAGGGATTACCACGCTGGTCGGAGTCCTGGTTTGGAGATGCCCGAAAATGAGGGCGAACTGAGTGGTAATTCGAGTTTAACGCAATCGATACTACAACACGACATGTTCCTTAGGACTCAATTGAGTGGATCAAGTGATATGCAGCGGCGATTCAGAGATCTTCTCCAGGATAGCTTCGCACTCGATGAAAGCACGGCACTCATGAATTCTGCAGGTAGGGAGCTTGAACTTGCTCCTAGTCACTCCAGGATATTGGCGGAGAGCGGAAACCTTGAAAATTTGGGCGAGGAATACATTAACCAATCGGAAAGAGAAATGACTAGTGCCTTCAGAGACAGGAGGGCTGTTCTTGCCTTGGTACATCGAATTTTAGACGAGTCCCAACAAGTATTGGGTGAGAGGAGAATTCAATTGGCAGATGGTACCGTTCCCAATGACCTCACGGCCACGCCCCAAGCTACCCAAGAAACTCATGTTGCCAGAAGCAGTCCAGCTCTAAACGCTTCGAATGCCACAGAGTCACAACCGGGGGCGATGACCCCCACAGAATCCTCTAGCTTAAGTGCATTACAGTCAGTGGGGTCTTTATCAACTCCGTCACCGCAAAAGGATACCGTGGAGGAAGTTCCTGCCGATGAAGATAGGGTGGTCTCGAGCGACAAAGGGAAAGGAAGAGCACTCAGTGTTGAGGCGGCCTCGGACGAATGAGCTTCGCCTTCTTTCCCAGTGGGGTCACTGCTTTTGTAATACATTTTCGTGCGCTTGAGTTTTCAAGATATCTAAGTATAGGGGAACGATGAAAGAGTTCTCTTTAGTAATGTGTATAATATACGATAGAATTGTGTTTGCGAAGAAAAAAGCTCATTTTCCATGCTTGAAGTTTTTTCAGCAAGTCTGGTAGCGTACACATGGTAGGGTTCATAAATGTAATTGCGTTTCGTAGGTTCGAAGTCCTGTCTCCCTCGGAGCATGGAGGGATAGTCTATGTTGTGCCAACCAGACTAGGGGAGGGACATGGGACTAGGGTAAAATTAGTGTAGTCGCTAATTGGGCCTTGGTAGTGGAGGATGGGGGGTTGGATGCTGTGGAGGGGTAGTGCAACCAGACTAGGGTTGATGGGGTTTCCTAGTCTCGTCCTAGCACAGGAGGGTATTGTGCCAACCAGACTAGTCCCATGGGGTGCGCTCTGAATCTACCGGGGTTCCTCTTGCGAGGGGTAGTGCAACTGCCAACCAGACTATAGTGCCAACCAGACTATCTACATAACTACGAGGGTCTGATCGAGACTAATCTACGTAGTCTCGGCACCGAGGGTCTGATCGAGACTACCGGGGTTGTGCCAACCAGCCCGGTTAGTCTGGTTGGACCAGGTTTCCAGAACCAGACTAGGTTTCCGGTGTAAGCCAGACTAGCGACAGCTTAACCAGACTAGCGACAGCTTAACCAGACTTGGCCAAGTGTGGGAACGACACCAGATCTGGCGTGCCAAAGAACGTTTTCTTGTTAATGCTAATGGTAGGGTTAGTAAGCGCGGTTAGCGGGGGAAAAAAAAAAAAAAGAGGTTTCGCAAGCCTGATGTTAATGTTAAGCGGCACAGCAGGATCGAGACTACACAGAGCAAACATTAGCTATAGCCTTTTCGGGTTGGTGTTCCATTGCTTGAGGCAGCGCTCAAAATAGGAGGTTGTATATTGGCAACTCGTGTTTGATCCAAGCTAGGAGATAACTCGCACTCTAGAGCTTGAAGAGGAGCTTGATTTGGAGGAGCCATAGCGAGAATTTGGATGTGTTCTGACAATTATTCAAAGGTAGAAAGTGAGTGCAAGAGGCGTAGGTATTTATGGTACATAACCATAAGTGTGCGGCTATTCTTGTTTACTAACAAATGGTTGCTATGGTAACATCGGAATTTGTCGGGTTACCATGGAAACTTAACATTAATACCAGCCATAAATCTAGTTGCGAAATCCCTCTGATGAGCCGAATGGCTTGCTAGACCGCTCGAACGGTTTGTCGAGTTGACATGATCTGTCAAGCTTGCTGAACCATTCGAACATGGCGAGGGGTAGGTAGTGCAACCAGACTATTCGAACACTTGGTCTAGTGGAATGGAAAGAATATTCTTGCCTGTCAGTCCTTAATTACCCTCAGTTTCTTTTTATTTCCGCCAAGAGGTAAGGCAACCTGGCATGCGATTCTATTACATAATCACGAGCCTAGTGAACCGTTGCGCTTTGGGGAGGTTGGCAAGTCTGATTGGCACAAGCTTCTTAGATTGCATGAGAAGTAAGTAAACATATTCTCCGCACATTTTGAGCCACCCGCCAGACTACCGATCTACATCTTTTTATTTCCAATTTTCTTCCTACTGCATGAGGCTGTCCTCCTAGCTGTCCTCCTCGACTCCACTTTCAGTCCACGTTACACCGCGCGCTCTTTCGAACCAAGAAAGATACCCAACTCCGCCCCCGAATGCCTAAGAAGATAAAAGCAGAAAGAAATATAAGTACCATCCTCGTTGACATTCCACGCGGTACGTACCTTTACTTTCTATATATATATATAAATATATAAAAAGGAAAGAGCATCACTGTGGGCAACTCATCCTTCATGCGATAATGGTATTCACAGAGGCAGTAGTACTAATGGTGAAATGCTTTGGGTAAAAAGGAAACCTCCCAGAAAACGAACTACCCATATTATGCGTTGACGAAGCGCATCATCCGAAATTGTGACAGCATTTACAATCGGCCGTATCCATGCCTTGGTGTGATAGACACATACACACTTTCTCTCCCAAGGCTTTACTTGGCGCTGCATTTGGCTTTTGATGCTCTCCTGGTGCTTTTTCTCCTTCCACGGAGTCTTGCGCACCGTTCCTCTCTTATTTCACTGCCCCGACAACCCCTGCGTTTCTCCAGCTCTTGGATGGCTGGAGCAACTCCCGTCTCTACCAACTCTTTATACTTTTTCTTGCATGTCCCTGGGCCGAACTTATAACTTCCCCCGACTTTGAGTATCTCCTCACTAATGTACTTCCATCGGGCCGAAATTTTGCAGCCACTTTCTCTCTCCTCGCTCACCTGATTGCTCTGCGGCGACAGGATCAGACCCGTTACACAGTTAATCAGAATTCGGATATCATTGTCTGTCCAGATAGGTTTTCGTACCCTCTGGCACTTATCCTTGGTTAGGGTTCGGTGTCGACCACGTAGGGTTGATTCTGCTTCAGGACAGTTGAGGCGTTTCTTGATCTCCTTATATGAAACCCCTTGATCTCGAAGCGTCAAAAGGAGCTCGTTTTTGTCTTGTCTAGGCTCCATGCAATTCTTCCTCATGCCGGCGTATGATAATGATTTGCTTCTACCCTCTGCGAAGGTCACCTGCGTTGGGATAAACGCATTATTGGAAGGGGTGATACTGGGGTACGCTCGAGCTTGATTGTTGAGTTGAACTCTGGTAGAGTTTTGTGGGGATTCAACTTGTGCGTTACCGAAGCTACATGTACTATGGAATTGCACATACAGCGGAGTTGAGGGGGGCGTCCATTCAGGAGACGAACCGTGAGAGCTTTGCTGTTGTAGCGGAAGAGTAGGTTCAAAATTTCTAAGAAAGCTGTTACCCTGTGCCGAGACGGAGCGGGAAATTGTGCAGCTTGAGGGACGAGAAATAGTATAACTCGATGTTGTATCACTCTCCATCGAGGTGTACCCATCATAACGGGGAGCTGTGTCGTCGGTATAAGGTGGGTGCATTGGATAAAGCCTTGGCGTTGGCATGGAACCACTTTTTTGTGGTCTTTCGAGACATCTATTTTCGGCGGTAGCTGCAGCACTAGTAAGTGAGTATGATAGCACATCAACAGCGCTATAGGGGCCTGGACAGGCACTTTCAGTGGCTTCGTCACAGTAGCAGGCATCCTTCATCACTCCACACTTATCAATATATAATAATGATGTAGGTGAATTCTTTGGATATGGACATGAAATGAAGGAGCCAATTTGGTTGCTAAAAGGTCCAGGGCTTTCAGCTGAAGGAAAATTGAAAGTGTGGTCGTTCGTCATTGCGGCATCTAACCCAGAATAAGCTTCCCCCAGGTGGTGAGGCCCAAGGAACCCTTCGTCCTCCCCGACCTCTGCGTACAAACTTTCCGAGTAGCTGTCCTTGAGTTCCGTGGCTTCGAGGTCCTTCTCCTCGCGTATTGGCGTGCCGCCTTGCTGAAAGCTCTTGATATTGGAACACAGCTGTTTATGTGAAGCATCTTCTTCATCTTTTGGACTTAAAGTGTCATCTTCTGTGTCAAAGCAATTACTATACCCGAAGCGTTCGAGCTCCAGATCCATTTCATCGTTGCTAAGTAGGCTAAGGTCTGATAAGGAGGGCTGCGCGAGAGTCCAAGGCCCTCTGGGGAACCCTCCAGGGACACCATCATCTTCAGGGAAAACGTAGTCCTCAAGGCCTGCTTGTGTAGGGGTGACATGTACCGATATCGATTCCACAGGTACAAATCCACAACCCATGGTTTCCACACCGTCAGGCAGGGTAGTAGCAAAAGTTTGAAGCTCGGGGAAGAGATCACAAAGGAGATCAGCCGGATTGTCCCTCGAAGGTGACGAGACGCAATCCTCGTCCTCTCCAGGATTCAGCCCAGTGGAAGGTTCATCCTCAATCGGTGCGATCTCCAGCGAATTTATTACGCAACAGATGCTGTGTGGTTTTGGTAAAAGATCAGAATCTAGCACTGAGGCTGGACTCACTGGCGCCGGATTTGACGTAGTATATGTCCCATCATAAGAAGTTTGGATATTAGCACTGACAGAGCTGGGCTGAGTATTAAAGCGGCATTCTGGGAGGTATGGCTTTGGAGACTCCAAAGAGGCACTATATAAGGCGGGAGTAGATCTTTTGATCCTCCATGATGTCCCCTTAGTGGCCCATCGGCGTGTGGGTTTGGAATCAAAACTATCTTTGATGGGCTAAGGACGGAATGCGACGTTAGCAAAGACTCGAAGGCTACACAAATGCGCCAGTGAGTAAGTTCAGGAAATTCTCCATCCTTTACCGCAACAACTTTAAACATTGAAGAATTGGGGTTCTTTACTCTTGGAGCAGACAAAGGCCCTATTGCGGGATTGCAACCGCTAAATTCTGATTGTTGACTATGGAAGCCCGAAAGTCGGATAGTATTCATCTCCATGGCTGCCAAGTCGAAGAAACACGGGTAAAAATCTTGATCACATATCATTAGTCTTCAACTCAAGGACTGAGGCAGGAGGAAACCCGGGTATGTCTGTGTGATTTACCTGTATTACGGTACGGGATGGGTTTGTTGATTGAGAACTGCTCACTGATTGACCTGGCGTTTGACAGCTACCAATTGCCTAGCGTTTTTCGGTGTCTGCCTTCCTATATAGGTAACCGACTGGCAAACTAACGCTCTGTAAGTGCCCTCGTCCAATTTTTTGTGATACTGGGAGAATTCTCCACAATTTCTTTGTAGGTTAGAGGTTTGTAGCTATATCTGTCTTCTGATAGCACTGGTGAGAAATGCTTTGGGGAGGGTGAATATATAACTTCTAAAAAATATCCCACACTCCCATACCAGTTGGTAGGTATAGGACCATGAGAGTGAATGAATAGAAGCCAATGGATCGACTTACTTCTTCGATGATAGGACAGTCTAACGTACTCTTCTCTGACTGAGTTGCAAAATGTATGGCCTCGGTGGAGACTCCAATACTGGGCCTTGCGTGGACTTAGCTTGACGCAAGGCAGATATTTTGATCGGATAGTGGACTTTTTGCAGGGATATAGTTGTCGATGCAGGAAGCAGAGTGCTGCAGTCCCGGAACCCAAGATGGTATAAAGGAGGTAAGGTGGGTGGTTGGTTACAGAAAAATAGTGAAATCTCTCTAGGCTGGATCTTGGTCCTGCTCCTGAAGAAGTGTTGTATGCTGACGGAGGGTTGGAGGGCTCGATGAGTCTGGAAAGCCCAACAGATTGGGAAGGCCGTTTGAACCAGTTCACTCAAGCGGTATCTAAGGTCACGACAAGCCGGTTTCATTAGCAGGCCGCCATTGTACATTCTAGCCAAATGTATCGAGCCTAGGAACCGTCGTGGTCCAACAATTGCAGGCACTCTCTAGCTATCAATTCTATGGACTATTATCGTCTAATATGAGGCTAGATGCACCCTGGTTGGCTGCCAGCGTCTACCCATAAACTGGGGGAAGGCAGGTGATCACTCCATTGAAGGGCTGCGGAGGGTATATACCTACAAGCGTTTCCAGTCTGACAATTCAGGTCCACACAAGCGTTATGGGAATGGGAAAAACTGCTGCTTTCCAAGGAATGGTACCGGTCCTGATAGTGGTTGTCAGATATTCCCTGACTGGGTTTAATTCAGTTAGCATGTATATCTCAAACGCATATCTCCCTGGATCCCAAAGTCCCACCATGCACAACAAACAATATCAGTGTTTAGAGAACAAAGGGGAGAGAGTGGACATTACACAATTATGCGAGAGAGAAGAACGAGTGAGTACAATTTGGAGACGAATTGCAAACGAGAGACATGAGAGTGGACATGTGGAATTATTCTATGCCTTACCAAGCCTTAGTTTTCAAAGCACCGTGAACTGATCTCGTGCCTGTGGACAGACTTGGAGCAGTGGGCACCTGATGCAATTGGTGGGGGTGATTGGCTGCACTTCTTTTGCGACAGTTGGAGTTCAGGAAGAGGTTTACTTTCACTTCAATTCGATCAACCCACGGCCTGAGGGCTTCCTCTGCTTTTCTAGAACACATGGCGAGTGGGTGAAAACATTAACTAAGACTCCCCACTAGATCGGGCTGATACTCAGATTCGAATAAAGAAGAAAAAAAACAGGAGGCATAACACTGACCCTCTCTCCACAGAAATTCAAAACATTGGTATCCGGTCTGGGATCATGTCAAACTAGATCTGGATTGTGTCTAGAGATATCACAAATCCATACTTGCATCAGATCAGGGAGGGCTAAAGGAAAGCTACAGAAGCAAGACAGGTCAGAACAACATTAGTTTGGCTTCAGCTTTTACGCGCTTGCCAGCACCGCAATGGTGATCTTAAGACTAGATTTCGGGTCAGTAATTTGGGTACTTCGGTAAGTGAATATGAGGTTTTACATTTGGCTAGGACGAAACTGGTATTGATGCTACCTCTCTTGAATTGGTGGTGTGCGTAAGTCGTGGTTGCATGAGCAAGATATGTCTCTTGCCGAGTGGACGCATTGATGCCTTGCAAGACCACCTAGAGGTGAGCAAAGCTAGAGCCCCCAGAACTCCCTCTTGAACTGCTTCACATCCACATGCTCGTGGATAAATCCTCGTAGGTGCTAAACTACTCAAGTTTTTCATACCCCATTGCTTACCTACCCTGTTGCTTCCGTTATATATGTTTTACCCTGTGTGAGATTGTTGGCTAGTGTGAATAATGAAACATACTAGAGAGTTTGGACAGCAAGATGCACTTGGGATAATAATTGTAGCAAAAATAATCACCGTATTTAGATTTTCACCAGGTAAGCGGATCACGGTATATGACTTGACTTAAGCACTCGTCCTGTCTTGCAACATGTCTCAAATTTCCTCTTTTGGTAAGTGATAAGCCCATGCATTCCTCGTGGCAAGTCGAGGACCCTCGAGCTCAATACGGATTCACCACAATCTAAACCCGAAGCTGTGGCTTGCGAGCATGGGGATCCGGAATCCTCAGTCCTTCCGAAGTAAACGGTAGCCTTCAAAGCTGTCAGAATGGGACAGGTTATATACATATACTCTTGGCCGTCGCACTTGAGTAAAAACGTGGAGCTTCGGAGTACAGCTAAACAAGCTAAACAATTGCAAATATACATGTAGAGAAAAGTACTCTTTACGGTTAGAAGTAAACACGTGATGGCCACACAACGGGTCACCCGAGAAAGAATATGATGCTTCCATTCTCTATAAATGTGGCTTTCAAGACTCGACGCCCTCACGGGTGACTGCCGTTCGTAATGTGATCCGTTTACTTTCCACATCGGACAGGAGGGCATCGGAAATCGCGAAGTCGGTGGCTTGGTTCGTCCTTCAACTTACCTACCCTGCTCCAATATTCTAGTCTTTTCCCGTATAGGATATTCAGATGAAACAGAAATCTCTGGAACCAAGGTGCGTGTTTTTGAAACTATGTAGGTCTTACCATGGTTCCCGCATGTTTGAATTTGCAACACATGTTTCCATTTATAACCTCGAAACTGTGGGGGAACAGTCACGTGTATGTCTTGTATCGAATATACAGGGTTTGTATGCAAACAACCTTCCCATTTGAAAAAACAGGGTAATCTATTGGCTCGCCACGCCAATGCCAGGAAAAAAAAAAAATTTAAAAGACCTAGCAAGCTCCAGTGACGCAGCATGCTAGAAGCCCTCGGGGGCCATTTTAGCAAACACTGTGGACTGTATGCATGGCAAGTCCAGTCCCATGAGCAAACAACTTCTTCTGTACAAGCGGCATCTCACAATGCCTTTGTCAATGAGAGTATCAAAACAACGAAACCGCGTACGCGTTATGTTTACCCTGTGGTCTACATCGCAATACACATGAGATCACCCATATCCTGATTTCTAGCTGCCGTATGCGCCCAGGACAAGCAACATTAAAATATTGATCATGACTGTCATTAGCAATCGTTTGGTGGGCATGCGATATATCGCTCCGCACCGTTTCCATGATTAGCTTCCAAATACATGCTACATTCAAACCGCTGATTTACACGAGATAAGAAAAAATCCGAGAGCAAACAAACACCCTAAAATAGACCTATAGGGAAAAAACCCACAAAAGAAACTTTAAGCCTCAAGGATCAAGTACATATCTTTACGGTTCCATATTCATGCTACGGAAGTTCCTTTTTACATTACTGCAGATTTTATCATACAGTACATCAGATCTATAAGCAAAAACGATAGTTTCGCAAACTTATGTTGCGGGGATTACTAACTCCCCCTGACCCATCCTTCCACCCCTGTAAGCACCGCAAACCCTCCCATGAAACTCCCTAGCACCCAAAACGGCGCTCCAGGACTCCATTTATCAAACAGTAACCCTCCCCCCTTTGTCAGGAATAATATCCCCATACCCCCACAAAGGGAGTAGACACCCGCTATGGTACCTTTTAGCTCCCCCGGGTTGCTGCTGGAACTACTTGGGCTTCTGATATTGCCTCGGTGACGTGGGCTTTCTAAGTCTCCATCATCATCCTCATCCGAGGAGACGGCATCGGCAAGAACGTCTTGGGAATCTGGTTCAAAATCGGTGTCGAATTCCTCTCCTTGTCCACGCCCAAGGAGACCTAAACTGCCTACCACGGCACCAATCTGTCCAACCCCCAGTAGGGCTGAAGAAATGAGGCTTAGAAAGCCAACATCCGGGGTATCAAGAAAGCCAAAGCCAATGAAGCCGATAGTTCCGAGGAGAGAGGTGATAGAGAGAACTCGAAGTGGAGAGGTGGCAGGTTGTGTGGAGGAGGCGGAGGAAGAGAGGTAACCAATCAAGGGAGCGGAGATAAGTCCGACGAGTTGTGAGACTCCTGTGAGTATTGCAGCAACGATATATGCCCTGCGGCATTGCTCTTCATTGTCACTGGGATTGGTTCTGGGGCTACACAGGCCATGGGTAATAAAGTAGTGATTTACGAAAAGAGGAATGAAGAGTGATAGGCCGACGGAAGAGGCTCTAATGAGACAGAAAAGCTTGAATTAGAATTATGAGACCGTGAGATGAGGTGAAATAGAAGTTTCTAGAACTCACGTACCTTGCAATAAACCCTCCGATGTAGCTTATACCAATGGTGCGCCACCGGTCATGTCCTACCTTGAGCGCACGGATGAGCATTCTAGATGCGCTCGGCCTGTTATCTCTCCTCGACCGCTCTTGAAGGAGCCCCTCAGCCTCGTCGGAAGTAGCCGCATCTCTCTTGCCAAACAAAGGCCGCCACCATCGCGATATCTTACCGCTAAGCAAGCCTCCTCCGCTCCGCATTCGCCGCTTTGGTGATTCTTCGCCATAGTGTGGTAGCCCAAACCAACATGCCGTTCCGCAGACCACTGCATAGGTCGCGACGGCCCAGTAAGATCGCTTGAGCCCGACACCGGTTCCTGTCGCATTTACTTTGGCATGTGTAGGAGAGGTGGAGTGTCGGGATGGATCGAGCAGGGTGGGGAGCGGCAGAAAAACGCTCAATGCGAGAAGGGCGCCGAGTCCAGAAAATAGACCAACGATACCGGCGAGTTTGGAGGAGGGTGAGGTGGGGGGACGGGTGATTCCAGGTGAATGTGGGAATCGAGACGATGGCGGGGAGAGTGGTGCTCCGTGCACATGAGGATGAGGAGGTGGGAGAACGGTGGAAATAGGATTGCTGAATTGCGTGGGGGCTGGAGGAGATGTGAGATCAGGTAGCACTGCAGAGATCATAGTAGAGCTGTCGGGTTTTGGTATCAGCCATGGAAATGCATCAACAGGAGTTTTATGGTATACAAACATTGCCCCTCCACCGATAGCAAATACTGCTCTCCATAGAATCATCCAATACCACCATTCCCACCCCTCCAACTCGAACCCTTCCCCATTTCCATTTTTCCCTTTGACCAAACCAGCCTCTGATAATCCAACCAAACCGGCAGCGGCAATGACAAATCCCAATGCTGTAACGCCTTTTCTTCCTCCCCAGCCCCATCGATCACTCACTATACCCCACACTGGGGCAGATACAATAACGATGATTTCATCAACAAAACCTAGAGTTCCGACAATATTTCCGAGATGTTCCCCCCCCCGGATTTCTAATATGTCAGAAATGATGAAGGAGATAGTTGAATTTAGGAAGACGAAGAGGGATATTGAGGAGAGGACAAGAAAGAGGAGATAAATGGTCACATGTTTGGTGGTAGTCGGTGCCGGAAGTGAGAGGGAGAGGTAAGGGGGAATATGCTCCATGAGGTTGCTTATTGGAGATGGCATTTTTGCTGTTGTAGAGAGATGGTGGGCCAGAATGTAATGTTTGGGAGTGGCCAAGGTCAAACCACAATACTCGTTTGTTTCCGCCGGTACGAGTTGACAAGCCCAATAAGTCGTTCGCAAAGTAGATGTGGAGCAATGAGGTATATAGGACAAACTAGGTCGATTATCGTCTCATGATCATTGATGATTCCTGGGGAGTGCGTTGTCGGTGCTCTGCAGAGCACCTCACAGGTACGCCTCTCCTCACAGTGGATGGATTGTGCAGCCTCGCAAGGGGGTAGGTATATGACGCACTAGCATATGGCGGCGATCTGCGGCTCAGTCCTGAGTAGGCAAGCCACGTGAGGCTGAGATCTCGCTTACTGTATACCTACCGCACCAAGACCGCTAGTCTTACCACCGTCCTCTCAAATTGATCGAGACTACTCAAATTTGAAAATCAGCAAGCCGAAATTGGCTATTTGTGATAGTCTGGTTGGCACTATTTGTGATACATCAAGTTCCTTTGTAGATGGAAAATATTCCTGAGGGAGTTTAGTCATCGAAGCTAAGGGGCTCAGGTCTAAACTCCTGTTTCGACATTTGACAGATATACACTTGTGTTTACCGCAATCACTGAAAGGATAGAGCCTCACCGGGGCTCACCATATTGGAAATAATGCTAAATGCTGACAGCTGTAGGGCAAACCTGGAGCCATGAACAACAGCCCGCAATGGTGTTATAATAAGCTTATATTCATTTGTTTCCCCATTGTTTGCCCCTAGCGCTTGCCGCAAGGGTTTGAGTCTCAAACAGCCATTAGAAGCGTAAGCGCTATTGTCATGATTCGCACTATGGAGCCGCAAATGGCGATTACTGAAGCTGCAGGAATATATCCCCAAGGCACATTATGCCTTCAACTTATTCGAGGGCAGAGGACAGCGCACATGAGCACCTGGTATGTAGCAAGTACTCTTCTCCGTAACGGTGAGCGGTCCACGGCGGTGTAAGCACTATGAGGCAAGCGTCTTGTTACCCTGGGCCACCATTATAAAGTCCCCATAATATCTCTCGTCGTAATTCAGTCCCTTTTGGTCTCCAGTGCTGGTCTTATACCTTCTTTTGTTCACGTTCTTTTTTCACTTATTGATATCCTGTGGATACTGCATTGAATCCGTGATTTGATATCATTGATATCATTGATATTTGTGATATCCATTCTATCCACAGGCCTTTTCGATACCTACTAGCAACTCGTCTGGCACGAGGCTTCCCTGCACATATTAATATCCCTATTTTGAAAACCTTCAACATGCATTATCCTGGATTTCTTGTTGCCCTCACAGCCCTTTCTAGTTTTGCCGTTGCACTTCCTCGCCCCGTCTCAGTGACCCCACCAAAGGCTGTCCCTATCAAACTTGACCCTTTACATAGCATACGGTCTGTCAATGAAAATACGGGTATAATAACCCGCAGAGCAATTGATTCAGGTGCGAAGATTCTGAAGCCCATCAAGGTTCACTATTCATTCACCAAACGATCGGACGGCGACGATTCAAACTCTATTGATTTCAGTCGATTGGACCTGTCCAAGCAGGCACAGTTGGTTTATGGTTCACCCGACTGTAAGATTATTCCTGTCATGCTCTTGAATGAGCGAGGGCAAAATAGCTAACATGGGGAATATTAGCCGACGGGTCTGTCCTTTTAGCAGATATGACTTTGTATGCACCAGATGGCAAACCTATTATAATGATGGAAAGTTTCGAGACCCTGACCAGTGCAATTGACTGCAATGGATCGGACGGAAAATTATCCCTGACTTTTAGGAATAATCAGGCGATGATGTACGCTCTTTCAAAATGGGCCTACATTAATGAGAAAGAGGAAGATGAATTCATTCTCATTGCCAATCATATGAGTTGTGGGCCTTCGGAAGAGCGTGTCCCTTATCTGTATGTGGCCCTCGCTCATAAATCGTTTCAACTAAATTACTTACACTACATCAGAATCTCCGATGTCAAGAATGACGGACTGGTCACATACCTCACCGCCAAAAAAGAAAAGTGGGAAAATATCTCCGGAAAATTCGTGATAGACTTTGGTAAAACACAAGTAACTAGTGTTAGGACGGCCCAAGCGCACACCCGCCGTGGATTAGGGGATCTATTCAACGGTGTCAAGGATACAATCAAACAAGGCACTGATAAAGTTGGAGAAACAGTTCAGAACGGGGTTGATAAAGCAAAAGAGGGTGCAAATATTGTTGGAGAGACAATCAAAAACGGGGTTGATCAGGCTGCAGAAAAGCTCAAAACTGTGGGTGGGGAGGTAGAGAAGGAAATTCTTATTCCTCTTAACACTGGTCAGGTGGGAAATATTGCACCTCTCTTTATGGATCCTCTAGGGTAAGTCATCATCCGAACTATCAAGAATTCCACTAATTTTTGATAGCCTGCTCACCGTCACTTGTGATGACTGTAATATCGCTGGGTCTTTAAAGCTTGTTGGGCGCGTAGCAGTGGAGAGCTTCAAACCTACTGAGCTCTCGTTTAGTGCATCCCCTGTAGATCTCTCTACCACAATTCAGTTGGGAGTCACCACCTCTGTTGGGACTAACGACATCACCACACCACCTACTTTCAGCAAGAGTATCGCCACTCTTCCATTGGGAGGGATAGTCATTCCACAGATCTTCTCCCTCGGCCCTACACTCGATTTCGAGATGGGAGCCAGTTTATCCGTTGTTAAGGATGGCTCTTTCACATTTGGTATTAAGGCTGGGTTACCCAATGGGGCAATAATTAACGCCAACGTCCTGGACCCCTTGAAATCTAATGCCACTGGATTTGATGGTGCAACAGCAGAGGTCATTCCTTTCATCGTGGAGAGCTTGACTGGCTCAATGACTGCATCTGCATTTGCCATGCCAGTTCTCTCTATTGGGTTTGAGGTCCTCGGTGGAGTTTTCGGTGTGGAAACCAGTCTCAAATTCAAAGTACCTTCAATTAACGCGGAATTTTCTGCTGAGTTTGACCCACTTGGTTTGTGCAAGCAGGATGGAGGTTCCAGTAAAACTGGCGTCAGGATCAAGACGAGTGGTGTTGCTGATGTAACGTTCTTTGTCGGCACTGATCGGACAGTTGGTGAAATTGCGGCTGTCAACCAGTTGCTGTTTAAAAAGGAATTTATGACTATACCGGCTACTTGTGTCGAGGTTGATATTCCTGGGCTCGACAAGATTGTTGACGCTCCCGTTGACACTCCTGTTGACACTCCCGTTGACACTCCTGTTGACACTCCCGTTGACACTCCCGTTGACACTCCTGTTGACACTCCCGTTGACACTGCTGTTGACACTCCTGTTGACACTGCTGTTGACACTCCTGTTGACACTCCCGTTGACACTCCTGTTGACACTGCTGTTGACACTCCTGTTGACACTCCCGTTGACACTCCCGTTGACACTCCTGTTGACACTGCTGTTGACACTCCTGTTGACACTGCTGTTGACACTCCTGTTGACACTGCTGTTGACACTCCTGTTGACACTCCCGTTGACACTCCTGTTGACACTGCTGTTGACACTCCTGTTGACACTCCCGTTGACACTCTTGTTGACACTCCCGTTGACACTCCCGTTGACACTCCTGTTGACACTCTTGTTGACACTCCTGTTAACGAAACTACCGTTGACGGGAATCTGGCCACAGATGCTCCTGCGAAGCGGGCGCTCTCCCAATGATAAAAGCGAAGCTGAAGCTGCAGCTGTTGTGGGGTTGGAAGGAAGATCTGTCGACGAAGAAGCTGTCGAAGAGGAACCAATTGAAGAATTGCATGTCGAGGAGTAAATACCTATAGAATTTCGCAAGACTCTTTTAGAAGGATTTCAATGTTTCTAGATACATATACCCAAGTAGCCTACGAACAATGATACTCTATAATCTAATTATCTCCACGTTTTGTATATTATGGAGTAATTCTGATTATAAGCGAAGGCAATTGTGGCACCTAACACACATTATCTTCTCAGGCAATATAAATGGCGGGGCGATGTAGTATGAGTGTGTCCTTGAAAACATCTCGATAGTAGACGTATGTGGGGACTGTAAACGTTACCTCGCAGCATCACGTGTTACTATTAATTCAAGATTCAATTGTTATATTAATATATGTTCATACACACCTATACCTGGAAGGATGGCCGAGCGGTTATGGCGCGTGACTCAAGCAGATAAAGCTTCTGTTCTTAGAACAGGCTTCTCGTGGGGCAACCCGCGGGGGTTCGAATCCCCCTCCTTTCATCAAATCTTTTTGCAATTCTCGTACCCAGTTGAACCTTAATTCATCGCCAACTTACAGTATCAAATAGGCAATATAATAGAGTCTATGTTCGATTGATAACATTGGAAGTGTGGAACGTATACAACGTCACACTGTTACCCTCAACAGAGAGAATTGAAATCATGTCGTTAATTTGTACTCAATATACCCAACTGACGAAATTAATGAATCCAAACATGCCAATGAATGTAGAATACAGAAGTATACTAATGCTTACATATCAATATATACTGTGGAACAGAGGTATCCTATAGAATAAAAATGGACACATCATATAGGCATATAGGACAGAATCATATGTATGCAAAGGTTATTCCCACAACAGGAAGGATGGCCGAGTGGTTATGGCGCCTAACCCCAACAGAATATGCTTCCTATTGCTTCTCTGACCAGATGCTCTACAAGGATCGTTTATACCGCGACGGAGGTCCTTTCACAAGTGGCCCATCCCGGGCTGACATGCTCGCCCTCAAAGAACTTTCCCAATTGCTCATTTCCCTGACTCGCGTGGACAGAAGTAACCTTCCTCTCCTTAGGCGTGAGTGGTGGAGTTGGTCCTGTATTCAACACACTACCACTAACCGCTACCGAGTGTCTCTTCTCCGCCGCCGAGATACTGTCTTTCCCAGCTCGTCTATTCATAGGAGCTGGCACTGACTTGCCTCTCTCCACTGGCAAAACTGATTCCGTAAACAAGCCCAGAAGAGCATTTCCCATGCTTCTAGAGGAGATATTCCTCCGGATATCGGCCTCAAGAGGATCCTCTTCCTCAATAAGTTTCGAGATTGGCACAGGTGTCCCCTGAGGAATTGGCTCTCGAACCATACTAACTTGTGCTGGAGTTACTGGTCTGGCACCAGTACTCTCAGTTCCCGGGTTCGCAAGACTACCATGATCCTTTTGTAAAATTCTAGATCGCGATACAGAGCTGGCAGCAGTCTGGGGGAAGCCAGACTGCGAGAAAGTAAGTTCCAATCCTACCCCTCCTGGCCCCTCCCGCTCATGCTCAATATCCGTGTCGTAATCTAATATGGGAGAGGTGGGGGGGTAGAGATTGGAAAGACGCTTTGCCGCCTTTGCGGGGATAGCGGGAGGGACTTCCTCGGATGGTGTAGTTGGGGAGGGGTTCCCCGATTTGCTGATTGACATGTGTGGTTCCCGAGGGCGACCATGGTCGATGGGGGTTGTTGGAGCGAGGGTTTTATCCACAGCCTTCCCCTTTTCTTGGTGTTCAGCCGAGCTTCCTACAGGGGGTATCGGGGAAAAGAATGAACCCATGCCCCTAGGAGTACTGAATTGTCCGGGACCCAAGATCATGGGTCCTATCCAGGAATCCCGCCTGTGAGTATCCGGTCGAAAACTCCAGTTCATTTTTGCAAACTTTGGCTCTAGGGTAACCATTAGGTCTAAGCCTAGCTTCGTGCATTGCTCTCGTTCCAACCGGCTTGCTTCTTTCAGAGCTTCTCGTTCTAATCTCAATAACTCTTCTCTCTTCCTATTTATGACCTCCATCCGCTCGTTGAAAGTGCCTCGAACTGCTTCCCTGACCATCCCGATCCCGCCAAGTGCTTCCTTGACGTAATATGTTATATCATCGAGCTCAGTAGCTCTTCCGGTGCATCCAAGTAAGTTGGAAACACGGATGGAGTTATCCAAGTGAGCCAGCAGCTTTTCCCCTGATATAAATACCCGGTGTGATAAATCTAAATGGAGGTCGTTGACGTTTTTCAGAAGATCTGTCAAATGAGCGAGGGCATGTGGAGGTGGTTTTCGATTGATCTTCGTCCGGGTTGCTGTAGGACTTCCAACGTTATCACATGTATTAATCAGTACCTCTCCTGACGCTGAATTGAGTGCTTGAAGAATAGTTGCAGACCAGGTAGTGGCTTCCGCTGCTTCAGGGCAATCCCAAAAGTTCGCATTCAGGATCTCAGGGAACCATTTCGAAGAAAAGTCATAGAAAACAAACTCGAGTGTGGAAATTAGGAGAGCGAGAATATGATATTGAACCCTGTATGGTAATGAGATTTCGCTAAGTCGCAGGGGTGGGCTATAGATGACATGTGGGGACATTGCACTATTTTGACGGGAAAGCTCATGAGGGTTAAAATGAAGGTGTAGCGTGGTGGAAGGAGGCTGTGATTGTGGGATACTCATGGGTGGAGGTTGAGGGGGGCGGGGGCGGGGGCGTGGAGAGAACGCTGCCGTTGGAATTTGAGATGGGTATAACAATGAGGGCCCAAATGCGTTGTTCGACTGCGGAAGCTGTTTCATATGACCAGAAAGTGTATGGGCCATCGGTTGTGGTGGTGGAACGGGCAGAGTGGCTGCTCGACGAATTCTGTTGGAATGAAGGTTAGCAATATGTCCACCAACGAACCAAAGAAATGTTGAGACAATCGAGCGTCACAGTACCCTGGCGTTGGTGTTGCAGCAGTAGAGCCACTGGCTCTCTCTGGCATTAGGGTTGGCAATGCGGTAGGGCCTGGGAGGGCTAAACCTGGACTGAAGCCTCTCAAGAGAGATGCGTCCACGAGAGAAACTTCTAAAGACTTCCATGGCTGTGCTGGCTCAGGTGGGTGGATTTGACTGTTTGGGGTGCTACTGGAATTCGTAGGCAGTTGAAGGGGCTCTGTGAGAGGTCGGCCGGGGCACGCTTTGACTGCGGGCGGAGTGGATGGCCGAGAAGAATGCACTGGTGCAATACTAGATGCCGAAGATGAGCTAGATGTATGCATCGTAGTGCTGCTCTTGACTCGATCTTGTGGGATTGCAATGTTTACTTGAGCTTGAGCCCCACGTCTGAAAAGTGTAATTAGCCCTCAATCCCAATTCAGTGGAATAAATTGACGGACCTGATGACCGCCCCTCCAAAGGCCGCAAGCTCTCTTGCGGTCTCAGCAGTCAGCGAGCCTCCTGGCGTTACCAGTCCTGCTAATGTAGCTGGGCCCGCTCCCGCGGCAGCGGAACCAAATCGCAAGGGTGCTGTCTTTGCTAATCCTGTGACGCTGAGAGGCTTGATACTTTGCGTGGGTAGCATATCAGAACCATCCGCTAATGGTGCAGCTGCTGTATTTAGGATCTGCCTGTCTTGTTCCGTCGCAGCCTTTGCTGGAATTGGACTGGGAGCACCACTGCTACCAGCCACACCCTTGGGCTTCCCACGCTCTATCAGCTGCTGAATATAACCATCCTTGAGCAGCTTGTCCCATGCTTCATTGAAACTTTGTGGATAATATTCACGCCCAAGATCTACCGTAGCTCTGGCGATAAGTACGGATTTTAAGGCCCTTTTCCCAATGAAGCCACCACCTCTAGAATTTGAGTAGAAAGCCAGTGACGGGGATATTTCTCGGATCCATTGCTCAAAATTCGTACCTGTTTCCGCAGATTCTGCCATAGTTAGGGTGTCCAGGCTTACTGCCGAACAACGGGCACTATTTTGAATCCGACTGGGAGTTGTACCCAGGTTTAATAGAAAGTGAAACAATATTTCGGTCGTAAAATGAACAAGATAAGCTTAAAAATTTGAGCTTTGCTTCTAGAATTTGTGATGAAGTTGTTGATGCGAGTGTGGGGTGGAGGAGAGGAGTATCTGGACGGCCATTTGAACATGTCGTAAAACGTTACTTTCTTTTCTACCAGCCACGTTGATTGCTGCTGCATCCGCGGTTTTGGAGGGCTGCTACTCGTATAGGTAGAAGCTGCAGGTTGACGCTGTTGCTTCCTTGGAAGTTAGATGGTTGGTTCGATAGTTCAGGTGCAACGGGAATTACTTTTACTTGCGCGTACGCCACCTCAGCGTGCAGGAGGTTTCACTGTCGATATCGAAGTACCGTACACACGTACCATGGTTGGGCGATGACCGGCAGATAATTATGAAATCCATTGGAGCCACCGTTGAACATTGGCAAGATCGCCTCGATATGCCAGATCGGCTGTCGAATCCAATTGCAATTGTTTTCCGGCCACAAGACCTACAAAAAAGGCACGCTGGATATCAATCGTTTTGGTGGATGGAAATACACGAAGAATGATTATTAAGCAGAATAACTATGTCTTATGTATCAGGGTATTTCGTATTGAGTAAACGAATGAAAATCCTAGCAATGATTGGCATCCTTAATGCGGCTTCCAAAGAAAATCTCACTCTATAGCCTAATGCCCCCCCAATCTTCTACTTTAGTTCATGCCATTCCGCAAGTTATCGTACTTGCTAACAGGATAGTGCAGAGTATTCTCCGTCTTATCTAGCTTAACGCTGTCTGGACCTCCCCACGCATCGACTACCGTTTTGATAAGCGAGCGATTGGCATTGGGACCAGTGGGAGAATTATCACAACTTGTTTCCCACCACATCCCACCTCCAAGCCCTTTATTTAGAATATAATCGGCTTTTTGCTTGGCTATTTGCGGGGTATCATAGGATATAAGCTTCCGTATAGATGGATCATAACTGTAACTAGCCCCAACTGCCGGTAAATTGGTTTCGGTGGCTCCAGAAGGTGGAAGGACCTGGTTAGGGTATTAGTATTGGCTGAACCGGACTTTTGTGACTATGCACACCTTGGAATCCCACACTCCGTTCTCCCAGCTCCCTTGGCCAACACCGCTATACGGTTTTCCAGGGCCGTCGGTATTTTCAAATGAACGACCATATAGTGGCATTCCAAGTACAATCTTCTGCGGCACAACACCGCCTGCAATGTACGCATTGACTGCCTCATCGCCACTGAATGGTGTGGATATTGGATTAGAACGGTCCTTGTAGAGATTCGCTTGATGGCCTGAGGTCTGGTCCCATGATCCTGCGAAATCATATGCCATCAAGTTCCAAAAATCCAAATATTTATCCATCTCGGATATCAATAGCTTTTGATAGTGCTGAGCTGGAAGAGTTGGGCTTGGTCAGTAAAAGAGTACTCTATCAAATTTTGTGGGGGTGCCTGCCTCCACAGGGTGCCTAGTCCGAAATGTTAGCAAACTTGCATTACATCGATATGTGAGCTGGTGACACTTACTGCAATGGTGAGCAGGAATTTCTTATTTGGAGCATATCGCGCTTGATAACCATCCAATTGACGCCTAGTCTCCTTCAATAGCTCCACAAAGTTACTTGCCTGATTTGCATCTAGTTACGGCACCTCTGTCAGAATTTACATGTTCTACTCTATCTTGGGAAATGCCAATAAATCACCTGCAGGGTATTCCCAGTCGATATCCAATCCATCCAGTCCCAAATCCTTGACCAGCTGAACGGCGGAGCTTGCAAATTTCTCGCGACCGGCAGCAGTCGAGGCAGGTTGTGGGAAGTTGGCAGAGTATGTCCAACCTCCGATAGACAGTACAACCTTGAGCTTTCGATTCTGTTTCTTCAGAAGATACAATTGCTTAATACAACCGTAGACATTGGTTCTAGGAAGGGTCAGTAATTTCATCTCCAAGAATTCCTTCCGGATAACTCGAATTAGAGTATTTACCCGGTATCATTCCATGAGTCAGTAGGATAGTGCTTCTCTATGTCTGACCATGTATCACTCAAGTAGCTAGATGTTGTCCCCGGAGTGAGTGTTACGTCTGAGAGTTGTTGCGGGTTTTGATCTAGACTTACACTTCCCCACTTTCTGGCCGAACATTGGCAAAAGAGTCTATATCCAGCCTGTGTCAGTCCTCTTCTGAACGGGAATGTAGAACGAACACCATATTTGAGGACTACTCACAAAGGACATGGGTCAAGTACGATGCGGGAATATCTTGGGGCTGGTGCTGTCGCCCATAAATTGCCTGGAGAGTTCATTCGTCAGCATGGCATATTTGATGTTGCGAGCCTGACATACCCAATTAACATAATAGGCAACGGACTTGAGTTGCGGGGCAGCCGACATGTCGTGGTAAAGCTGGTAATATATATAAAAGTGCGTTGGGTATTGTCTTCAGGGGCTTCAGGTCAAAAACTGGTCGAGGTGTGCTTGAATCTTGATTCCTACGACAGGATCAGGTTCACGTATTTATATACTTTTGCTCCTCAGGGCTACTTAGTAGCGTGCTGTCTGAGAAGTGGCAACAATTGGTAATGAAGTTTCCCAGCTACAGAGAGGTCGGGCTTCAACTTGACAAACAGATCCAATGGCCTGCCATACCCCGCCACCGCCAGTAAGACTACCTGCCCCAGTCATCCAATGACGGGTCCCGCGGCGCTACGCCTTGTCCTAGCTATTCCAGGGTGCATTCGCCGCCCATTGCTGGAACAGGTAGAACATCAGCCCCCTTGCTTCGGCTGCAGATATTGGATAGATATCTCGGGGTAGCAAACACATACGTATACGAAAATATGTATGTACATATAAATACTGTTGGTCAATACGCTCTGTCGAATCAGGAAACCGCCTGTATTGCATTCAGTCGCAATGTGAAAGGTGTCTATTGCAGCTCTGAAACATACCTAAGTTGTTTGTCCTTTGTTAATCGGCGTCACGTTACGATTCTCCGCCAAGAGCAGACCTTGAAAGGATCAACCTCGTCATGTGTTAACATTTCCAAAACATCCAAACTACTCAAACAAATTCTGAATGACGCTGCAACAAACAGAAAATTCGGTCATCAGCTGAGGTACTCGGCATTGGAGCAGTTTATTGTACAGGATGACGAGCTGGTATGACAATGATCATTAGCTCAGTTGATCATGAAGACTGTGATGTCGTGACCATATCTGGGACACCAGACTAATGTGGGACTATCGTGTTGGTTCATCACCTATATACCTTGATGTCAAAGGTTGAACAATCATCTCTCGGTTCATACGCAGACCATATGATGACTTTGACTCAAAAATTGGCATGATTCGATCACTCCTCGGGTTGGTGCTTCACAGCACGTCTCTCTACTAAGAGTCATCATTCAAAAGGTTGCAAAAGGGGGCACTTAGGGTATCTTCTCAGCCCTACGAGGGTCATGAGTGTAACTGTGCTTAGTTCGGTCTGAGGTTATTCATGGTAACATTCACATGCCTTAGTAAACCCCGCATTTCAACGTCGTATACCAGAAATGGTAATATATCTCCGCCGATCGTGATTAATTTCGAAAAAAAGATTCTGCTGCAGCCTTACGACTACCTGCAGCCGCGGTGTGCGATTCGAGAAGCTTGAGGAAATATGAGTCCCAGAATTGAAAATACGTCCGCCATCCTCTTGCCATCTCATAGGTGGATCAGTGTCGCAATACCCTTGGCATACAGCTGTCTCACAGTGCTCATGATCAATGAAATGTTGGAACTGACTGAGCCCGGCATACAGCAGATCTCGGCAGGCCTAGGCTTCCACCAATCGAGCCGCTTCTTGTGCATCCAACTGAAGGTTACAACTGATCATATGCATCACTTCCCGACGTTTATGCGACAACCTTGGGTTACGAGCTTCTGACTCCCATTACAGTAGGGCAGCCGACAGGCCAGGCATAGGCTTCCACCAATCGAGCTGCTTCTTGTGCATCCAACTGAAGGTTACAACTGATCAGATCATATGCATCAGTTCCCGATATTTATGCGACAACATTGGGTTACGAGCTTCTGACTTTTCTACCGTGTGTGCATGCACACGAGACCGTTTACTAGGATTCAGATACTAGAAAAGTGGGAGGACTTTGGCCCTGGCTATGGGCGTTTAGATTTGCTTGGGGGGCTGCTTGTATTTAACTTCTGCCAAAGCTTGTACTCTCCATTTACGTCGTTTGTCTCTTCAGAGTCATTGCATTGATACCTCAACTCCTAACAGTCGAGGGTTTGCTTTGGATATGGCCCCTTATTGATCCCTTACTTACTTCTACGAATCTTGGAATATGGGCTATGAATGTGAGACATTTGGGTGGTAAAGATATTGATCCCTTACTTACTTCTACGAATCTTGGAATATGGTAGATTGGGGCTATGAATGTGAAACATCTGGGTGCTAAAGATATTGATCCCTTACTTACTTCTACGAATCTTGGAATATGATAGATTGGGGCTATGAATGTGAAACATCTGGGTGCTAAAGATCTTGATATATGCATTGTACTGTATGTGAGTCTTTTCGAAGTTCTTTGAGTATCCCAGAGCGTCTAGAATTACTCACGCAGTTGAGTGCTAGAGTCCAAGGCCTGGGTCTCAAAAAGCCCCATATGACTGCAATTAAGGGGGCTTTGGTGGCCATATGACCGGCCCTATGACTTCACTTGCCCAAGAGGCTTACAGTGGAATTTGAATCAATCACTGTATTACGGTTTCAGTTTTTGTTCATTTCAGATTCTCCGGTTTTTTTCGATATAGATTCTCTTGTAATCGTGCCAGTGATCCAGAAAGAGAAATATGCTGACGTTAACGACTGATGTCAGAGAGAAAAAAAGATCAAACTCAAATATAAAGTGAACGAGGACCCAACACCTCTCGATTATTTCGTTTCTTTACTCATAGTATACGTAGAGAATGATCGATCACCACCACGCGTTGAGCTTCACTGCATGAATACCATAGTCCAAAATCAACCTCAGGCAATAACTACAAGCACCACCACCATAGTCCATCACCGTGCCAGAACTTGCACACGCATTTCCAGGAGCTAGAGATATAGAATCACGGGAGAGTGAGAGTATCGGACATTCAAATTTATTACCAGCTTTCAACTGTTTATAAGGTGAAGATACATCCAGGTTTAGCACCTTGACATCTAGAAATAATGATATATATATATGCCCTAACTTTCATTTATATTGATATATGAGATCTCATTGAAATATATCCGAATATGAGGCTAACTAAATCTAGGCTTAAGCTTGCATCCCTGCTTTCAGTCGCATACGCACTGTTGGTCCACTTCCCTCGAACTCGCGCTCAACTGTTATGGCGTCCACCCAACTTGAGCTCTTTTCGAGTCCTATATCTGTGGATGCTCCACCTGCACTCTTTCATCGTAGAGACGGACATCCTATCCAGCCCAAGGGCGTATCGAACAGCTCATCAGCGGGGCCAATACAAACCAATAAGTAATGCTCTGGTCAATTGCAGAAGGAGATATGGCAACTGCTAACACGCCCCTCCAGATTTTATAGCAACCTGTATCTTGGAAGCCAAGGGCAAGCAGTATGGACGCTACCGTACGTCGTCTGGGTGGACAAAAACCATTGAGCTGGGCCTTAGTATTAGCCACACTGAAGCAAGGCAATTAGTGAGTGGCGGAAATTTTCGTATTCGGCAGACCACTAATATAACTGTTTGCTTTAGGCTTTTGGCCCAGGCGGTGCCGACCCTCCTCGTTTTTTTATCTCACCTCTAGGAATCAAATCACTTGCCTTTAGCGCAACTGAGTTCAATGCGGGTTCTACGATCAATACCGCCCAGCACCAGGATTACAGTGTGGAATTGAGTCTGTATGCCAATCATGGGACGTTTGGAGCTGAGACGAAAAAGATCACATCCAATTTGGTCCTTGGAATGGGCTTTGTTACTGCACGATACTATGACTTGGTACCAGTTTTGAATAGTGGGGTTATGTTCCTCCAGCTGGAGAAAGGCGTGTCGCCTAGACCTGGAGTCGATAAATGGAAGGTAGGTTATATAGTCTCCCTTTGGTTATTCTGGAACTTTATGAAAACAATACTATAGGCAACACTGGAAGATCGGACGGTATGGTTCATCTACCTTTGTCCCGAGGGCAGGCCAAGTGTGAACCTCAAACTGGAGAGCAATAGCCGCGTCGTGGGTACTTCAGTTTCACTGGGTACATTCAGGTAAGTCTGGCCCGGGCTCAAAATAGCAGGACCGCGAGAGCCTCGAGATGCCTCTAACGATTACCAGATCACAAAAGCACCCAATGCAGCTGCAGAACCGACAATTGACAGCACAGCAGGAGCCTTTCCATTGACAACCATTTTAACTGCCAACTACAGTATTCAAAATAATGTCGCATCCTACCAGCTCACACACATAAAACATGGATCAAACAACGCTGGTGCCCTCTTGATGTACGCCCTGCCGCATCATATTACGTCTTTTGAGGCTGTTACGGCTCAGGGTGTAGCACCTGGTATCAAGCTCCAGACACCGACAAAGGGAAACGCCACTGCAGTTGTTGCAAACCAGTGGAGATTCACGGAGGCGGGTTTACCTTCTGAATATGCTACTTGGTTGCCAAATGATGGATTTGGGTTGTCAGATCCTGCAATCAGATCGGTCATAGATGCGGCGCTGAGGAAAGAGATACGACAGGATTTTGTGAATGGAAGTAATCTTGATAGCATGTACTTTGCTGGGAAGGCGAGTTTGTCTGCTGTCTTACTGATTCAAGCGTCCACTGCTGACTGGAAATGAAATCCAAGGCATTGGCAAAATATGCACAGCTGGTGCTTGTTGCTTGCGACGTTATAGGGGATAAAGAACTCACACGAACCTCTCTAGAAAGGCTAAAAGCCGCAGTAGACAGATTTGCTACCAACAAGCAGAAGTATGGCCTAGTTTATGAAAGTAAGTTATCTTGGGAATAATTTCATGTTGCATTATGGATTTGTTAATGTCTGTGTAAACAATTCCAGCTACCTGGAAAGGTATTATTTCAGATGCAATGTTCAAAACGGGAGACCAGATGACCGACTTTGGAAATGGGAATTATAATGATCACCATTTCCACTATGTAAGCATTTACCCAATATACTTTAGTCAGAAATGTACTTTACATCCAGGATTAATGGTATCACAATATAAATAGGGCTACCACATTTATGCAGCAGCCGTCATTGGGCACATTGAAATGGTCCTCAATGGCCGTCTCGATTGGGCGGAGCGGAATAAAGCGTGGGTCAACACCATGATCCGTGATGTAAGTACCCCAAAACTCCCATCTCTACAATCTAATTTCTAATTTCTCAACATCCAGGTCGCCAACCCGAGCGACAAAGACCCCTATTTCCCTGTCTCCCGTTGTTTCGACTGGTGGCATGGGCACTCTTGGGCTAAAGGTGTCTTCGAATCTGGCGATGGCAAAGACCAAGAATCCACCTCTGAAGACTACAACTATGCCTACGCGCAGCGGCTCTGGGGGCTTATCACCGGTGACCGAGCAATGGAAGGCCGTGCCCTCCTCATGCTCAGCATTATGAAGCGCAGTTTTAACACATACTTCCTCCTCGACGACAAAAACACTGTTCAGCCTCAGCCCTTTATCAGGAATAAAGTAACTGGAATCTTGTTTGAGAATAAAGTCGACCATACAACGTACTTTGGACTCAAGGAGGAGTATATCCATGGGATTCATATGCTTCCGATCACGCCTGTCTCACCATATATTAGGCAATCGGCGTTTTGTAGGCAGGAGTGGATGAGTACGTTTGATAAGAAGACGGGGAGTATTGATAGTGGGTGGAAGGGGGTGCTCTATGCAAACGTGGCGCTGTTTGAACCGAAAGAAAGTTGGAAGTTTTTTGCGCAAAGTGGGTTCCAGGATAAGTGGTTGGATGATGGGGCGACGAGGACGTGGTATTTGGTTATGGCTGCTGGTAGGTCATACTTCTAATAATATCACTCACAATGTGTATAAAATGATTATTGTCTCTATCATCTATTTTCTTGAGTGTTGCTGGAGCCTAGGTTTCTGACAAGTCAATTACAGGGCTTTTGCGACGGCAAATACTCCAGGTACAGGAACTGCCTGAGGGCGAGACTGAAGTTCAGCCAGTGCAGCCGAGAAGGGGGGGGAATAAGTTGCGCCTGTTTATGTGGTTGGGGGAACAAGTCAGACGTAGAAGGAAGCAGTAACGTTTTCTTTTTTGGTTGAATTGATATACTCTTGATTTTTATGTTTAGTGTGGTGTAACATGACATACAATATGACAGTTAGAAATCTACAATTATTAAACTCATACATGATACATACAACCAAACATGATACATGTACTAGAATGTGTGAAAGCTTGGAAAAAAACACCCACCCATTGCAATCGAAATCGCAATCGTAGCCTACGCCAAATCTTCAAAAATTCTCATGCCAGAATCAAACAAGGGACAACAAAAAATCCAGACGCACAAAATGATGAAATAAACCCCCCGCAACTGCCTTATCGTGCCATGCGTAGACCCTTTCATATTATTAAAAAAAAAAAAAAAAAAAAAAAAAAATAGATGATACCTAATCAACAAAAATGGCGAAAAATTTGAAGGATCAAACATTGCGCCCCAAGCAAGCAAGAAAAATTGATAATGAGATTAAACCACCGTATATTAAGTAACTGTCATTTTGAATTGCCTTTTTCAGACGGCAAAACCATAATGAAACACCATACCAACACCTCACGAAGCATATTTTTTGCTTCACCCCTTCAGCAACCTCTCCCTCGTCCTCTCTCTCTCGTCCCTAATCCAATGCTCAGCCCATTTCTGCCCACACCCATAAATTAGTACACATCCCCCACCCAACCATCGAAGATAAACTCACCATAACCTCCCTCGCAGCCTTCACCCCATCTGCCGCCTGCTCATACGCCTTCAACACATCTACCACACTCAACTCTCTCTCCGACACCTCCCCTTCCACACCTTGCAAATGTACACTCTGCCTCCTCGACGACTGCCCCGAACCCGTCGATACGCTATTCTGCCTTGCGCCAGCTCCGCCAAGAACGGTCGCTTTATCGAGGAGTTTCAACGTGCGGTAGGCTTCGAAGGATTGGCGCAGGGATTCGCGCAGGAGGGATTCGGGTGTCGGGTGTGGGGGCCAGCTTTCTTGTTCAGTGTGGCCATCTTGGGGGTTGAGGGGAAAGAAGTGTGGGCCTAGGGAGAGTATTTCGGATGGGCCGGCGCCAGGTTTGAGGGATAGGAGGGTCTATATTCAACAATCATAAAAGACGATAGAGGTTAGCATAATGAGGGTGAGATAGCAGGAATGAAGGTGAGGTTTCAGTTCTTTTGTATACGGACCATAGCTTGTGCAATCCTCGCTAAATCATCCTCGGCCTCTCTCCGTTTCGCATTATCCCTGTTCAGGCTCCCGTTCGCATTATGTTTCCTGGGAGGAGGGACCGCGAATTTCGGTTCTTCGTCCTCGTCGCTGGTGGTATCCTCATCCATGGCTTCCTCTAGCTCGAGCTCTAGATCCCCGTCATCATCGGGGGGTATAGGTCGTTTTCCCCCTGGTTCTGAAGGACTGGAAATGGATGCCCTATTGTTCCATGTTTCCCGGCTCCGCCAGGTCCCTCCGAGGCCCATGTCATCTTTGACGAATAGCGAGGAACAGCCGCCGGGGGTAGCACTGCTGGTGGCATAATTGGAGCCCCAGAAGGTGGAACTAGCTGCTGATGCGGAGTGTCCGGGGGTGGTGGCTGCAGAACCTAATCGTTGGAATGGTAATAATTGTTGTTGTTGTTGTTGTTGCTGCTGTTGTTGCAATTGTTGTTGCAACATTTGCTGTAGTGTCGCACTCGAACCCGGCACCAGCGGAGGCGACATCGGCCTCGGCCTTGAATTAATTTCCGGCGACGGCGAAGAATTACTATTACTACTCGACACCGTACTTCTCCTTCTCCTCGCAAGCGAGCTAGTAGTTTTCGCCGTTCCTTGCGGAGCAGCTGCAGGGACGGAGAATGGGGACAGCAATGGCGTAACCGGAATATTTGCGTTTGGAGTTCTTGCGGTAGAATTTATGGTCCCGGTGGATGTTCGTGTAGCTAGGACTGCCGATCCAGATGTGAGGTATGAGGGAGGCGGGGGAATCGCAATTGTCTGAGGGTAGGGCGTCCCGTGGGTTGACCGTCGTATGAGGCGTTTATCGCACAATGTTGGAGAGGAGCTTGCAAGGCCTCCTAGGTACGTGTAGCCGTGGTGCCGGGCTGCGGTGGGGATATGTTGTGGTGGTGAGGAGGGTTGCTGCTGGTGGGGTTCCATCCGCTGTGAAACAAATGTTAGCTAACGGTACTGCCGGCGAAAATAAAGGGGGATGTCCATGAATTCGAAACATGGAAAAATTAACGTACGTAAAATTCAGACTCCGGAATATCCTTGGGATCGGGAAACAGACGCGGGCAAGCCCCTATACTTGAGCCCCTGCAGGCAAAAGAGAAAGCAGACAATGTCCAGTGGTGATCTTTATACGGGTATGAATATGGGGGAAAAAATAGTCGCAAGGACGAGCTCAAAGCTTTGGTTTTGTCAGGCTGATATTTCCAGCATCGTAACCAAAAGCAACGGATTTTATACTCCGTCACCGTCCTTCCCTGCACACCTGCCTGCACAACGGGAAGCTGTTGCACGAATTCGAAGTGGTTAGGTTTCGACGGACAGGGTTTATGCAACGTGCGGGGTCGGCGTGCATGCACTGCGATGATGCAGGTTTGAGGTCCAGATGCACAGGGAGATTTTGTATATCTTGTGGATTGCATTGAGGGTAAGTGCTTGCAGGACATGATGTTGGAGTAGGTTAGACGGGGGTTCATCCGTATGCGTATGGTCGAGCTTGAGCTTGGGAGCGAGCTAGTGTGAATGCCGCAGCAGCTGGCTATAGGTGCACCGGTGATGATGATGGCCATGGTAGGAGGACCATCAACATGGTGCGAGGACGAACTGCCCTTCTCCATGGGCTACTTGTGGTTGACCGCCCGGCATAGGCTCGGGCAGAATATACGTGATCCCAGTGGTGGTGGTGTATATCTGTGTATATCTGTGCAACCAGAGACGATGTAATATCATAGTCTCGTTGGTAATATCATTATGAACCCTCCCAAAGGTCGAACGTCTCGCGACTCCATAGCTGTTACATCACTGTATTGAGACGTCTCCATGATTAAATTTTGGAAATCCCCCCCAAATACAAGTAAGAACCTATCACCTTTGATACAGTTAGGTGGCAATGAATTTGGTACCCCCCTTGCATTAGAGTCCTGCATTAGCATCCATTTAGCACACATATTATAGGTTTAAAGCGTGCTGCATACTCGCCCTCTGTTATAGGTACCTTCCTTATATCAGAGTCCTGCATTAGCACATATTTAGTATATATATTATAGGTTTAAAGCATGCTGCATACTCGCCCCCTGTTATGCGGGGTACCAAATTCATTGCCACCTAACTGTATATAATTTAGGAACAGAACGATGGCAGAGTGTATATGAATAGTTTCCTTCGTACGTCTATTCGTATTTATCTCGCAGTTTATATCGACATTTAGAGGCCTTCACCGATGTCGTACAGCCATGACTGAGGCTTTATACACAACAGAGGATTTAGTCAAGACTGGGTAATTAATTATAAAAAGGAACCGAAAAGCAATCCCAACACCTAGAAATAAGAAGGGTCCTATCAAGGCAGCCCTAATAGCACCAAAGTTATGTTTCAATACTTTGTGCCAACGCACCCAAAATATCCTCTGACCGGTAATAAAGGGCAGCATTACCTGATCTCACAACGTTGTAATCAGAAAGTTTGAGCAATAGGTACGTATGCCTGGGTGCCATTGATAAGTGAGCATGAAAGGCCGCTTAGCAAGAAGCAGGTACGTTATAGAGCAAGGTGAGTAAAAAGGTTTTCCCTAGGTGCGGAATAATTACTTAGGGGGGGATTTCAGGGTAACTTTTATACCCCTCAAATGCGAAAAAAATTTATTGTTGAATCACGGTAAGTTCCCTAGCCTGGCACTATAACCAACTAGGTCATACGGTATATCATCAAGACTCTTCATCATTAAGGTGCGTAGTAGTGTCCACATGAGGTATTCGCCCTATTATTTAGAACAAAGTAACAATGGTATTCATATATGTACGTCAGGACTAGCGGAAGGAGTTACGAATCTTTTTTTGCGCATAACTGAAATTTAAATGTACATGGGAACCTCAGGGTAAGGGCCCCCTGGAAAAACTCCTGCCAGAATTTTAACGTCTGTACGACCTAAGATCATGGCGCGGAATGCTTGACCCTAGCACTGCGTGAAGAAGGGGCCGAATCCGCAATAAAAGCGCCACGATAAAATGCGCTGTCTTTGAAGCTGACGTAAAAAACCAGTCTACCAAATATTATAGGTACGTTCCTACCAGTAGCACATGATAGTATCGTGTTTTGTTTGCGCCTAGGGTTGGGGTTATACGCTATATGGCAAAGCCCCTTTCATTTAATTAATCATTGATTACTCATACGCAATTTATCTAGATTACTGGCCGTTCCATTTCAACACCTTTTGCAAGGAAGAAATTTAGTGCATATTCTAGCACAAACCTTAGATTGATGTTCCTTTTAGTTGTTCTTTCAACTACAGTCAAATGGACACTAAGTTCGAAATTGAGATCATGACTTCCAAACCATTCATCACAGGTAGCTGTAGGAATACCCTCGCCGGTCGCACTAGAAAGGAAAGCGATAGTATGCAAGGATTACCAGTAAGATTAACGAAGAGAAATATAAGCATCTTTTTTTCTTCAAAAAAAAAAAAACGAGGTCCCATGCTGTCATTAACGGGCATTTTTTTTTTTTTTTTTTTTTGAAATCTATACGCCTGTGGAGCCTAAGGCTATGAGGCGGCTCCGTTCCCTCGTCTTAAACGACTCGTTACGCCCACGGAACAACGGGCTGCATAAACGCCCAGCCTCCCGAACCAAAGAAAATCGATTGACCCCCTCCCCCCGCCACGCCCGCTGACCGGCCACATCCCCTTAGTGATATCCTCCGCCGCCACGCCCCTTACCGGCCCATCCCCCCATCCCCCCCGCTCCCACGTTGCCTCCCTAGGCAAGATCTAGGCTTGAGAAAAAGGTCTCCACCAGATCAACTGTGTGTTCTCCTTCCCCATCCTTGACCCTCCTGAGCCACCTCCCTTTCTCGTCCATCTCTTCCCAGGTGCTCCATTTCCTGCCTATTTCCTCCCCGTGGGGGCACACCAGGGCCACATGTGTGCCCGTCTCCTCATGCCTTCCACACCTCCGGCATGTAGGGTCAACTGAATCATCCAACCTCGCCCGCCAGGACTGGAGGTTACCCTTCCCTGTCCTGCAGTGAGTATAGTTGACCCTTGCCTTTCTTTCCCATTTAACCACCCTTCCTCGCCCCGTTCCGGCCACTTTCCTTTCTTCCTCCCTCTTCCGTCTCCATTCCTGCTTGAGCCCCCCTTCCGTAATCAGGGGTTGCTCCGGGAACTCCTCCTCTGCACCTTCCTTCGCCAGGGAGTCAGCCAGCTCATTGCCTTCAATCCCCACGTGGGCTTTGACCCAGCCTAGCCTGACTGCCCCTTGGCCGGCCCCCCTCTGCCTCTGCAGGATTAACTTGCCGGCCTCCCTCAGGTCAGCCGTTCTAGCTTTGCCTGCTCTACCTGCCTTCCGAATGGCTGCCAGAGCAGCCTGTGAGTCTGACAGGATTAGTAGCCTCCAATCCTTGTCAGCCTCTTCCAAGGCCTTCTTGATGCCGACAACCTCTCCATCCCATACCGTTGCCAGCCGCCCGATCCCTACCTTCCCTTTTACCCTCCCCCCTGAGGAGCACCAACCCCCTCCTACCCGGCCTTGTTCGCTCATGCTCCCATCTGTGTAAATCACGACGGAGTCCTCTTTTGCTGCTTCAATCCCCTGTTGCCATTCTTCCGGCTTAGAATCCCTGGACAATCCCAAATTCACCAGGGGGATTTGGAACCTGTCCACCTCCCCTCCGATACTCAGTCCCTCGTTCCCCTCCTCCTTCAGCACCCCCGCCTTGCTGTGGATGGCTGTCATAACTGAGGTAAACCCATCTACCAGAGGGAAAGGTTCCCCGAAATAATCCCAGGGCCTACCTTCCTCAACGTTTCTCCCTTCTGGTCCTTCCCCCACATTAACGGGCATACACCCGATGACCCAGGGGGTCTGAATGAACCTCGACCCAAAACAAAACCGGAGAAGCTATAATGAAAAATAAAATCAATGAAACTCGTGAAATGAAATTCGTGAAAACCCAGAGAGCTCGTAAATCCGAAAATCCAAACATATAGCGACTGGATCGCACTCATATAACAGAAGTTAGAGCACGGTTCAGACTATATATAATATGGCTCCACGAATTAGCACAGAGCAGAAGAAAAATGACAGTAAAAGGACGATCGCCGTGAACGGGTCTATATAACGAGAAACTGTGTCTGCATCACGTGCTGCACTCATTCAGACGCAACTTGATTATGCATTATGTAGTAATGCCCGGGCCCGGCCCAAGCAATGCAGTCCAGTAGCTGCCCAGTTAATACAGTATGTACTGTATCACCACCAGATATCGTTGCGCACGAGTTCCTTAAGTTTTTTTTTTTTTTTTTAAATACTTGTTACTCCTATGCGGCCCCATTAGGGGGACTATGAGGAGCCACCCAGAAGCCTGGGTGGATTCAAGGTTAAGGCAAGTTAATCTGCCAGAACCACGCAAGGTAAATACAAATATGAAGGAATATGAGACCCCATGCTGTCATTAACGGACGAGCCGAGGACCTGTGGGCCTGACTGAGCTCCCCCTTCTGTGCTAATGAACTGTGAAACTTCGCAAAGAAGAAATGAACTGGCTGGACTGGGTGAAAGGGACTTCGTAACTCGTGAAAATGACGAATTCGACTGAAACAAAAGGGACTCGTGATCACACACACATGGATGGGGTTGTTAGGTGAGCTCGTGATATAACAACCTGAAGAAGGCCTCTGTGGCCTCGTATGTGTCCTCTCCTTCCCTTCTCCACTCCGGCTTGTCGAGCTCCTCCCAACTGCGCTTTTCTCCTAAAAGGGCTATCCTTGGGCGGTTGAATCGTGGGCAGGTGAAGACGACATGTTCTCCTGTCTCCGAAGGATAACCGCATGCACACTCCGCTGACTCCGCTTTGCCGATGTGGTGGAGCCAGCTTTTCTGAGGGCCTCTGTTCGTCCGCAGCCAAGTGTAGGCTGATATGGCGTGCCGATCCCACTCCACCCTTCTTACCCCGTATCCTGACCTCGTTCTCGCCTCCTTTCCTATAGCCTTGGAGGGAGTTCCTTAAGGGATTCTGCCCAACCCTTCCAAAATCTTTCTCCCAGCTCTGTCAGAATATTTGCACTCGTCCCCAAAGCTTACAACTGTCAAGAAAACATAGCAGTAAAAATAAATAAAAAAATGACAGCTTTCCAGTTGCAATCTGGTGTGTGGATGTTTGGCTTCCCAGCACTAACACGTGCAGCACTGCTAACGAAATTGTACATATAAGAAATTACACAATCCTTGTTGGTATAACAACTTCCACAGTTACCCTAGCCTGACTTCAGTTACCCGCACCTGATAGTAAGTAGCTATTGTTCTATATCCACCTCACTTAGTTTTCCAGAGGAAACAGCCTAACTCATGGCCTGACTCGCATCTTCCCGCGATGCAGGACAATTCGTACCCAGTCCAAGGCATCAAGCAGGCCTCTCGAGTCTCTGGCGATGGCATCGCCCAACTCCAAAGATTCCCAGGCGTCCTCTCTTGACAGGTTAACAAATGTACTGGGCAACATGTACCTGGCCTGATAATAGTGAATCAATAGGAGAAACAGTTGTATGTTAGAACTTTTATATTACATTATTACTGGTCTCAGCGCCACACCCTCAATATAACGTACTAACCTTCATACATACGCGCCCTTGCGGTCAATTCAAAGGTGGTTGACCTTTCCCATCTTGAAATACAAAGTTTAACGCATCATCAGTCCCTCGGTCGCTAGGGCCAAGCAAACCAGCGTCGAAATCGTCTTTGCCGAACAACTCCCTCAGAAGAGCAAGCTTTTCCTCGGCCTCTGGGCTGACGCGCAGATGCTCCTCTACGGCCTCAATCACCCACGTGTGGTAAGGTGCTTGCATAAACGTGCCTCCTGATAGTCCAGATAGTTTGAATACGAGTAATAAGTTACCCCAAAAGATTAGCGCCCCTAGTGGCAGTGTTCAGTGTGAAACCAGGTACCTAGGCTACTGTATTAAGGTAAGTAAACCAATGCCTCTTCAAAAGAGGATTCTCTGTATCTCATTAGGGATAAATTAGTCCTTGTCTCCCTACAATATTTCCATAATGAACCGACCTTCACCGTGTGTCTTAAAAATTCCTGTACCTAGGTTTTTTTATTTGGTCTAGTTTTCCCCTCTCCCTGCGTGTTTTCTCTTCCAGGAGCGGCTCAAGGGGCATGCGCCGCCTCTTCACAGACTAGATAGTCTAAATACCAGTAATGCTTCACCTTCCAAAAGATGCTTATCTGGCAGGCGCAGCTCATTGTTTGATAGGTAATGGCGAGTCGATAAAAGAAATGGTTTTCTAGACCTCTCAAATAGAACATTGGACTTTGAATTCCTTCAATGTGATCGTAACTGCTGACCTTCAGGGTGCTCACTGCTGATATCTAGGAAGAAAAGCTATAGGTATGCTAGACAGCTGGAAGATTCATAGAAGAAGCGGTACTGTACTGATATCTACTTTGCTTTTTGGATTTTCTATAACATATAATTAGTGTTCGTATTGATACAATGTGACCACAACGATTCTCCTGAGAGTAGGGAGAGCATGTTACAAACAACAAGGAGGGCAATACGCTGGATTGGATGTGGCAGCCCTTCCAGCAGTTGCAACGATGGATCCTGTCGGAATTGAACCTACATACCTTCATACACAGTGCATGTGGTTTTCGCTCTGTGACTGGTCTCCAACTGCATATAAGGGCCACTAGGGAGAGGAGTATTTATATTCGCGTCAAGCGACCAGCACTAATGATGCAGAGGCAATCAATCACTGATCACAAACAACAACAGAGAAACTAAAACACTGGTGATGTGTACTAGTACTATCTGGCTCCAACTGGGGACGAATCTAAAGTTGCCAGGATGAGAGGGTAATCTGTAATAGAGCTGATAGACACCCTATACTAAACCTACGGGGTTTGTTCCAACCAGACTACACACAAACCCATATGCACTTTGCTGAACACAGGCATCAGTAAGTTAGTACCCAGATGGAGACCATTCCCTACCTAGGCTCATAAAGAAGCGTCCTACTCTTGCAGCGGTGATGAAGCTTAGTTAACTGCGACCACAAGATAGGAATCATTAACTGCTTTTCCGCATCCACTGGGGATGAAGAAACTCCACCAGGATGTGCGCACCCACAGTGCTTGTGGGTAACTCAAGTCATATGCTACCTTGAATCCACAAAGTTGCCCGTTGAGCTGTTAGTTCAGGGGGTGAATGAGGCCATAGAATATGAACAGTCCTCAAGCAAAGGAAGGCAGAGAGAGAGAGACACAGAAGAGAGGGAACACCTGCCCCGAGATTTGGAATAGAGAGGCAATTTGTTCACGGTTTTTTCGTTGCTGGGTATTTCACTGGGGTTTTGCTTGCGGTGGGTAAAGTCCTTGAGGAAAGAAAGAGGTAGACATGGGAGGCTACCTTAGATTCTAGGCTCACCTACCCGCGCCCGAGACAATTGTCCAAACTAGCTACGCTAGCCAAATTGAGATACACAGCTAAGCCCGACGTGGATCGAGACTACCGACGTGTCTTTTTTTTTTTTTTTTTTTTTTTTAAATACTTGTTACTCCTATGCAGCCCCGTTAGGGGGGCTATGAGGAGCCACGCGGAAACCCGGTGGATTCAAGGGAGAGGCAAGTTAATCTGCCAACCCCTCGCAAACTAAGTACATGGAAAGAGGCGAGGCCCCATGCTGTCATTGACGGACTAGCCGATGACCCGAAGGCCTGACTGAGCCTCAACCCCGACTCGAAAAACTGGAGGACTAGAAAAGGGAAGTGAACTAAAAAGGACTAACTTGTGAACTAAAACACTCGTAAATAAAACTTTGTGAACTAAACAAAGGGGACTCGTAAATGAAATTAGTACGATTTCCGGAGTGTTAATAGATCCCTAAGTGAACTCGTGGAACAATAACACGAAGAAGGCCTCCGTGGCCTCGTAAGTCTCCTCACCCTCCTCTACCGACGTGTCAATCTGGGCCTTCGCAGCAGACATTAGAGCAGACATGCATGGACCGAACTCAAGGTACCAGATTCCTCACGAGCCGAAGCAGTTTCATTGAAAAGGGATGTGTCGATCCTTGGTCTTCCTACTCTCTGTGAGGCATCCCATACTGTTTTCAATTTTCACTAGTGATTCTTTCCAGCCACTTGTCCTCACAATCAGGAAAACGTTCAGAGTAGTGAGCTATGCACAGAAATAAAAGAGCACCTAACTATCTTTGTACATCTGGGTGCTTAAGGTATAGGTGTACTTAGGCGGCAACGGACGATGCGAAAACACACACACATATCAATCACAAGTTTGACTCAACTGGCTTGCCTGCTCGGGCAGGCCCGGCCCCGTATATCCACAGGTTTCCTAGCTCGCTATACCCACCTATATGTCTCAGCCATGTACCATGGATAGGCAGAAGGTAGTCAGTCAACCATACCGGTAGATGGTAGTGCGCCCGAGGTGTGGGATCATGGGGTACAAATTTCAGGGTAACTTTTAAACAGATTTTTTTTTTTTTTTTAAATACTCAGTACTCCTATGCAGCCCCGTAGGGGGGCTATGAGGAGCCACGCGGAAGCCCGGTGGATTCAAGGGTAAGGCAAGTTAATCTGCCAGACAACTTTTAAACAGAAGAGTTTCGTGTTCTGAGGTCAATATTAGTTCAAGTTTGGCACACTTATGCTCCTTCTGAGCATTTTCTCAAATCCTTATACTGGTACTGTATATAGTCGAATGGCACAATTGCGGGGTTACCATAACTCGAGCCTGAGGGATGTTTACTTGAAATTTCAAACGCTTGAGGATAGTTTAGGGCTTTAAGAAGAGAGAGTTTAAAGCTCTTAGTACCCAGCACATATGGAGTTAGTAAACTGAAGAATGATCTCGAAACTACGAGACTGCTCGCCCCTATCAGCCCCGCGTCGGGTGACACATTCTTAGTCTGCTTGGCGTTATATTGTTCCCCCTCTTGTAGCCCTCTTGTTGTTGACTTACCACACTTCCTCCTCCCACTTAAGTACTTCCAGCACTGCTCCCTTCACGTTAAAGAATAACAATACTGCCTTATTAGCTACACAGCTTGTTTACTACACAACTAGTTCATTATATTACCCCGTTCACTACTCATAACACTGCTTCCTCTTCTACTCCCTCTTCTACTATACGCAGATCTCTACATCGACTCCCAAGCCCATCAATCTTATTCAAGATGCAGTCAGCTTCTTCAAGCTCTATGATCCCGGCTCCAGTCTCAAGGGTTTCTCCCCGAGTGTACAAGGGGAATCCACAATCCAACCCTCGAGTATTCTCTACCGACACATATATCCAACGCAAGACTTCGACAATCCTCCGAGAAGAGCTAAGTTATTATGAGGAGCTCGTACAGGCACAAGAAGCAACAATTGCCAACATTCAAGCTATGTTACAACGCGAACGTCTTGAGCATGAACAAACAGTAAAGGTAGCAAAGTTAGAGTATGAACAACACATGGAGATTGCAAAGAAGGAGTTCGAGAGATTGCAGGAGGTGGCCTTGATGGCACATGATACACTTGCAGCAATAAATTTTTGCAAGATTGAACATAAACTCAAAGAAAATCAAATGGAAATGGCAATGAATACGTTGCAGCAAAAGGCTATGGAGATGCTTGCTATAATTGCAGAAAACGACGTCAACACCGATTCTCCTGTGGACTCGAGCTCTCCACCCAGCTACAAGGAGCTGCTAGATACAGGCATTGAAGGTGAGTTATTACGGTGTTACATTATAGTAATGCAAGCACTAATTATCGATTACAGTAGTTCCAGTCTCGCACCCAGAAGTTGTAGAAGATAAAATAAATATTGTTCCTTCAATGAGCCCTACAACAAATGGGAAAGCCGCGGTACTACCGCAAACTGTTTCTGGGCAGATACCACTTGAAGGTCAGTCATTGCGGCCACACCGCAAGAATGAAACTCTAATATTCTATTACAGAAGTTGAGGATAGCGTCAGTGATCTGCCAATGACATATCATGACTTGCCAAATCCCAAGACACACGCTGAAGGTCAGTTAATTACAGTAAGTGTACGATACAGACACCTAATGTTCTATGTTCTATTACAGAAGTTGGGGATAGTGTCAGTGATCTGTCAAAGACATATCATGAGTTGCCATATTCCACAACACATGCTGGAGGTCAGTTGATTACATTCACATTATACTATACAGACACTAATGCTCTATTACAGAAGTTGAGGATAGTGTCAGTGATCTGTCAATAACATACCATGAGTTGCCATATTCCATAACACATGCTGGAGGTCAGTTGATTACAGTCACATTATACGATACAGACACTAATGTTCTATTACAGAAGTTGAGGATAGTGTCAGCGATCTGTCAATGACATATCATGAGTTGCCATATTTCAAGACACACGCTGGAGGTCAGTTGATTACAGTCACATTGTACGATACAGAGACTAATTTTATCCTTAATTTCCCGATTAGGATGTACAGACTCCTGTTTTGAAGAGGCATTGACTCGCCTCAGCGCAGCCCTACCGGATTTAACACTCCCATTTGTGCGAAACCGGGGGGAGCTCGTGCCCTGGTATTGCCGAGCAGGCAATGGCTCCTGGGGCGCTTATACAGGCGTCATACCAGATGGGAGTGGTTGCCGCAGGGAAGCATCAAGGCCTTCGCTTAGGGGGGCTACCCATAAGGCACTGAAATGCGTGAAGAAAATCTTCCGAAGTGCATAATATAGGAGAATTTGCATTTATTTCTTGTGTTCTCAGTTATTTTTAGCTTCTTTTACATTTTTGCTTTATGTTTGAAGTTCAGTTCACGATTTCTAATGTTTATTTAATTAATTTCCTAGCTTCTTGAATAAATAATATAGGTGACACAGCACAGATGGATGCCAGGATACGATGTGAGGATATTTGAATGACTCTGTTCTAATCCCTATAAAAGACTATGGTAGAACTGCTCAATACATACGAAAAGCCAGCACTTATAATTATCGCTCCCTCTGTTCGGCTACCGCCTTGTGTGACACATACATACCACCAGAAGATATGATATTGACCCAGCAATTTTAAATAGCTTTCCTCAGCTCAGCTATAAAGAATTGCCAGCTCTACCTTGATACTAGCGCCAGCCATAGGTATACCATAGAAATTCGCGAGTAAGAACATGCTCTTAGTCAAACAACTCTTAAGAGTAAAATATGAACTAATTGTGAAGGATAAGAGAGGTGGGTTTTTTGACGAGCGTCCTGTATTTAGACTAGGGTTCGGCCTTCTCGCCCGAAAACCGGAAGAATCTGACAAAGGCCAATCTCATCACGTATTGCAGGGAACGGCTTAGAACAAACGTCCACAGAAACCTACAGCAGTCAGTAGAGTAGTAAGGCGTTACCCTGACTCCACATGTATATCCAACAACGAAATATATTCAACAACGAAATATCGATCATATAGTCTTCTAAGAGGCCCTGTTGTAAGTTTCGAGGCCACTACTCTATATACAACAAATATATATATATAGCATAGAGACTCGCGAGTAAAATCCCGTCTGTAGATCTTGCCCATACAAGTGTGTTATCCTCACATTGGTGATCTTATTCGAGACCTTTTCTATATTTTCAAAAAGTGCCAAGGGGGAGGCAAGTTAATTTGCATGGCCCGCTGGAGCCTATGAACAAAGCAGGGAACTAAGGGGGACTATGGGCTTACTTAACGAGATTCCTGCGTTCATCTCGGGCTGTAATGTGAATAGGGAAAAAAGGGCTTCTGCGTTGATCTCAAAAATTAGAATAAATATTATTATTTTATTATTGGGAATCTTAAACCAAGGGTAGGTCTTACTTGCGAGTTTGTATGATATATACAGTATATATATTACGTTGGGGGTAATTACACTAAAAGACAATTAATCTAGATATGTACATATCAAGCCCAATCAACCAATAATTGTCTGTGAGTCCAAGTACAAGATACAGATATATAAAAAAAAATAATTAGGTGACATGACAGGTGAGCGGCCGAGCTGCGTAGTAAACATGCGTATAGCAGGCCATATTTACAAAAAGGCGCAACTCGAAAAGAGTTCCGATAACGAACCACCGAGACGAGCAGATCGTGTATGTTCGTGCGAATGTAAGTACATGGCACGGGATAGCGGTGTGCTCTATATCCGGCCTACGGTGCGCGTGAAATCCTCAAGTATAGGGATATAAATCGTAGCGAGACAGAAACATGAGAGCACGTGAGCAGGTTCTCTGACCGTTACCCTTAACTATTCATGATTCCTCAGTATCCGTAATATTAAAAAGAAAATTGGGCCTAGGAGAGGTATACGAAAATCCAGAAACAACAGCTAGCAGGGGCTCCACTCAACCCCGATAAGATGTAAGCTCAAATACTCAGAGAACCGCCTTCTTCCTTCATAGTCAATCAGCCCGTGAGGTAAAAAGCCAGCCGACTCTTCACCAATTCTGCGGGGTTGACATTTAGGACGGCCTCCACGCCGTCTTCCACTGCCCAGCTCACCGGAGAGCAAGGATGGATCTTTTCCGGAAGCGAAGGTTAGATCTCCCTATCCGGAAGAAAGTAAGGTTAGGGCGAGGACGAGGAGTCATCGGACGCAGTTGACGTTTTCTTTGCAGGACTTTTTCGTAAACTCAAGATATGATGGATCCTATTACGATTCCATCTATCACTCTTCCCTACACAACTTGTCAAGTGCATTTCTTTCTTTTACTTCCCTTCCATATAAGTTACCCTTCAACCCTCTCCACCTTTAACCACATTTTATGGATTTTCGGTGGCTCGTCATACTTCCCCAAAAGGGAGGTGCATATGAGTACTTTATTTTTGATTTTATTAAAAAAAAAAAAAAAATGAAGCCAGCCTCAAAACCATCCCGACTCATTAACTAGAACTCGAAAACCATTGATAATCTCTGCTTCCAGGCCCCTTGACCTCCTAGTCCACTCTTCTTCGATCTTTCATGCAGCACGATATTCCAAATGTTCCCTACCAGGAGAAAGCCAAATACACACTTCTCTACTTCTTTCGAGAACAACGCCCCCTCTGGCTCTAACATCCGCCCCCACATCGAAAAGTATAAGCGCAACACTTAGTCCCTGCCTTATCGCAGTACTGCATTGGGTAGCCACAGCAAACAGGTGGAAAGACGCAGTAGCAGCACGTCTCCATATAACTACACGCCCAGCCGGTGTTTCCACAGACGACTGCTGGGCCAATATCTTTGGGGGACTGTGCCTTAAAAACATCGATTGGGATTGCTGGAACAGGATAGTTTTTCTGGGGTGTAAGTGGTGTACCATGCACCAACTCACACAAGAGAGTGAGGAAGAAGGAGATGGTAGTGGTAGTTTGCTTCATGGTTATGGAATTGGATATCGGCAGGCAGTCTGTTTTGTGTCAGGCGCTGAGTATCAGTACACTATATACTTTATTCGCACGAAGGTATCATTGTGATACTAACTGCTCCAGAGAATTATCCCAGGTATACTGTGTTGTCAAAACAATGTATGTATCCCGTTTATCAGAAGGCTGTATGGTTCGCAAGCTAAAATTCACCTACCTGTATATTACAGGCTGAGTGGAGCAAGCCCAATTTAAATACTCACTTGAATCCGTTGACCTCCAACACGTCTGAAGTCAATATCATAAAGTGATTGCAAAACAAATCTCAGGCAACCCACCACACCGTACCTAAGCATCGAGTGTCCTATTTGAGTTATATTGGCAACATATATCCAACGGACCACAGCGCCGATAACGAATTTTCCCAGAACCTTGAAAAAATTTAAAACAAGGTTTCCCATTCCTCATGATTGAGAATCTGACGAGGTCGACACAGGAAATCAAAAATTGGATGTTTCAAGGTTCAGGGCGTTTTGTTTTCATGACCTGTGTTCCATCTAGATTAAACAATCTACCCCATAATCGTACCAGACACCAACCAGACTCTGGGAGGTAAGCACTTACCTGTCGTCCATCCCTATTGGAGTTCTTAGAATCTCCTTGTGTAGGTGTCACCCTCCAGCCAACAAGGTTTACCACCTGACGATGTCGCCTGCACTCTGCCGTTCCTTATGTCTACCTCATGCTCCCATCTCATGTGTTCATCGCATTTTCAGGTTACATTGAAGCCCCGCATCCTATCAAGCTGGAGGTTAAATTTGGGATCTTTAACGCGTGTAACCATAGGGGAAGACACAGGTAATGGGTTTTACTTACTTACTTAGGTGTCTAAGAAATTCTCCCCAGACATAGAGCAATTGGGAGCCAACAGAAGCCGGGCCCGTTGCAGGGGAAGAGGCCCTCCTGAAACGAACACAAAGTGAGCTTGAAAAAGCGCAACATCTCCAAAACTAGCCTTATCGTAAAAGCTTCCCCTATTTTATTAAGAAAGCTAGGGTTCTTATGATATTGCCCTTGCTCTATAAGTTCCATTTGTTGCAACAACAATATCACCTATGTTCAGTTTGATATGGTTTCCCGTGTGAGTAGAATCAGATCTTGGCCATAGATAAGACTTCAGAGTATTCTTGGCTCGCACTGTATAGTAAGCTTCTGAAGCCAGACTATGATTCTGATTAATAAGATTCTTCTTCACCAAAATTGCCAAGCGCTTGTTGAGAAATGTCATTCGTAACAAGGGGTCCCTCTCCCTGAACGGCCGTTCCGGTATTCATTTATATCATTTCCTTAAGTTACTTTATTCGATGCTGCGTTGAAGTAGTTTCATGCGATGCAGTTCAGGGTAACTTATTCTCCTGATTTTTGTACCCGAAATGCCACCCTCGTTAACCTGACGTAGAAGCCATATTCTTCTAGATCTAGTACCAGACTCCTCTATGTGCAACCATATAAAACATCTGGCTATGTTTATTCATTTCGGATAGCTACAGAATGAAAATTCCACAAACTGATATGTTGAAACAATGTATAATTCCGTGCCATTACCCTTCGCCCGATTGGCAATTTCACACCAAAAATGGCCAAAGCGCCTCTCTACCAGAGTTCCAATAAGCAAGCAATTACCCTACCCCCCTAGAATTATGAGGATTTCTATCTTATATCAAGAAATCAGGCCGTTATATGCTCTTACCGCGGCGGTCACATTCAGTTGACTGTCATGAAGTAGCTGCCATGTACAAATTTGTATGGTAACATCATGTATCTGGCATCAGTCGGCTTTCGGCCTTGCTAGCATATAGGCTTTTATATTCTAAAAGTTCGGAAGCTTTAGATAGCCCTAATTTCAACCCCCAAAGGGCTTGGGGATTTATTCTGGTGATTTCTAATACTCTTTTGAAAAGTGGCTTTTTGTCTAATAAACAGGCTTGGGTGAAGATTAATATCCTAGAACTACTTAGATACATCATGCATATCCGTCAAACATCCTACCATCATCAGATTAGGTGAAAGTAATGAAGGAATGAAAATGAGTTGCCATAGTGGAGTAATATTATATGCGCTTATTCTTTCAGGAAACCTATTCCTCCAATATCAAAAGCTACGCCAATTCTCACCTTATTCTTCAGTACTACCCTTCTCTGGCCCCCCAATTTTAATGCCTTGAGCCAACACTTGTCCGTCAAGGGTAAACTTCACATCTTTGGGGCCGAATATAGAGTAAAAACCCTTATTAGTAGGACAATAATAGAGAAAAGGTTTACTCTGGTCTGCAGTGCCGGTACATATAGAACGTTTTCGATGTGAACTTGTATGATACCTCCCATGACTCGAATTACCAAAGGTATCGTGCCATAAATGTGCTTCAACCCATCCATTTCCAGTTAAAATTTTGACAGGCGGAATGCATGGTGTTAGATGAATAAACAGATGTTTGAAAGGACTGTAGTGATTGCTTGCTCCTGTGTCCGCTAGCCACTTTCCCGGCTCATCCTCAGGCCCAACTCCACCCTCTTCTTTGAGTCTTACTTCACCTCTTCGTTAATGCACCGAGTGGGCATATTCGACTCCAAACACATGTTTTCCTTTCAAACCCTGATTAAACTATATAGTCTGTGTACAGTTCAAATTCACATACTGATCCACCGAGCTTGAACTAGGTCCAATAAAGGTGGTAGAATCTATAGCTGAACCCTTCAGGTAGTCCGGATTCTGATGCGCTGTTTGATATCCACTTATATGGAAGGCTTGTTGAGCGTGATTGGAGTTTTCATTCTCGGCTGTAGAGGCCTGTCTCTTGGGAGTATCAATATCCCGCATACGTCTCCATTCATCTCTCTGTACCATCCAAATGGGTCTTAAGTGTGTATTTTTCACCCAGCATACACTATCATCATGACCTGATTTTTTGCATACCCCACAGACTGAAAGGTTGTTGTTTTGTCGATTATATGGATGAATACGGTGGTTTGTAGTGAGGCTTTGCCTTTGAGGTCCCGTAGGTGTATGTAGGTTTGGATGACAGTGTTGTATATTGTTATATGTGTTGTATGAGCAAACATATTGATGGTCACAGGTATGTTGGGGTATGTGGTACTGTGATGTAGGGCATGATATATTGTCCGTTGTTGACATGGCGACTGCCGTAGGGCCATGCATAGAGCCAGGATTGACTTCACGAGGATTGACATTATATTGATTCGTGATTGTAGTTGGAGGAAATGTATTTTGTGAGTTTTGATGTGATACCTCCAAATTTGTAGTTTTTGTTTCTGCCATATCCTCTGCCATATCTAGCTCTGCAGCTTCAGGTTGCTGTGAAACAAGTTCCACAGTTAAACGACCTTGACGGATAGCCCTTAGAGATGCTTTTGTGCTTCTAAATTCTTTACCCACCCCATTTAGAATCCTATGAGCCACCCTATCGGAATCAATCTCCTCCCTCATGTCTCGAAGTTGGTTCGCAAGGGATTTCATATAGGATACCCATGAGCTGACCGATTGTTCGGGTTTCTTCCTGGCTTTACCGAAAATCTCCTCTATCTTCATAACGTTAACCAGGTCAGCAGAAGCGTATTTTTCGGCTAGAATATCCCAGGCTTCTCTCCCCGTATCAGCCTCAGCAATCAGGAGCTTTTGCTCTCTTTCACATTGAAGATGAATGACGGCTAAAGCTTTCTGCTGTGCATGTAGCCAGATGCGTTGTTGCTCTTGAAGTGCAGCGGGGGGACGATCATCTAATAGATGTTCCCATAGGTCTTTCATAGTAAGGATCATGCGAATGTCCCTTTTCCATTCTTGATGGTTTTTGGACTTTAGCTTGGTAATGGCTACCTCCTTCTCCAAGTGTTCCAACATCGTAATTAGGTAAAAGTTCAGGATACAAAGCAAAAATTTTGTGTCAAAGAATAGAGCTTCACCGGGCTCATAACCTAGAAGGACTAGGTTATGCGGATCACGTATCTGGGACGTCACTGAATGAATCACGTATGTGTGGAGAAAGATGTTCGCCTCTGAATGATGATGATTCCTCGTCTCCTCTCCGCTTCTCCTCTTCCCTCCTGCTATATACCCATCGTCATGACTAATCTCCTGATCCCTTATCCCTAGCGTTGCCTATATAGGAACATCCTGTTCCTCCACCCGTTCCTCATCTCCGCCTGTTTGCTCCCCTCCCTCACCCTCACCCTCACCCCTCCCTTCCCCACCTGCGCTAAATGGGAAGAAATCGAACAAATCCTCTGCAGTGACCGAGCTAGCATCAACATGACCTCCCACCAAGTCTTCTTGCTCTTCCTTCTCCATCTCCTTCAGTTCTTCCTCAACATCTTCGACACCCTCAGCTGAGCTCACCACTGTTATTAGCCCACTAGAAAATAGGAATGCAATAAATGCTCCAGCCCCCACTATCACCGTTGCAATCCTAGCTGCCTTCTCCTTCCTGACAGCCCTCTCGAGCTTCAGTCTGCTTTCCCTCTCTTCCTCAGTTTCAGGTTTCTTGGGCCTTTCGTTCTTTTTCCTTGCCCATGACGGTATCCAACCATCAATATACTGTACCGCTGCGGCAGCAAATTGCCCTGTTAACCACGGAAGATCTGCCCTTTCCACCTTGCCCCATGGTAGCATACCTTCAGCTACATCATGATCCCCGTCACCCAAATTCAGGATATTATTCGCATCAATCGGTGTAGATCCAAACACCTTTCTTCGGAATTCATGCGTCCAAGCAAAAACCCTCTTCCCGTCTCTCCCTCCATCTAGTTTTTGAATTCCTTCCGCCAAAAATGGGTTTGGTAACTCCGGGTACACTGCTAAACAAAGATATCCTAGGATCAAGCAATCGATTGATGTCGGATGTTCCATCTTAAAGAAGTAAACCCCCAGCGAAGGGTCCGCGTCCACGGCAACCAACCTTGCTGCCACTGGAGTCAGACTCTTCAAGATCAATGTCTGCAACTTAAACGCCACTCCCGCAATACTTGCCAATGGCCTCTTTTCAAAGATTGAACTTATCCCACCCGGCCCCTTCCCCGCCCCGAATTCACTCCCCGTGCCCACCCCTGCATTCGCCTCCAACCCACTACTTGCTGGTGAGTCAAGCACACGAATTTGATCCACATCCGCTGGCCCCAGCCCATATTTCCTCAATACGTCCTCACACCTCTCCCACGCCTGCGCCCGCTTCTGCCCCGGAACATAATACTGCACTGGCCACGGCAACATCCCTCTTTTACTATACTCTGGCCTCGTCGCATTCGCATAATTGACCTCCGAGACGTAGAGGCTGATATCCAGTAGCGACCCCAACCGTGACTTAATAAAGCTCGAATACGCCACACTTTCCGCCCAGGTATACGAACTTGCCGCATGCGCAGGAAACCCCTCATTCTCATTGTCGTCATACTGACGTCCATTCGTACTCTCCCCTCTCAGATCCATGTCAAGATCCCATTCCCCCTCGCTCTTTTTCCGCAAGTACTCCACAACCCCGTTGAACCCACCACCAATCCATACATGTTCATCTCGTAGAGCTGGCAACGTCCCTGTGCATCACGCCCTCAAGTCCAAATGTCAGCGCTAAAGCTCATAAGCATTGTGGTGGACTGGGTTTGTACGCACGAGTTGGTGATAGTAATGGGTTACTGCTTGGTACGATTCTCCAAGGCTTCGGGGTGGGGCTGCGGGGGTTCAAGTCGGGTATGCATCGGAAGTAGGCAATTGCGGCGAGGCATTCGGGGTCGATAGAGGGGAGCCCAAATGCCGGGCCCCAGATATGTAATTCCAACATTGTGTTTTAAATCGTGCGTGATAAATTGAATTCAGGGTTTGTTTGCGCCCATGTGGCTGTTTTACAAAGTTTCAAACATCAAGCGTACGGAGAAACATAAATCCGGTATGAAGATATTACATAATTAACCGCAAACTTAATCTATGCAAGCAATTCAACAGCAATGACACGTACTCACGACAGTAAATTGTAGTACTCAAATTCAACAGTATCTTATATAAAAGAACAAAAAGTTAAAATAGAAAAACTCGCCGGAAGTTAAAGGGCATTAGTTATTCCTACACTATTGGCATTTTGTGCATGAATGGTTGATAAGGACAAAACAACCCCCAAGAGACAACAAAACAAAAGTATTAAACCCGAAACCTCGCCTCAGGGAAATGTACAGATATTCAATGGCTTGGCGCAATAAGATCGATGGTCTGGCTCGGCTATTACTTTTTGTTCACAACTTGTGTAATCACCACGACAACGACAATGATGGTGATAATGATGACTGTTGTGGCTGTTAGCTTTCACAGTACGAGAGTATGGTTCCGTAGAACACTTACGACAGATGAGCAAGCACCACCACTTCTTCCTCCTTGCACTCCTGGCGCTCTCAACAGCAGTCTCTAGCTCGGTGTGTGCTTTAGCAACATCCGACTGGATCTCGTTGCCACGCTGATCTATTTGTTCCACCATTGGCTCTTGCTCGATGACCAACTGCTCCATGTTCTGGAACAGCTCTGCAAGTTCTTGGATAGTCTGCTCAATTCGCTGAATTTCCTTATGCCGGGCTTGTACGGCGGAAAGAGCAGATCTGGCTTCACCCCTACGGTTTCCAAGCATGATCTATCACATAAATCAGTTCCGCCCGGAAGAAACAAAGCCCCCATGACCATTGATGGTACTTACTGCCTGGCTGAAAATTTGTCCCTGCCCATCCTCACAAGCAGCTTCAAGCTCCTCCTCAGTAGCATCAGGCTTAACAATCTTAACTTGCCGCTTTATCTGGCTCTTGACCCTCTCCTGGAACTCAAGCACCGCCTTTTGGTATTCTATCAAAGAGGCCTTGTAGTTTTTCTCAACCCTCTCGGCTTGAGCCTGCTTTCCTGGATCCCCACGGACCTTCCCCTTTAATATCCGAATCTTCATTGAGAGTGCTCGATTTGAGGCTGATGCATCCTCAGTAAGTTTTCGGAGTTCCTCTTGTGTAGTCTCAATAGCCTGGGCATCAATATCTTGAAGAGAACGCTGGTGGACGCTCCGGATATTCTGTGTCTTCCGCTTCATGATCTCAATATCGGAATCAATCTCGTTCACCTCAGTGAAGAAGTCACCAGAATCCTCAGCTTGCATGTTGTTCATTTCATAACCTGCTGGAATGGGTCAATAGCCAGTCCTAGGAGTATCGAGGCCGAGAAAGAGTAAAGAAAGTCCAAAAACGCACCCTGCTGTGCGCCGGCATTGTAACCACCATTGTTCCCACCATATCCCCCACCATAACCACCTTGGCTACCTGCACCGTATCCACCCTGATTTCCCCCATAATAGCCGGGGCTATCTTGCTGCGCATATGGGTTGTTTTGGCGATAGTCGCTAAATCAACAACCGAGTTAGCATCCAAAAGCACGGATCCGGGCCGTTACTCTATAGGTATCGGATAGTGGATAGTAACGTGTTTAGAGGACCTGCAGGGCTGAGTGTCTTGGGAAAAAAAATCTGGAACTAACCCATATGCTCCTTGCCCCTATGAAATTATTAGCATGCCTCAACGCGAACTCGCCCCCCATTCACACAAAGCACCGTTGGATCGCAATAACATACACTCATATCGAATAAGAATAACTAAATGGACCCTCGATTGTGTTTTGCAGTGGTTGCTGTAGCTGAGAAACGGTCGATGGCAGCTGCGGCTGCTAAAAAGCTGTCGCGTAATGTGTACGTATGCGTTGAAAAGAATCAAAATGAATTCAATGAGAGACTTGCGAAGCAAAAAAAACGAGTAGTTGAGAGATTGAATGAAGGAGAAACGAAGAAATTAGGTGATAGGAGGGAGGTAGGGGAGAAAGAGAATTTGGGGAAACGTGCGGTGTAGGGGTGGACCGTTGTCGGTGGGCAGGTGAGATGAGAAGAGAGATGGCAGGTGAAGTCTCAGGTCCTTGTGCTTTGCCGGCTTAGCGTGTGGCAGAGGAAGTGCTTATTTGTGCGGCTTTTGGGCGATTTGGTCTCGTGAGAAATGAGGTTTCAAGGCGACTGTCGTTAGAAATAAGGAGATGTGAGACAGGCCAGGCATAAGCGGCTCTTGGGGTGGAGGCGAGTAGGTATAGTTCTAAGTAGGTACAGGTGTACTTGGGTATTTATGTGCCAACCAGACTAGGTATTTATGGTTAGGTGGCTGTCGGTTCTTCCATTACCGGGTGCTAGCAGCTTCGTGACAGAAGAAGACAGACTACGGCGGAAGACAGACTAAGAGAGAACACTCTATCACCCTATCGACAGGTGTAGGCACATATATGTTCTGGTCCGTTCCGGGATCCGGGCCATACCGGTATGGCCCGGTCCATACCGGTATGGACTGGATATCGCAACGGACCAGGCCGTTACGGGATTAAATTGTTCAATGTCACGGATAGCAACAAGGATTTACCACAACACCACAGCGGCCACAGCGACATTAAAAGTACTAAATAGGGACATATCCGATTTGAAGGTAATTTTGTAGCAACATTTGGTCAAAGAACATCGGAGATAACATAAGTGACCTATCGAAGAAAATACTCAGTAGAGGTATACCCGAAATAAAGGTTATTATGTAGAGAAACATTAGGTCAAAGAACAAGAGGTTGTAGCATGCGCAATAGTAGCCTTTAAAGATCACGATACCATAACTTCTTTGCAACAAACACAAGTGTTTTAACCATTGCTTTGCTTAATTACACTCTTACCGGTCTCTACAATATTACACTCTTACCACCAGTGGAAGCATGCAAAACACCATTATCTAGAGCCAGCGGAAGCATGAATTGCATGCATATATAGAGGCCGAAAAGCCATCATTTCTATATGTTTGTCTTCTCATTCGTTTCCCATATATGTGTATTTCCTCCTTTGTGCTAGGTTTTGCCAATTGCAGGAGGAGCCCCAACCGACGCGGCGGGATGATTGTAGGTAAGACATGTAATCTGGTTTTAAGACAGCGCCAGTCGATCCAATGGCTGGCGGCAAGACACGGCAAGTCCCTATTTCCAAGGTGTGCCCGGCTGGGACTTAGAGCTTTTCTCCTGTTCATTCCTTCCAAATAATTTTGCTCGCTCAATTCTACCTGGTTTGCTCGCTCATTTTCTCGCTCATTTGCTCGCTCATTTTCTCGCTGATTTGCTTGCTCGATTCTAGGCTGATTTGCTCGCTCGATTGTATGCTGATTTGCTTGCTTGATTCTAGGCTGATTTGCTCGCTCGATTATATGCTGATTTGCTCGCTCGATTATATGCTGATTTGCTCGCTCGATTATATGCTGATTTGCTCGCTCGATTCTAGGCTGATTTGCTCGCTCGATTCTAGGCTGATTTCCTCGCTCGATTATATGCTGATTTGCTCGCTCGATTATATGCTGATTTGCTCGCTCGATTATATGCTGATTTGCTCGCTCGATTATATGCTGATTTGCTCGCTCGATTATATGCTGATTTGCTCGCTCGATTCTAGGCTGATTTCCTCGCTCGATTATATGCTGATTTGCTCGCTCGATTATATGCTGATTTGCTCGCTCGATTCTAGGCTGATTTCCTCGCTCGATTCGGTGATATCCTTGCTCAATTCTCTACTGATTTCCTCGCTCAATTCTAGGCTGATTTCCTCGCTCGATTCTAGGCTGAGTTGCTTGCTCAATTCTAGCGGATATCCAGGTTAATATGGACAGTGAATTGCAGGCTCATATGGACGGCGAATCTAGGATTCTAGGGACGCGGATGTGAAGGCTGGTACAGATGGGGGTTTTGGGGCGCAGCGTGTTAGATAGCCTTATTAGATAATCGTGAGAATAAAATGGATTATTTCAAAATGCATATAATGCAGGTGAACTACAAGAACAAGCGCGGTAGCGCGGGCGTGGATATGCTGGGAGACCATTTGCGTTGGAGTTTGGAATGGGATGGTGACTGCGTAGAGGGTAGAGGTTAAGGTAGACATGAATCTAGGAATATGGCATCAAATGATTTACGTTGGTTAGGCCAAATAAGTTGGGTGTGCGTAAGGAAATATAAGAAGATATGAATATTTATGCCATCCCGGAACGGCCTGGGTAATCTCGCAATCTCGCAACGGCCCGGTCCATACCGGTATGGCCTGGAATCCCGGAACGGACCAGAACATATATATATATCCTCCTGTCCCTCCCGTGTCGAAGAACACAGACTCTGGCTGGCCCCTTGACAGACGGGCTCCTTTCCTTCAAGAGCTGCGAATTCGAAGCGAAATGAGCCGGACACACGCTAATCACCAACACCGGCTGGATTACGAGTTCAACGGACGAGGATCGGTCGATTAGTCAACGCATCGAGGCGGGCGAGGGCACTGTACTGAGTACACTGGAATGGCAGTCTCCAATTGCACAGGTGATGCGGGTCGGCCATGCCAAGCACTTGTAGGATGACGATGCGTGGATGTAGTAGGTACCTACTTACGCAACATGCACGAAAGACACCAATCAGCTAGAGGGGTTCACCGCACGTTGCGCAAACAATCCCGCAGACACTGCTCGCAGGTGATAAAAATAAATTTAAACCTCACATACAGATATAGGTAGCGACAGTACGGCAAGGGCAGGGTTTGTAGTATATGCAGCTCACGGTAAGCTGCTAGCTCCAAAATATGTCTTCACAAACCTGATAATGCGGACAGTTAGCTCTGTAAGCCAATTCTGGGCCTAGGGCTACGAGATGAATCTGCATCACCTAAAATAAGCATTCGTCTACGAGTGCGGATACGTATTTTTGACCCTACTTACGTATGTACTTCGCACTGGGGCAAAGTGGTCATTCAGCATTGCCACATCCCACGTAAGCGAGTGAGTTTTTCTTTTGACTGTAGGATACATTAAATTTGTTATTTAATGGCATATCGAGTGTACATATGTACGTAGTCTAGTTGTAAGTGTTTACAATTTCAATATCTACGTCGGATTCGTCGATAACCGCAAGCTGGAGATTGCAATTATTATTTCCCGCTCTCCCGCCACAATTGCAGTGCGGACCAAGCCTTTCCCGTTGTATGATCCTACCTAGTCTGGCTTGCACTAGCCCCTCCCCAGGATCCTACCCCAGCCCCGGATATCGTGCTCTTGAAAATAGAGGCTAGGGAGCACAAAGTCACCTGGGAGCAGCACAAATAAAGCAAGTCCAGTAGATCAGAGACATTACAAATCACGCAGACTAACTATCAAGAAGGATAACTTCCAGCTGCGTACAAGCCATTAGACAGCAGAGCAAAGAATCAACCTTGTAATCAGACTTGAATATTGATGCTACAAGTGGGTATAGGCCCTCAATTGGACCGTCTGTGACTGTGTTCGCGCCCCCGAGTATTACTATGACACTTTGCGCTCAATTGATCATACTGAATCAATCGAACCTGATCATGAGTTATATATATACTCACTCATTTCACCGACCAATTACCGCCAGTTATTAAAAGTGAGTGAAGTAACGCAAATATCATACCGCGATACCCCCCCGCAGTATTCATTAAATTATCCTCCCATGGGGAACACATCGGGTGTGAATCTGCGTGAATTAGGGTCACTCTTTGCGTACGTGCTGGACCATAGTCTTTCGCTATATGGCCCCTCAATCACCAGAGGAATTAGCTCCGATTACTTAAGTATAATTATTACATCCCATTGTATTCCCTGACATGGTTTTATATTTCTTGGTAGCATATTGGAGATAGATTTGAGCAACCCCAACACTTACTGTATATACTGTATCATACATATGAGTTCTCGTGAAGCTTGTGGGTTGGGCTTTGTTTGACTTTTTAACGCTACGATGATAGCTACACCGCGGCCCAATAATTATCCCTCCTGTTTGGATACTCTAGAGATGTGGCTGATCTCACTGTTGATAATATCATACTCTAATTCAGAAAGGCCACTACTTATACTAGCTTGGTAAGTTCAGCTGGCTTCCGTGATTTCGGAGGCGTCATATCGCTCAAGGTAAATGCAAGCTCTTAAGCGTCGTAGAAAATACGGGAGACAAAACTCTCGGATTTGATATACATTTGGCATGTTTATCCGCCTGCCAAATTAACGGCTGGCGTAGGTACATACTCGGCCCAAGCGACGCTATTGCCATTCGAAGAATCTGGAAGCACATATATGCAATGAAAAGTGATACGCTGGTCATATTTGTTGTGAATAAACTCTCGCTAGTACCCATGAAGGGGCAATGGGAATGCGAGGAGAATACCGGGATTCTAGTCTCGAACCCGACCGCTCCTAGCCGGGATTCCACATCAGGGCAATTGGGAAAAGACTGCGAAGGATAAAAGAGCCGGAAAGTACGCAGGAAAACATCTCTTTGGAAGTAGAGCACTAGGACCATAGCAATAAGCCTATAGCGATATCTAGATAACTCTCCTCTTTGAATATACACGAACAATTCTCTTCACGATTCCTCCGCTGCATAACCTCGTAACCTTACAGGTTATGAGCCCGGCGCTCTACCGAATAAGCAAATAAGAACAATAGTTGAGATATCTGTGGCCTAGACCCAGTAAGACTACATTCTATTGCTTAAGAAGTAGAAGACCCGCTCAAAGCAAAAAAACCTGCATATGCCTACACACCGATCCTGGTCCAAAAAGATCAATCGCCAAAATAAATCACTTTTCAAGAACCTTCTCAACCAAAACAGCACTTTGGAACGAGTTGCGCAAATCGCCACTGATACCGAACAGAGGTTAAGAGAGATAAGCGAACAAGATCCAGCAGAAACCAAAAGACACTTCAGAGCGTGCGGATATCACTACGACCTGACTGTCAGAAAATACGGACCACCAAGGATGTGTGAAGAGCTACCAAGCAAGCAAGTAACAAAGGAACAACAAGACGAAGAAGCCCTTCTAACAAAACTCGATACCCAAGAAGCAAAAGCATCATTACTTGACGAAGAAATCCAGTATGAGGACGAGCTAATAAGCTTCAACCAAATATACCCAGTGCTCATCTAAATGAGCAGCAGCGCAGCCGGACCAGCCCCAAGATCTAAATCAGAATCTGAGCCAGAAATCGAATACCCAGATCTCCCAGCCAATATCCAAGTCCAAAGAGGAAGAAGACGAAGAGCAAGGACTCCACCTCCTCCTCCACCAGACTCACCGATAGCTCCCCCAGTAACAATATCAAAGGAAAGATCAATCCCAAAAATCGAGCCTAAGCTCAGTGGACAACAAGACTATGCCCAGTGGATATTATCCATTGAACAGACACTCAGCAGCTATGAGCATAAAGACGAAACGATATGGGAAATTGTTACCGGGGATGTTCAGGACCCAGACCCTACAGCCACCAGAAAAGCAAGAGATGCGGATGCCAAAGCATGGAAAAAGGACAACAACTTCGCTATCCTTACGATGAAAAGGAATTGTGAGAAAGAAGTGGTAGACATTATCGGGTTGGCAAGAACAGCAAATGAGGCCTATGAAGAAATAAAAGCAAAATTCGAAGGCAAAACAGTTACCACCCTCGGTGCCCTACTAATAGGAGTAATCAAGCTCAGCTACGATGATAGGAATATCTCAATTGAGGATCACATTAGCGAGTTTGATAAGAAATGGGGGTTTATGAGATCTATGTTAGGAGGAACAATCCCCGATGATTTAAAAGAGTTTGGGAAAATTCTAGCGGACCTTAGCAAGAATGATCAAGCTAAAGGAACATTCCTCTTAGCTACCCTACCACCTTACTACAACACTCTCATTGAGAATATTCAAATAAAGAGCGGCCTGACTTATGGAGACATTACAACTCACCTAAAGACATATGTCCCTGGCAGGCAAAAAGGAAAGCGAAGGGGAGAGACTACTGTAGGAGACTCAGCACAAAATCCAGTAATCCTTAGAACAGAAGCAGGAAGAGGACGAGATCGAGGGGATAATGGAAAAAGATGCGACTATTGCATCAGCAAAGGCTGGAAGGGTCTGAATCACACTGAATCTGAATGCTTCACTAAGAAGCGAGAAAAGAAAAAAGTAAAAAAGACCAGAAAAACCGAAGAGTATTCGGATAATGAGGCATCGGACAGTGAAGGAGTCACCATCAAGGCTATTCGAATTGGCAAAACAAGGGTTGGATAAGAAGGGTGCTATGAATATGATACAGCAGCTACCCATCATACAACAAACGAGTATGACTGACTCGTCGATGTCGAACATAACCTCAACATCGAAGTAGGAGCACATGACCAATCCACCTCTATTTGCCGGACCATGGGGACTCTCGTCTTTAAGCATAATGGACGGAATATTCGTCATGAGTAATGCCTATACGACCCCAATTATAGTAATATTATCAGTGGTCTACAAATGCCAGAAGATTTTACTATGCAAGGAAAGAAGGGCAAAGTAGAGCTGAAAACTGGCAGGAAGATACTCTACAAGATGGAACGAGACTTCGATGGATTATGGATAAGGCCTGAGAATACTATTGAAAATTGGAAAGAAGCGGGGATAAAGAAAATTAAGGGAAAGGAAGCTGCAATTAGCCTGCATGAAAGGAACTATGGTACAACAGCATCTAGGATCGGAATCGGAGCATGGGGGAAAGCACTCGCTTCCATTAAATCCCAATGCTTACCAAAAAGCCGAAGAAACTGATCTAAGAGTAGAATCCAAAAAATACTAGTCAGTTGTTGGGGGTTCTCCTATTCATAGCCAGAATGACTCGACCCGAGATCTCGGTGCACGTAAACCTCCTAGGAAGACGAACGAAAGATGCGACAGAACGACATCTGAAAACTGCATACCAGGTGTTGAGGTATTTACACTCGACCAAGGAAGAAGGGATTACCTTGTGCAAAGCCGACAACCTGGATCTGACAATATATACCGATGCGGCATATGGGGGAGAGAAATCCCGGTCCCAAACTGGTGCGATGATGTGCCTTGGGGGACAGCTAGTTGGATGGTACAGCCGACGGCAGGATGTGGTATCTCTCTCAGTGACGGAAGCAGAGTATATAGCAGACTGCGAGGGAGCGAAGGATACAGCCTGGGCACAGCAGTTCCTGGAAGAAATTGGGATCAGAACGCAACCTCTACTAAGGACGGACAGCGAAGGGGCCTACCATTTGAGCAAGAGCCCGAAATTCGCCAGACGCAGCAGGCATATCGAACATCGGTTCCACTACCTACGCCAGCAAGTCCGATCCGGGAGACTGATGATCCAAACAATTGCGGGAAAGACAACCCTGCAGATCCCCTGACCAAGATACTTCCAATGACCACAGTAACTGGATGGAAGAAGGACTGGATGCTCGAGTTAGGGGGGATGTTGTGAATAAACTCTCGCTAGTACCCATGAAGGGTCACGGGAAGTAAGCAACCAAAAGAAGGCAATTGGGAATGCGAGGAGAATACCGGGATTCCACATCAGGGCAATTGGGAAAAGACTGCGAAGGATAAAAGAGCCGGAAAGTACGCAGGAAACATCTCTTTGGAAGTAGAGCACTAGGACCATAGCAATAAGCCTATAGCGATATCTAGATAACTCTCCTCTTTGAATATACACGAACAATTCTCTTCACGATTCCTCCGCTGCATAACCTCGTAATCTTACAATATTGCATATATGTAGTCTGGTGACTGGCTTATACTCTGTATCTGTACATACATGTATATACAGCCCCTAGACAAAAGTTTTGGTAAAACACCAAAACGGGTCAAAATGGTTAAAAACCGAGCCCGGCAAATCATTACATAAAAAAAAAATTGTAGAAAAGCATAGAGTCTTTCCTCCGTTTTTTACAGCCTGGTTAAACGCCTTGGGCAGGCGCAGCAGTCTCTAGAACTGAAGCCAATTCCAAAATCGCAGAAATGTAAGGGGGAATAGCGCGTTTTCGCAACTTTTTAATATCCGAAGGACTTCATACAATTCACAAGGGCAGCTGAAGAATTTCTATAGACCTATAAATTTTGGATTAGAAACTTCATATCAAGCTCAAACTCTATCCAAAAAGCCGTTCGTATGTTCATAAGATGAGTGTAATGATCTAGGTGTCTACGAAGGGCACTTTTGGTGTGTTGTCGGTGTTTTTTAATCAAGACTTATGTTAGATATTATACCAATGTCATAGCCATAGGGTCGATGTTCAATGATAGCGATCTGTAAGAACTTGCCATACGGTAGTGACTGAATGCTAACATATGAAAGCTCTAAACCTATTTGCTTAGTAACGATACATATATATAACAATAACAAGAAAGCTGGGTAAATCCCTCTAATAATCTAACACCTTTCTCAAAAGCATTATCTTCTTGACCAGTATAGAACCCAGTTGGTATCAGTGTGTATCGGAAGTATGACTCAGAAACAAGTACGAGAAGTGGTATTTTGTAATATTGTGCCTGCCCAAGAACCGGCAATTGTGAAGTGAGGTCCTTATCCTCATCACCATCACCCTCCCTAGGGAAAAGTATAGGATAAATCTCTAGCTTGATTTCTTGGTTGCATTTATGGCATCCGCATTATCTAGATCTCAACGTCCCCCAAGGACCTGGTGGCCCTGGAGAAGGGAGAGGTCGAGGTGGGTGGCTTTGAGGCGCCTGCGGATGGGATGGACTATACCGAGAGAGTTAACATTCCGTTACCGGCCGTCAGGAGATCGCCGAGTATAAACATGATGTTATACAATGATTTCACATGGAGGATGCATGTGTTGGTAGCATCGTTCAGATTGAAAATTATGAATTATCTATTCTACCGCACACGTTCTGCCGACTTCCAAAAGTGTAACAATGCATCTCCATTTTCTGCAATAAGCATTCTTACCCACTTAACGCCTTCTCACATCCTTCCTTGATAGCCTTTGGAGTATACCCTTGCAGCTCTTTCGGGACTCTCAATCCGTTGAGAGTATAGTTATGCGAGGAGGACCCGGATTGTCCAGTACCCTCATTTGAATAGGTGTATGAGTAGCCTTGTCCAGTTTTTCCTGGATACCCACTTTCAATACCCGAGATGTGTCCGTTGTTATTGCTATAGGAGCTGGAATATGAGCTCACACTCCCTCCTGACCCAGAATTGGAGTTGACGTTAAAGCTCAGATTGGAGTTATAATTTGTCCTGCGGGCTTGGAGCCTACGCCTTGCAGGCTTCCTGAGTGGTTCATTATCGTTGACATCAGAATCCGACTGGCCAGAGAGAAGCTCGTTGCAGAATCTGCCAAGTTTGGCCTGACTTATTTTGGTAGCTACCTCGTTGGAATCCTTTGAAAGGTTATGGAACGGAAAGTCGGGCCCAAATTGTGGCATAACGGGCCCAGGAGTATCGTAAATGGAGTAATAAGATGCTAGTCATCTCAAGTCAGCCACGCATACAAGGCAAAAGAAGGGTAAGAACTTACCTTGGGCGATGGTAGTAAGTGCAATTAATGCGAGAAATGTATATTGTCTGAACATTGTGTCGAAGGATTCTTATTTTTATAGATTCTAGGACGACGGCTGTATAAATCCCATTTTTGGTTCTGTTGCAGAGACTATCATCTATGACTTAGAGGTTACACGCCTCCACACGTTGCATACACTGTATCCACAGTCTCCCGCGTAAGATACGCTTCGAGACGAGTACCACCTTTTGTGGCCCCTCTGTTGGTTTTTCCAGCCTGATTCTCGGGTAACTTATGTGCAGTACCCACTGAACCTGACCTCATGATTCCGTCCCTATTCTGAAAACTCTCACTGGCCCTTACCACCAGCGTCGTCAGGGAAAGAGAATTCTCCATACGCACGCTAGGCTTGAACTGGAGACTTCCTGATTTGGCCCGTACAAGTCTTGGCGCCTACTAAAGTAACGTAATCCTATGACGTTTGTATAGTCTGCGTTTGTAAATTAGGTACACTAAGTACTTAGCTAACCCCTTTCCTTGGCGCGTCAAGCCATCTCCTATTTGTTTACTAGAGGGGAACGAGAACAGATCTAGCTTTAAGGGGTATAAATTATATGCAAGGATGAAATAGGTACTCCGTGAGGATAAAGAAAGCTCCCTTTTTTTTAGTCTGGTGCCAACCAGCTACCTTTTTTTAATTTTATTTTTATTTTTATTTAAAGTCTACTTATACGTCTATGTATGGAGTCGGAGACTATGAGACGAATGAAGAAAGCTCTAGTCTAAACTAATTGAGGTAGGAAGTAGGAAGCTTACCGAAGTTACATGCCATTGAACTTGTCTCAGAACCCTGACGGAAATCGGGAATCGGGAATCTTCTTTTACTTTACGTAGTCTCGTGCCCTCAGTGGACACATATTGGGTCCTCGTACAATTGAGTTTGGAAGAAACCGGATGTTATGAGACCGGGTGAGAAGCTTTCCACGTTTCGGGTCGGTCAACCTTAGCGCCCAACTTACTCCGTATGTACATACTGTATGCACCTGTGATTCTGCAGACGTGACAACAACAAAAACGAAAAAAACATTGACAGGCGAACAGCCAATAAAATGTCAACATGATTCTTGATTCCCAGGGGTGCATCACACAATGCAGTCAGCATCCGGTGCACACCGGAGGTAACTTTGACTGTGCTGGCGTGCCGTTTATAGCAAAGACTGCTCGCCAAAAGGTACTGGGCGCGATAAAATACCATGGAGGCAGGAACCCAGGGATTCCGGGGGTAAGTACAGCGGGCCTTGTTCGCCAGGTTTTGTGTATAAGATGAAGTACTCCAATGCAAAAAATTTACCCTTCTCACACATATACATACCAACCAACACACGTACCGGTAAGTCAATTCTTGCATAGCATTCCTACTCGATCCCTGTAAATCCTTCGGATAGAGCCAGTTTTTCTTTGCTACTACAGTACTTGTACTATCATCGCGGCTTTGGATACGCAACCTAATATTTTACCTGTATCGATATAATCATCAAAATGAAGGGCTTTTCGAAATTGCTCCAAGCCCTAACACTACTTCCATTTATCGTGCCGAAGGCTCTTGCAGCTGATCGTGCAGTATTTGCACATTTCATGGTAAGTCTAAGTAACCTACCATTTATTTTCCAAAGCATGTCTTGATTGACTTTATAACTATTAGCATGGCCTCACTGCCAGTTACAATCCTGATCTTTGGCGCAAAGATATCAGCTTGGCCAAAGAGTCCGGAATTGATGGCTTTGCGTTGAACATTGGTCCAACCGACTCATGGACCGAAAAACAGTTAGACTCCGCATACGATGCTGCGGACCAGCTTGGCTTCAAGTTGTTGATCTCGTTCGATCAAGCCTGCTGCGGCGACTGGAACGTTAATGAAGTCTCGAGAATAATCAACAAATATAAGGTTCGCCGATCATACTACAAGGTTGGCGACAAGCCATTTGTGTCGACCTTTGAAGGCACGAACTTCATTGATAAGTGGGCCAACGTGAGAAGTGATACTAAAGGAATATTCTTGGTCCCGGATTGGGCGTCACTCGGCCCAGATGGGTTCAAGAACCATGTCGGATTGGTTGATGGAGCATGTAAGGACTAAATCCGGATCGATGAGAGGAGAGGCCTATTGCTGACATTGCCTCATTAGTCGCCTGGGATGCCTGGTCTATTACCACGGAACAGAAGACCACGGCGGAAGACACTGCGTGGAGGAACGCTCTAGGAGGCAAACCTTACATGATGGCTGTCTCTCCGTGGTTTTATACAAACCTCCCACAATGGAACAAGAACTGGTTATGGAAGGGTGATTCCTTGTGGTTCACGCGATGGGAGGAGGTCTTGGATTTTATGCCAAATTACGTCGAGGTAAGTAACAGCGTACAAACCCCGAGCTATGCTTTTCTAGCTAATCCGGGGTCTAGATCATTACCTGGAATGACTATGGTGAATCCCACTACATTGGCCCCATCAACCCACCAGGGATCGTGCAGAATGCCAACAGATATGTCGACGGTATGCCCCACGACGGCTGGCGGTTTATGCTTCCATACTATATCGCAGCCTATAAGGCAGGAACTCGTAATGTCCCCATCCCGCAAGAAGGTCTAGTCTACTGGTACCGACGTACACGCAAGGGCAACTGCAATTCTGGCGGAACTACTTGCTCTCCGCCTGGCTACCCGCAACAGTTCCCTCCTCAGCAGTGTGTTGACGATGCAGTCTATGTCACGAGTTTATCGCGGTCGGATGCGGACGTTGAAATTTCTATTGGTGGACAGGTGGTTGGGAAGGGAGCTGTGAAGAAGGGAGTTGCGTTGTTTTCGGCTCCGTTTAGTGGGAAAGAGGGACAGGTGACGGTCAGGCTGATTAAGGATGGTAAGACGGTAATTGAGGGAACTGGAGAGGCGATTTCGAACAGTTGTCCAGCGGGCGGGTTGACGAATTGGAACGCGTGGGTGGGTATTGCGAAATGACGGGGTAAGAGCTGGTGTCTTCCAAAATCAAACTATTGTAATAAGATCTAGGAAGATGCTAGGCTGCCATGTGGTGCTAGGTTTCGGAGATCGGGTGTGGGGTGTCGTTGTAGGGAGGTGATCTTGGTTGGGAAAGGGAGATGGCATATATATACACTTTTCTCCGTACTACACTATATTTAGATAACTTACTCTACCGGTATCAGTAGTAGTAGTGCTGAGCGTTACAAGAATAGGTTGTCGGTGTTGAGTGGTCTTAGCTTAAGGGATACTAGCAGCTGTTAGAAACTAAAATGATAAGTACCTATGAGACATAGAAACCCCTTTTCCTAGAACTGTATCTCACCTCTGGAATATGTAGTCCCCGTTCAATTTATATATTTATAAGATTCTTTTTTATTATCTAGATTCTCTTCGTTAGGTTCTATGGAAATCTGCTCATGAAGTGGTTGCGATTCCCAGCACAAATTGATACAACAACAGAGGACCAGGATACTATGCAATTAATGTATACATGCCTTTCCTTCAACGTTATGGGTTTTCACGAGGCTAATTATATGAGAGCAGTTGTAATTTGACGAAACTGGCGCATCATAGAGCAGGCACTGATCCTCTACGAGGGTCTGATCGAGACTAGCACTATGGTTTTCTGCAACACTTTACTTCTTTGGGCTCTTAAACATGAACATATAAAGCTAGCGTGAAAATACCTACAAATCAGTTTCACGGAGACAGGTAGTTCGCGAGACCCATACCTGATTTCGTGCCCTCATAAGTGGTTTCCGTCATTTTGTAAAACTCATTTCAGCTGCAAGATCTGGTCTCTACAAGATTGATTTTCTAAGCAACTTGGAGATGTGCATCTCAACAATTCACCCATTCTCTTGATAGAAAGTATCGTTGGTTCATGGTTTCTGGAGAATGAACAACCCCTGATAGAAGGTGAGTTATTTGGATGGTAAGTATTGCATGCACATTGCTTGCTGCACTTACAGTAGGGACATCTATTGACTCTGTGTCTAAGTTTTAAGAATAAATGATCTGCGCTGTGCAAAAAAGGCTGTATTACCCTCAAGTCTGTGGATGTCTTTTCGCCAAGGTTAGTCATTACTCTTCTAGCAAGCTGCAGTTGTCTAATCTCGTCACCTGCAGCTGTCACAAACGCAAACAATTATATCACGCATTCAATGGTCACCTACGATGTAACGAAACTATGACCCAATCATTGGGAGCTTGAGACTACTCCGGGGTCCAGATTTCATCACACATCAACAAGGACCGCAGCCAGGATAGCATATTATGTACGGCTCAATATTGAATTTTGATATATAAGCCAAGCACAGCATACGGTGTTTTGGATCTCACTACAGTCTAATACGAGGGAACATCACCCTGCCCACAAGCACAACCTACCTAAGACGGCCGGGCCGGAATACCGCAGAGAGTCTACGCATTCATCTTCAAACCGAATCGAAAGAGCATCCAATCATAATTACCCCTTGCCATGCAATAGCGGCTTGATACGAGGGCGAACAGCTGAGTATACTCATCTTGATACTAAGCCTATACAAACCATACCAGCAACCTACTCTCCTACCGTTGTAGGAGCAGGCCACTTTGAGCTCCGTTCACAGGCACTACTGGAGAATGAAGAGGGCTTCCCATTTTACGTCACTGCTTGGAAGTTCCTGCAGGCCATGCAACAGTTCCGAACCTACATGCGATCGACATTGCAGATTCACATCCTGGGGATACTGGTGCAACATGACATACCCTTGTGACTCGATTAGCTCGAAACTCTGACTTCTGCTTCAGAGACTGATACTGTCATTAGTACATAGGCTGCAATTGACAGAGCCGTTGCATATGGTTAGCAAGAGCTCGAGCAATTCATTCACTGCCCAACGAGTTCAGTATTGTCAACGAAGTATTTAAAAAAAAAAAAAAAAAAAAAAAAGTATTGTCAACGAAATTTTTCCTATCTCAGGATCCATTTGAGGATGTAAGGACCCTCCGGAACCTGCGAAGGAAACTCATATCCCCTAGAGCTCTGGCCATGAGGTAAAGCAGGAATTGAACTGACAGGTCGTGCAGTAGCACCATAGAGGTCCAGCTGACTTGGGGGGTGGCTGGCATGCCTTTTCGTATATACAAACTCGTATGATTCCAGCACCAAGGCCACGCTACTATTTTGGGTCATCCAACGATGAAAAAACTATATATAAACTGCAGTCCTGCCCCTAGGTTTGAGTTTTTTTTCACCGCTTCATCAGCAAGAACCAATATCTCCTTAGTTCTCTTATCAAAAAGCAGTCAAACTCGAGATGTTGTCCTCGAACACTTCAGCTCTTTGTACCCTCCTCCTTGCAGCCTTCGTGGCTGCCCTACCACCACCGGCTGCCTCTGAGACGGCTCGAGCTCCTTCACTCCCAGCCCTCGACGAAAAGGCCCTGGAACTTCACCGTTTCAAGGAAGAAAAGAAAAACCTTGACTCCGGTGTGACTCTCGGAGCAGATCAGTGCAACAGAGACGGCTTTGGGTGCGTCTACCCATACAGCCTCTGCTGTATGGCTGTGCGCCCCCCAACGTGCTGCCCATGGTACGCAAGGTACTGCAGCGTGGATGGGAAGCAGTGCTACTTTTGAGAGGAGACACGTTCACGGCCTATGCACTTGTTAACGAGGGGAGAAATCGGTGAGTCTTCTGACGTCGTGCTCAAACATCCTTGGGAATTTTAAGGCTGACATTAAAGGGTAGGTTGGCTGGCTGAATGATAGGGGTTTTTGTTTGTGGTTGGGCTAGGGGATTAGGTTTGGGTTTGGTTTTTCTTATGGACTGTATTCCGGTGAAGAGAAATTCAAAACAATACAGCCCCAAAAGGCCAACACGCCCATCGTTCCATATTGATACGTGACATGCTATAATAAGGATGCAGTTGCATAACTATGTGCTCTGTAAGTAATAAAATTAGCCTTTATATAGTTACACGAAGTAGCTTAAATAGTATGTACATTCTCTGCTTTTTACAACGTCTCAAAGGCTTTGCTCTAGTCATTCAGCAGAATCTCACATTTATGAGTGAAGACTGAACATGTTGCAATGAATTTTGTGACCCAACCCGAGGGCTAGAACAGTAGTAAGTATTTAGTATCATGTATATGTGCGGTATTATTTTGTGTTAATATTATACATACTCAAGGCATGTCGGTTCAGTCATCGAGGGTCACATGATCAAGGATATATTTCAACTAGCCTCGTACCATAGAATGCCTCAAAGAGGCAGTAGAGAGTTATCAATTTTGAATTAGTCATGAGAACTCAGGAATAAACCTCCTCCACAAACCATCATCACCCCAACCACAATACATCTACCCTCGTTTTTCTGCCATCTTCCCCACCTATCGGCTCAGCCTTTCCTCAGACCTTAGCCTCCATACCGTCACTACGTCACTACTGCGCAGACCTTGTGGGTACTCAGACCTTGTGGGTACGCAGACCTTGTGGGTACGCAGACCTTGTGGGTACGCAGACCTTGTGGGCTAGTCTGGTTGGCACGACCCCCCGGTGGAGCCGAAAGAAAAGTTCCTCACTCTAGTCTGGCGGCTTCCACACTTACCTCAAGTTCAACAATCACGAGCTTCACAGTCAAAACACATCCCCGGACGTGACATTCTAAGCTTTAGACTCCAAATCTGGGTGGTTGCATTCTGCATTCAGGTACAACGCCATTTTCCTACTAGTGGTCGGAAACTGTCAAAGTTTGTTTCTCCTCAGATGTTAACCTAATACTAATTAATTTGGTTTTCGAAGGCAACGATTCAGAAAACAATTCACAGTAGTGTTTCTACATTAGGCAACCCCACACGCACCCATTTCCCGCGAGAGACTCATCAACAGTCTGATCCACGCACCGTGGCATGAATCTTTCAAACTTCTGTTAGTGAGAAGAGTGACGCTACGTCCTTATTAAGGATGAGCACTCAGAGCTCAGGCTCATCTTATCCACCCCGGAGTTCCTCTATCACCAGGGCCAACGAGCAGGCGAATGGAATGCCAAATACGAATATTCCAGAAAAGCGAAACATACCACGACGTTTCTTCAGCAAGATATTAGCAACTACTCCCAGTTCCTCTCAGGAGAAAAATGTCAAGACACAAGAAATTGGAGTTGCATCATACAGCAATCTTCCAAAAGGACCACAGCTAGCCATTGGCGGAGTAACACCAGTGCCATCGAGTTGTATTCATGACACAAAAAAATATAGCAGACCAAATACTTCGCCGCAAAGTATCCTATCAGCAGCCAAGACGAAGGACGGGAAAAGCTCGTCGGCTCTCCATCAACGCCATTCATCCTTCGTACCACTTACACGACTGTACGGAAGGGAGGAAGAAATACGATCCTCTCCAATCAGTTGCGAGAGAATTGTTCACTCAAGACAGTCGCAGAATCCCTCGCCCCTACATTCCATTGCTAGCTCGTCACAATCGAGTTTAGCTGTAAAGGGATCTCGAGAAAAAAGCGTACCATCTGCCCGTCAATCATTCGGCTGTGTAAATGCCACCGATTCTTCAGATGTCCACCAATCAGGGAAGGTTGCAGACTATGGGAGATTAGAAACTGGCTCTGGTACTAGAACATCGTTGGCTTCGGAGTCCTACCAATCGGAAGTTTCAGAAGCAGGTAACACAAGTAAATCTAAATTGAAGGCATGGTCCTCGAATCTTAAAAACTGGGGATTTGGGGGGGTACAAGTAAGGAAAGAGACAGCCCAAAGGAGAATGACGACGACCCGACTGCGAGAAAAATAAGCTGGCGCAAGAGTACAGCCGATCTACTTTCGGTATATACTGGAGGAGATCGCAGAAGTGAAGAAAGAGATGGTCCATTTTGGAGGAAAAATCGCCAGTCGGAAGCCTACTCACCACAGCGAAGCCCCACATCGGAGGTGAGTCTGGCAGGTAGCAGCAGTTATGAAAGTCTCAATGTCCTGCTGCAAGATTCTTCTGCAGCTTCTGGTAAGTTGCAGCTAGCAAACCCTAGACTAACAGCAGGGGACACTCAACCATCAAATGCACCCGCAGTTTGTTTAGGTAGATCTTTCATGCTGCCCTTGAATGTACCGCCAAAGGGCAGCTTGAAGCTGGAGAACAAACTGCGCACGGGATATGCCGAAGGGATAGATCCAAATATGGAGCTGTCGAGTTACCCTTCGTCAGTGTCGTCCATCCCAACACGCAGCACCTCACTTATGAATCCGGTTACACCAGTTATTAACTCACCGACAAGGGCATTGTCACTTGAGGAGTTGAGCGTAGACTGTGCAAATTTCAATTCCGATGAGGAAAGCGATACCGATGGTGAAGAGGACGAAGACGAAACAATTACCCTCAAAACACACCAAAATAGCCTAAAGGTGTCTCAGACAGGGTCTCCCAAGAAAACAGATAGCTTACCACAGATAAGTGAGAGCCAGATGGTCAGTAAATTGGGCGAGTCCGACATTTATGCAATATTTCATGATGGTACTACTTCGCTTGGCTATGGAACGTTTATCAGATTGTTGCAAATGCAGAATCCCGTGACAGGCCTAGGAGTAGACAGACAAGAGGATGGTGAGGGTCGAAAGTGCTTTCATTTCATATTATCCTTTGTTAGTGTAACCTTCCAAAGTTATTCTTGTATTTCCTATATACTAATTGAGTTTTCTTGGGTAGTTGCCACTTTCACAAATGATCCAGCTTGCAAAGACATCGAAGAAGTTGTATTCCGCAGTAATGAACGCTATCTTCAAGCAGATTCATTTCAAACCAGGAGCAAATCCCCTTTCGAAACTGTCTTCTATTATACTTGACACGAATTATAACGCAGGCAGGCTCTCTATCAACGCATCACCGTATAACCCGAGGAAAGTAGCAGCTCACTCGGACATTGAGCTAGCAGAATTCCAGCAACGGAATAATATCCATGTGCTGGTAGAGCAGATAGATTACCTAGAGAAAATTCTATCTCGGAGGGCTTCTAATACCTTTACAAAATGGCGAACTCAGGACGCTGTAGGAGGGAATGGGACTTTCGTGAGATCTCTGGTGTTTGATGCAAACTGGGGAATCCGTGGAGTAAACTGGAAGATTGTGATACCAGCTGTGGAAAAGTTACTCATGAATGGTGGCATTAACGGCCTGGAAACCTTTAGATGGGACATCGAGATACCAATAACATCAGATCTGATGGAGTTTTTGGCTTCCCAACAAGGTACCTTGAGAAGGCTGAGTTTGAACGGCTTTCACCAACTACTGAATGTACACGGGGTATCGAGTCGCAGCTTACCGGGGCCAGTGAAGGGATTTAGCGGCTTAGTTGTACTGGAGCTGCAAAAGTTGGGGTTTAGTGGAGGTGAGAGGTGGGATCGTGATAGACAATACGTGAAAGAGATTTTTGGAGTCATCGTTCGAAGCCCAGGAATAGAGGTCTTGAGGCTTGGGGCGGGCGTTGACACAGAGGTGCCTTTCCCAACATTGCATATGGCCATGGATGAACCAGAGACGGATCCAAACGAATTTCTGGACGACAAAGTTCAAGCTAACAGCAAACAATCCAATACTATGAAGGAAAATCATGGTCTGCAACGATGGGTTGATCTCCCAGTGTTTGATAATGAGATCTTTGAAGAGGTGTATAACATGGTTTATGGAGATTCTTCACCGGGGAATACTACGAGGTCTAACACTACTCGCTTCACCATGCACTTATCACCGTTCAAGCAAACCTACTCTACCACTAGTGTGTCCCAGAAGCCATGTCTGGGACTCAAAGAACTGTCCCTAGAGGGATTCATTGTGGATCAGCGATTACTGAATTCTGACAAATTCAAGCCTGGATGTCTAGAAACCTTGAAACTCATTCGTTGTTGTTATTTATCTCCAAGCGAAGGTTATTACAACATGAAAAACGGTTTTACCACTCATTTTCTCTTAAGCCGGGAGCTCAGAATCAGCCTAAAAGTGATTAAGGTAGATGAGGGCTTCTTGTGCAGCGCAGGGAAGGCTGGGGCAAAGAAAATGGTGAGGGAGTTATTTGCCGGTCTACCGCCACGCCCTGTACAATTTCAATGCAGTCCCGACGGGAAATTGTGTCGGCAGAATACTATACATGGTAAACGTGAAAATCCAGGATTCACTCGCGAGCTTTACATCTTACCTTCGGCATATAAAGGGAACCCAACTGAGATTTTCCGCAAGGGGTCACTAAAACGAATGATCCTGAATTCTATGATTGAACCGATGCATATGGGGCTCGGGACATGCGGCAACTATAGCGCGCGAACTGGGGGGAGTGAGCGACAATATGATTGTGAGAATCCTGTTAAGATTCTGGCGTTAAGCGCGGGGTGGGGATTGAGAAAAGAGGATTTGAAGAACCTTGTGACATCTTTTACTGGTTTGGGATTGAAAGAGCTGGCACTTGATATTGGGCATGATACATGGGTTGAACATCCCTCCTTGATCTCTCTTACCGATTGAAGTAGCGGCTAACTGAGGGATAGAATGATTTTCTAGGATTGCTGCCCAACCTGAGGAACCTCACTGCTGTATATCTTTACAAGCCATTCGCTAGAAGCCAACAGTCAGATGAAAGCTCCAGTGCACCTCCAACAGTTGTAACGGGTGCTGGCCAACCCAAACTTATTACTCTCAGACCACGACAGAAGTTCCTAGACCAACGGCTGCCTCAGGCACAAACACCCCATGCAATCAATGCCTTACAAGATGCTCTGAAAAAGATTCCAGAACTAGAACACAATAGACATGTGATACCTTCATCGACAATCCGTGGAGCCATTCGTCGCAGATACCCAGTGGATGACGCAAGTGCTATACTCTGCAGTGTGCTTAACAATATGTACCGAGCAAATGAAAGTAGGTCTGAGTCGGTTGAGCGGTCAAATCCTGGAGCTCTTGGGTTTGGAGAGAGAAAACGGTTTCGAAAGACAAATTTAGCCTGGATCGGTGCTGGAAGATCAGTGTGGCAAGTAGTAAAGCTGGAACCTGTTTACAGACCAAGCAAGCTTGAAAAAGAGACCAGAGAGGCGAAGTTGAGGGGAGAGGGGATCACTGAGGTCCAGCTACCGATCCAAGTCGGAAATGATGAGGCAGCATTCTCTAATAGATGGGGTTTGAAACGATGTTCTCTAGAGGACGCCGAAAGCTGTGGTGTGAGAATATTCAAGCTTGGGAGGCAGGAAAGGGATGAAGAGAGGTTTTAACGAGTCCGAGTCGGTCAGGGTTCGAGCTTTGGAGGTAGGAACGTGCGAGGATTTCTTTTCTTTGACATCACAGGTTTAGGTACCATGTTCTTTATTTGCATGATTGAGGCGGAAAACATATTGCTGATCGATAGCGCGGCATTGCTGGAGTTGAGGATTTGAATGGCATGTGTTGATTATGATCTAGATATCATACTTGCAGCTTTGCTTGCTTTTTAGCTTTAAATACATGTGTAGTAGAATAATATGAATGTTCCTGCCTCGAAACTAGAAATACCTGAAGCCTCGATATGAATATCGGTCTGGTTCTGTGAGGTCTCAAATTCTATACTTGAGTGCAGGTTAGTTTTTGGATTTCTCTGTTTTGTTCTCCGTTGCTTCTTCACACCTTTCTAAGCCTCCAGTGGGAATTTTTCCATAAATTTAACACTCCCAAAAAGACAAGCAGGAGTTCATGTTATCTTAAAGTTTATGGTGCTCGAGCAATTTATGGTCGCTTTTTTTTTTTTTTTTGAAGTCTATATGTCTCTGGAGCATTCACGATCGTGAAGTTGTTAGAAGTCTACAACGTTCGTATGCATATATATTTTAGTAGTGAGCTGATCCTTGACTTCTTGGCATATTCCTTATTGGGCAGTTACCGATTCTGGAATATGAAAGGGGAAATTGGGATTGAAACAACTGCAAATCACATGTGCAGAGGAACTAGGTGTGTGACGACCATCATTGTCTCCATTGTTTGTAATTCCCGCGTCCTCGGAGACGTCAACTGTAGTCTTCCGAATCAGCAAAGTGTTCTAACTCCCTCTTCTTCCACTCCCGAAACCTGCGGTATCATGCCTTCCGGCCTCGAATTTCTTCAAAATTTTTTCGACTGCACACATCGCTCGGGCATTTGCTCAGTTACAATTCATCCCACCCCCGGTTTCAGGAGTAGTTGTGTGTCCAGTTATTGTAAATCAATTTCAACCTTGTTTTCCATGTCAAGCATGGGTGGACTGCCTCAAGCGGAGATCCAACATGGAGAGGAACTGCGTCTTGGCCCAGCAGTTGTGTGAGGGTGATTTCCAGACAAAAGGTATCCCTTATGACTTTATCGGAAGGCACTGCAGAAAGGCAGATAACCTGGTCTTCCGGGATTGGATGACAAGCCTCAGGCGTGTCTTCCAGCTGGTTATTTTTCTTGCGAGCGAACACATAAAGTGTGGCAGATAGCAGTGCATGGAGTAGTTCTGTTTGTGTAGGTAGTATGACGCAAGTGCACACTGGGCGGCACTTTGGAGTTGCATTGTTTTGATTGGTGGGGGGAAAATCGTGTGCTGAAGAGGGATATTGGGCCCAGGCCGTCAGGGCGTTGGGTAGGGGATTGGAACAGGCCACCGAAACTTGCTTTCTTCAACTCTCTAGTGCATGATGCGTAGGCTGGTAGTGGTATAATTATATAGTTTTTGGAATTCTAAGTAGCAATAATATTGAGAAGTAAACAGACTTTGACAGCAAGCATGACCTTTGTCACGCTTGAGGTGGCCGTCAAAAATAGAAGTACGTCTAAAAGAAGAGATATTTACCCTTGGGAATATGTCACTTCGATGCAAGTGATGGAAATTCTGATTTTCAGATGGCTGTATCTTTTCTTTTTTTTTTTCTTTTGGTTGCCCTGAGGTTAAGCTCACGGGTTCCGCTCTCTGCCAAACCCAGTGAACTTTAACATAATATATTAGCAAACCACAAGAATCAAGAATAGGAATAGGGAAACCTATAAGTATTCACTATGTACTGGAACTACTTTGACTTGCAATACCCACTCGATGAGGATTTACGTTAAGATTATCAATCAGTTGTGTTTGTATCTCAGACGTAATGAACGCCCCAACAGTGTCATGATATGGTGAGGGCATGCACTGAAAATGAGGGCGCCCAGTACCCTATCCGTTGGCTCTGGTTCTCACCATGCCATGTATGACTCAAATGGTACATGTATATTTACATTCTCATTACCATCAGTCGCAGCAAGAACCCATTTGAATAACATCTGGCAAGAAATGCATTTTATGGATATCCTACCCTCGAAAACTTCTTCACCGACCTCTCCTTCGTCGTCTTCTTCGTGGTGGCAACTTTTTGCAACACATTAGTAGAATCTGGTTTACGTTTCACGCTATGGTGACTGCTTGCTGAAAATTATTCCCACAGATAAGTAAATATGTAGTGGTAGGTGTACGAGATATTGTACTTTGTGCGGAATGGGTTGCTTTATTTAGACTGCTAGTGTAGTTCGAGCGAACGGAGTACCTAGATGTTATCATCTACAGTATGCCAAGGCATGCTATGCTAGGTAATCTAAACTAAACGAACTATGCATCTCTAGTTTGCTAGTTTCGAACTCCATGCAGACCCTAGTCTGGTTGCACTACCCCTCCACAGAGGCAAGAGTTCCACCAGCCGCAAAAAAGTCCATGTTTCTCATGTCTTTCCAACATTGGTGGGACACTGGCATCATCCAGAAGGAGGTGCCAGTAACATCCCACAACTTGTTATATCTGGTGCTCTACTCACTTGCTGCTAATTTGTTTTGTACTTACATACTTACCATGGCTTCCTTAAATCCAAAGAACGATTGCACCCATGCGTATTCAATTCCTATGTTTTTTTTTTGTTTTTTTTATTCACACACGCTTTTTTACAATTGGATATATAGTTCGAGCAATGAAACCGCTGTAGGGATCTAGTGCTGCCAACGGACGTACATGAAAATTTGGGTGTTGTTGCTACCCCAGACTGTATAAATGGAACCATAGTCTGGTAATGCTTAGGAGAAATATCAGTGTTAAATCCCAACATGATATGTATTTGGACCCCTCTGCTCGTATGACCTCAGACGAGGTTCCCTCAAGGTTGCCCAGAATCTCTCACTTGACTTCATTGACTATGCGCTTTTATGATAATTTGAACGCCGCCGGACATCATCATGTAATTCATCTGTCTGAACATCCCAGGACTTAGTTCAGTAACAAGTACCGTGAAGTGGGCAGTGTTTTCAAGCTATGCCACAAGAGAAGGTTGGCTAGGGTTCATATAGTACTTTGAGTGGCTTGGAATTGTGGGGTCACTGCAACTCTACTCCACTTCCGGGTTCAATAGGATTTCGAGAAGGGCGTTAGATCTGGGAGGGAATATCCGACCGAATCTACCTTTTATATCACCACCAAACATTCAAAATGTAGTTAAATAGGTACATATTTATTTCCTAAAGCCGTGTCGATCAGATTCACTACGCCTGAAACAGATTTGACCTTAAAAAAAAAAATTAAAAAAAAAAAAAAGCCTTTAATGATTTTGCTGAACCCAAAGGAGATGATAACTTAGCCCAGTACTTTAACAAACAAGAAACCAGCAAGTAAATCGCTATATCATCAAAGCTCTAAGCTTTACAAACCTGCCATACGTAAAATGCCTTCAAATTTGGTTTCCTCCTGAATATTGAATAAATCTCTTTACTGGGCTCCTGCATGTCTATATGGCTCATACCCTACTGCCGGTTGGGAACCTGGCGCATGAGCCTGACTGGTTGGAGCGTATGGTGCGGAGACCCTCTCATATGTGTATGGGGCCTTCTCGTAGCTGCCAGCACCAGATCGGTCGTTGTGACCCATGATCCTTCTGCTACGCCCAGAACAACAGCAGGTGGAGAACATCCAGAATATGCTTGCACCGAAGGCAAATGCGACAGCAAGCCACATAATGGCAAGAGTCCTATTGTTCAAGGTGGCAACAGCCCCGAAGTCCTTAAGACCCTTGTTGAAGCCTTCCTTGAGGGTCGCATAGAGTGCTGTAGCCATAATTGACGCAGTTAAGACGAAAAGGAAGGCAATCTATCGATATCGATATTAGGATATATGAAACAGGTCTGAAGCTTGAGGAAACTTACATCCGCAAAGATAGTTGTCACACAGCTTCCCCATCTGCTCAACAAACCGAACCAACCAACAACGAAGGTGACAACCAAAGCGACCAACCCGAGGCAGAACAAGGCAACCATGACGTTGCTCACGACCTTGATAGCGTTGTCCACCTTTTGGACACTGGAGGGGATATCATCCTTCGTGATCCCACTCTTTCCGTTGGCATCGGAATCAAGCTTAAAGATCTCATAGACGTCAAAGTGGAACGTTGTTTTCGGCTTCGCACATTGGGTAACCTTCCAGTTTTCCGAACTATCTTCAGCTGTGATGTTGCCGGAGCAATAATTCCACAAATGGGCAGTGTAGAAGTCATTAAGACCGAGAAGTTCTCCCCCCTTGAAACCAGTTTTCAAAAGACTGTCATCTATTGTTGTTCCGGGTATCAAGCTCAAGGTTTCTTGAGTGGTGATTAAGCGAGTGTCAATCTGAATGACACCTGTGCGTTAGCCTTGGGTCTCAAAGTACAAAGGACGCCAATTTCTACCTTAAAGAAATATATGTTTGTTATCCAAGTGTTTCCCATATTCGTTCCTCCAACCATTATGAGAACAGTACACACAATCGATGCTAAGGTCATCAGCATCGGCGTGAGGATACAGGCAAACCGAGCAGCTGTCCCCATGATTGTAGCTGAAGGATGTGGTTGGAAGTTCTCTTTAAAATTCGCGCAAAGGAGATTCGTTAATGGTTCCGACAGAAGCACTCTCGGAGATGTTGAAACGTTGGAAGGAGATGGAAGGGCGCAGCTAGAGATATATGTATGAATGAGGGGTTGAATCGGTGTCAGATTTAAGCGTCCCACGAAAATGCTGAACCCTCAACCAGTTGGAGTATTGCAAGCTATATACATATTCTGACAGTACTGGTACATGTGCGTCTACCAATAATGGGTTCGCTAAAAAGTCAGCCCCAGGGTATAAGGTCATGCATCCATCCTTGCAAAACTTGACACAGCCCTGTGCTTGAGCCTTGAGCTTTCTATCGGCCTTCTAGTACTGCATAACACTGTTGATCCCATGGTGCAAGTGGGGCAAGGGGTCAGATTCAATGCATCACAGCACCAATGGGATATACTTGGAGTCGCTCAGCCCCCCGCTTTCATATGCCCCTCAGCAATAACACGCGTTCATGCATTCGAGCCCAAGCAGTATAGCAAGCACTGGATCGGGCTAGTCGGTTTCGATTGCCGATAACTTAAACACGGCATTTTTGACATCTTGAACTTGTACAGATTCATCCTGAGTATTGTACCTAGGTACAGAGGGAACACTGGGGGGCTATTTTTGGAGAGAGATGATCCCCGCGTCTTTGCTGCGCAAGTCTTGGCACACTCACCGCCCCTGCCGGTATGAACCTGGTACATCAGTTTTGGATTTGAGGAGAAACACTACATACCTAATCGGGAGCAGTAGAAAGAGGTTTGCAAATAAAACTGGCCCTCTAGATCTCTGCTGCTGTTTGAGACACGTAATCTCTACATAGCTACATTTTGTCGGGGACGCCGCAGCTGAGCCATGTATCTATCTGTTCTCGTGCCTACCTTACCTGGTATAAGCGCAGCCTCGCATAAGCGTTTGCATAGAATGCAATTGCGTAATACCCCCTCACACCATGTAAATATAGACTTCAGTTCAAAGACCTGTTAGAGGCGAACCTTAAGTAACCGCCCACGTGAGTGGTTTTGCGCAGACACAAAGAGAGCGAGGCAGTGGTTAGTCTGGTTGGCTGCGGAAGAAAGAAGGGCAGCTGGGCTAAACGTGCTAGCTAGGGGTTCATGAAGGAAAAGTGATGATTAATCTGAGTGGGATTTTGTAAATTGTTTGTATTTAGGGCTTTTTTTGATATTAGCTCTATATTTAGCCTCGTACCCAGGTTAATATTTTTGTAGCGCATATATATCTGATATCAAATTTGTCAAAAAAATTAATATTCATAATCACGTGCGTTGCAGGTTATTCGCCAAGATCTCCATTTACATCGTGCCATCAACCAACAAGATGTCGCTGCGGTTCCTCCGTCGACTGTCAACCATGGCCACCCCAATTGAGGATGCACTCCGCCAAAAGGTACCTTCCAACCCGGCAGAATCAATATCTTAATCATCGTATCTCTAACTCAAATAATAATAAAAAAACCTAGATTACCGCCGCCCTCGGCCCCTCCAAGCTTGTGATTCATAATGACTCGTATCTCCATGCCCACCACAAAGCCATGGCGGGGAATACAAGTCAGGAAACACATTTCCGGTATCGAAACTTCTTTCCATAGTTGAGATACATATAACAGAGTTTTAAGAACGATTATCTAATTACTGCTCTGGGAGGGTGGGGGGGGGTAGGTTGGAAGTCACATCGGCGAAATTCGAGGGACTGAGGCTACCGGCGAGACATAGGCTTGTGTATGATTTGATGAAGGAGGAGATGCAGAGGGAGGGGGGCTGCATGCGCTGCAGATGAAGACAAGGACGGAGGAAGAAGATAGGAGGGAGGAGGAGAGGAATAAAGTATAGCTAAAGCTTGGGGTGGTAGGTGTAAGAGGGGGCGGGGTATAGGGCAGTGAATATGTTATTGGCGCGTGCACATGAGGTGGGGAGGGTATTTGTGCGGACACTATCTGCGATTGTCTGGTTGGTCATATACCATACTAATGGGAGCTTGATGCTAGCAAGCACGGGGACTAGATGCGGACATAATTATGTATGGGTTCGGACTCAGTTTCCTGGCTACCTTCTCGGGAGTAGATGTCCAGAAAAGGATCATTTAGTTTAATCATTTCAGCTGCAAAAAAAGAAAAGGATCACGTCAGCTGCACGCTGTTCAGCCTTTATCAAAATGCTTTTTGATTAAAGATATCAGCTTATATCACTCACGGATGTCAGACACAGTGTTGGCAGCAGCAGAACATCTCTTTTCCTAACGCATCTTGCAGTGGGCCTGGAAGGCATGGAGTATGCATAACTAGATAATTGTATGCATGCCTATGTAGGTTAGTAGATCTTTGGCTACCATGCAAATTAAGACCTAATATGCATTTTATTTTATTTTATTTTTTAAAATACTCATTACTCCTATTCGGTCCCAGTAAGGGGACCATGAGACCTAATATGCAGATGCGTGATTGGTGAATTGGCTGGCAAACCTGACAAAACTATACTAAAACAATATTCTAGTATATCGCTCGGTCCCTTTACAGGGACCCCGATTTGGATCATACATTGGATACTATTGTGCTACAGAGGTAACTTGATTTTCCAAATATTTTCTCATGTCGTACAGAGTATGGTATATCTTTTCTTTTAATTTCTTTTGTGGTAAATCAGTACGGAGTACTCGTATTAATACTGTCAGAACATCTGCAAGCCCGAACGTAAGGTACGAATTGATAAACAAAGAGTTGAAACAAAAAATTGTTCAATTCTATTACGCTGCGGTCAGGGGAAGAGGATAATGTTCAACTGCACACTCCTGGCATAATATGCAGCCCCAGCGCCCGGCATACAGCAGTAGGAATATTATTTGAACTTGAGCTCGGAATCGTGAGGTTCCAACTGACTATGTCAATTAGGACAACACAATGTCGGCGCAAGTGCAAGTGGTACTGGTGGTAACAGTAAACGCCACAGAGTTTGATAAAGACGAACTATATCGAAAACAGAGATTGGACGTGAATGAGTCGACAGTTCGAGCTTTTTAAAGCGGTGGGTAAAGAGCGGATCTATATAGAGAACTTGTTGCAGAAAATGACCAAAACCCGGACAATGCTACAAGCAGTAGTTAACACCCTAAAACTACGGAAATATGAGAAGAAAGATTCTAGAAATTATCAAAGGAGACAACTCAATATATAAACTCGCTCTACAACAGAGGAGAGGTACCAGGAACTAGTGGAGGTCTATCCCTACTTTAAGTGGATATCTATAAGGCAAAGGATATTGAAAGTGGATTGCTAAAATGAGTTATAAGCTAACAGCAGTACATGCTTCTGCTGCTCAATCTAGGTGGAATATTAAACGAAGAGACTGGACTTGGTAGCAGTGTGGAGATTATATTTGGAGTGATGAGTGTCGTGTTGGGTAAGGTAGTACTGGGACCGTTAAGTGGGCATTTAGGCATAAAGGAGAAAACCTAAACATGGTTGGAGGATTGGCTGATGGGACCAAGTATGTATCCCTAACTATTTTTATACCTATGTTAACAAGTGTATAGAACAAGCAAACAAGCTACTGTACTGGTCTGGGGATGCTTTTTGGGCGCTACACTAGGATATCTTTATACTTTGATAGAGGGCCGAAATAATGCAGAGCGCAATTTGAAAAAAATTTCTGCATCAGGGTGAAATCAGATATGGAGGTTCCCAATCCTATCTTCATGCAGGATAGAATTTCTCTCCACAATTCTTATGGGGCTCTAATTTGGTAACAGGAGGTAGCGCATCATCCAGCTTGTTCTCGAGATCTTAATCCTGTTGAGGATGTCTGGCAATACCTCTAGAGGATTTTGCACCCAAATTTTTTTCTTATCATGCTTCCTTTCCCGGTGGGCCAGTCGCTGTTGGAAGGAGAATAGCTGAATGTTTACATGAAAAGAGACTCATACTAGTCTGCTGGACGATCTTACCAGATCTATGCCTTGACTGGTTGCTGTAGTTATTAATGATGAGGGATGGTATGCTAAGTATTGAGGAGTGTTTTACTTCGTAAATATTTAATGTCATTTTTGTGCTCAATCTCGTTACATGCACCATGACATCACCTATATCTGCATATGGGGACTGGTCACTGCATAAAAATGGGTGCGCAGGAATTTTCGCCCACGCACTGTAAGTATCTTCTCCCAGCCCAGCTGAGCTCTGGAGGAGGTACATGAAGTAGTCGTTTACCGAGCCCCACGCCTTCTCCTCCTCTTCTATTGACCATCGGGGTCGGTCGAAGAGTCATACGCTCTCGTTGGTAGTGGGGCCGCTCCAACGTGATATGGTGGCCTTTTTTTTGTAGGGCTCGCAATAATTGAAGTATCCAGGAATTGAAGGGGGCCTTCCGCCAGGTGTTGGTCGAGAAAGCTCATCTGTTCCAGTAGCCATACGGTACACTTCGCTTTTCTACATATAGAATGGTCTTGTTGCACAATAAGAGCGCATGCAGCTTCGTAGGAATGCTACAGGGATATTAGTCTCGTGACCAGTAATTGGTTTGTACATTGAATGTTACCTCAAGTACTCCTTCCAATCATACCTAGGCAGCACCTTAGCTTCAGTACCGGTAGTGATAAACCTCAAGGCATTCGTCCCGTGCATAACTCATCAGTAGAAAAAACTCAACATATCATAGGAGACTAGGTACTAGGGTACTAAGTATCGTAATTATAAGTAGATACTCGATTGATCAACTTAAACACAGCGCAAACGATATCATAGACGAAACTACTTTGAGGATTATTGTAAAGCTGAACCCATTCTGATAATCCCACATAACACCTGTTGATTCCAAGAGTGACCCCCAAATTGGCATCTCAAAGGAGAGCCACGAGCGTTTGAGAGTTAAACCCTAAGCAGCGCTGTTGCGTAACGGATTTGCATGCCATCGACGGCTTTGATTTTTTCGATAGCAGCCGCGGAGAGCGTGGCACTGTCAAGGAGTTAGAAGACTAAGCTCAAAATTCTTTGAAAACAAATGTGGAACATGAAACTGAGACCTACATATAAATTGGTGGGAATGATTCCAGGGAACTAACTTCACCGGAAGGTCCAATGTCTGCTCTGATGATCGACATTACCCTGTACAGTGAAAAGAGGTAGACCGTCAGTTACGTATATAACCGCAAGGTAGTGATTGTGGTGCCTTGAAGTGTTGGAAGCAAGAGAGGCTAGAGAAGCAAGTATCAGGTTGGCAAGGCGTGGAAGCAGGGGTTAAAGCTTACTCCTGATTGCTTCGTTGGAAAGAATCGAATCCAACGAAGTAAATCTATGTGGTGGTGAGTTAGCTATAGGTAATAGCTATATTGCATAGGAGATAGTATAAGAGCACTCTCTAAAGCTAGTCTGGCGGGCACCGGCCTCTCGTAGAGACTCTAGATCTAGCTCTAGGCAGCACAATATTGTTCATAGATTATTATGAGACTAGGGGTGATGAAGCGAGACTCACTCGCACAGTCGAGCGGGTATTACTCATAGTAAAGTTATTAAGGGTGATGGGTACTGAGATGCTGGGGAAGGTGGTGCGTAAAGTGTTGTGACTTGTTTAGATAATGAGCCGAGAGCTGGAAGCCAGGTGAAGAGTGAAGGATCTGTAGTAGTCTAGCGTGTCCTTAGCTTATATCTAGATCTGGCAGACATGTGCTAGATACGTATGGCGCCACCATCTTATAGAAATGACGAAAATTCAAAATCAAACACATGATTTATCTAAGTCTGGTTGGCACTGATTTATCGGCCGTGCCTATTTCCTCCTTACGAGATTCTAGATCTGGGCCACAGATAGTCTCTTCTCGACCGGAGGTGGATCAGCGAAATCTGGTAGCACAAATAAACACTTTAACAGGCTTCACTGCGTAGGAGCCATTGAATACTATAGCAAGGAAGACCTTGTGATGCGGCAGACTTAGTTCAGCCAGCCTTGAAGCAGAATATCTCTACAGTCTCTACAGACATAGAATACCACAGATTAAAGAATAGTTACCATGTGACAATACGAGGCTATGAGTGCCGGAATCGTAAAAAATTTGGTATATTCGAGAGTGAGCTTGTATTGATCGCTATAGCTGAAACTTATGGAAGAATATCTCTAAAGAACGACTCGGACTGGATCTGGTAAAAACCAGACCAATGAGTTAAGTCTGTAACCCTTAGTCCAATCCTTCTATGGCCCTACGGCAGGATGCATGCATATGTGGGCATGTTTGATGCGCTACAGGTTGGGGAACTTGAAGTCTTGTGCGGTTGGTGGATATCGACGCACCGATATTCTTCTATACGCGCATAAATCGGCACATACTAAATACATATGAATTACCTGTTTCGTGGGATTACCTCAGTATAACAGGCAAAATTGCAAAATCAGGACGATATAGTCTAAACCCATTTTTTTTTTTTTCAAATACTCTGTACTCACAAATGGGGCTATGGGCCGGGGACCTATGGGCGGTCCCAAGTGACTAGGACTGTGATATGTAACGAGGTTCCGAGGAGGAACGTCTTATATTCAGCACGGCTAAGATACAGGACGTTGCGTGAAGTGAGAGAGTGTATAAGAGAGTACCTAGGATTGGGGATCCTTTTATAGGAATCCCCTTGGGGTCCCAATGTCAGACTCACACACGTAGGCCCTTATCTGATAACCCCTAAGCGCCCACCCATTCTAATCCAAACTGCTCCATGCAGTCAGCCCGCAGTTCCAGCCCCAGAATCGAGCCTATAATCGGTGAGCCGTGGAAGTCAGTCAACATAATTAGGCATACGAAGTGAGTGCCACTCCCTTCAGCGGGCCCACTTTTCCAACTAAC